>JBBPUQ010000002.1:5865000-6465000 GCA_038501195.1 Nemania diffusa
GTTGCGCAGTGGATGATCTGATGGTGCCAGAATGGGGTCAGAAGCCCATCTTTTCGCCTCGACAACAGGGTCCGAGGACCAACAATGCATCTGCCGCTTGGCAATGCCTATTTCATAGCTTTCCCTATTTTCGGCCGGATTCTGACACACGATCACACGGGCTTGGGATCCGGCATGCAGCCGAGCGATCTCGTTGGTCCCCGTGCGTTACGTCCATCTGGCCGGGGACGTCACTCGTCACCACTGAAACTCTGTCTATCTACTTACAGGCTGGGGTCCGATGACAAGTAGGTATCGGGCTGCAACTTGCATGGGAAGCCTACTTACGTGTGTGTACAGTGGTGGTGTAAGTATGTACCTACAGTATTGCCAAGAGTACTGGATCTATGACGATCACGCTCTTCATTCACGACCACGAGTCCGTCCGGACATCTATACATATATAAGCCTCTTCCTCCCCCCTCCCTCTCCGATCAACTTAGACACTATTCATAGTAAAGTTTCGTATCGCCGGCGAGTATGTAAACGTGGATCGGCGCGCGTGCACAGGTCAGCAGCGCCTGGTTTATGTACTATGTATACGCATGGTCGGGACTAAATCTAGATAATAGGGAGGTATGTATGCGTACGCAGTACATACAGCGTACGTACTTGGAAGAGAGAAAACGTATCACTCCGGGCCAGCACGTGGTACAAGAGGAAGGAGACGGGATCCATTAACCGACGAGAAGGGTTACCTACCTACCTACCTACCTAGTCGCTCACTAGCATGGTAGAGAGCGGCGACTTGAACACTCAGCTCGGCCAAACCCCCCACATCGGGGTGATTCTAGTCTAAGTAGGTAGCTAACACCGTACTATGTGTATGGCTGTCTGTCCACCAAGCGCACGAGTTACGATCCGGGCCATGTTGGACTGGCGTCGATAAGCTGACGTACGACACCCAGGTTTTGCCGCCGCCGCCGCTGGCTTCTGCTGGTCCTCCCCATGTTTGTAGCCCGGCATGCAGGCCCTAGTATGGCAAACGGTCCCGAGGCGAGCTGCGACGAAGCGGTGACCCGACGTGTCATAATAAAAACTTATGATTCTTCACACGAGACTGAATACTTACTTACCTACCTACTATCTTTTTGTTAGTGTGTGTGTTTGTGTGTACTATGTATGTGGATGTGTGTATGTCTGCCATCGTCTCCTATTGTCTATATCGATATATACATTTACATTATACTACGTCGTCTTTTTATCTACTTTTAGTGAACGCTCAGCGTGCGAGCCAGCAGCCAGTAGGTGGCATCGCGCGCCGCGTTGATCAGTCTAAGGCCTGGAGGAATGGATTTCGGGGCGCCGGAACGGTGCGGGAGGATTTGGGGGGGCAGCCCCCCCCTTGGTAGGTCAGTCGTTCTCCTCGTGTGCTGAGTTCTTCCCGGAAGCCTCGGTCAGAATCTCCCCCAAACCACACGCGTCTGATGCAGCGTTGGGTGGGGAGCGCTATTAAAACCACCTCCTCGCATCGGCCGTCATTTGGCGGCCGATAGGCTATTTTTGACATGTCTTCCGGGGCTTCTCTGGTCTGACTGGGCTATTTGATCGATCCAGACGGAGGCAGTGACTGGTCATGTCATACATATATATGTACATATACATATACCCGCTACCTACTCCAAGCCAGGTCGGGGCCATTTTAGGTGCTGACACCACCGAGAGACCCGGCGGTTCATTTTACAGTTCTCATCCGGGCGCTCACCTCGCATCTACGATCACGAAAAAAAAGCACAAGGAAGGAAAAGGGTCTAGTAATGCGCCTAAGGGCATTGTGCATGAGGCATCTTGGTTTTTTTTTCATTCGTAGGGCATTGCATTGTTGACTCGCTATTGAGTTTTTGCACGCTGTGTCGGACTATTTCTAGTCTCGAATATATACATACGTCGTAGATAGATGAGAGGGCCGCGTCCTCCTCGGACAGAACGCTAAACTACGTAGCTACCCGATGCTATCGTTGGCCGTTATGAATCAACTGCATTGTCATGACCTGCCCGAACGCTCATCGACTGCCGGTCAACAGGCCCAGTGACGGCCAATAGCACGGCCCCATGGGGAAGGGGGGCCGCGTTCATTATAAGCCTTCACCCTTAATCACTTCAACGAAGCTAGGTGAATATGCTAGGCTTAGCTTGGCGGCGCATCCGGGGTTGACGGCAACGGTCCATTCGACCTCACCTCCCTGTTTGAGAATCGCCTCCGCCTTACCCCATGACTTGTTGTCGTCAGTCTCGTCGCCAGACGCGCCGGTGGAGACGCTGGGGCCGTCCACCACCAAGCCAGCCGGCGTCACAATATCGATGAGCAGGCGCTCCTTGTCTTTACTGACGGGCACCTGGTCGAGCACCGTGACCTGCACAGGCCTCCCTTGGCCTTCGTCCTGCGTGTTTGCGACGGTGATGGTTCGAGTGAAGAGGCTACCGTCCGCGTTCGATGAGGACACCCTAGGCTTGAACTCAGGCGTAGAGTAGGTAACCCGGGTCGAAGAGTCGATGCCGATGCTAAGAGCCAAGATAGTCCCGGGTGCCCAACGAGGTAGCTTCGTGCGGCCGAGAAACCTACCGTCGATGGTCGTTCCGGCCCGGGCCTTCGGGAGAGAGAAATTGCTGTCATTGCGCACCTCAGCCCTCAAATATACGGCTGTCTTGTGCTTGGGGACGACAGTACGGGTGAATACCACGTGCGGGCAATGTATGCGAGCCACGCTGAGTTTTGATGTTCTCAACGAGGGTGAGATTGACCTTTTGCCAGGCAAGCAATAGGTCGTCGCGAATTCCATCTCCTCGAGGATGGGTTCTCCTACCTCGACGTCATGTTGCAACATGACCGTGCTAGCATCGTCATCGGCCCTAGAGTCATCTTCGTCACGAAAGGGGACAATCTGCTGGTCTTGCGCGTTTGGGCCACCACAGGGGCTGCTATCGCCTATTACTAGCACCGAAGTGGGACTTTCCAAGCCGTCATCATCATCTTGTGCAGGGTCTATATTTTCCTTTCCAGAGATGCTGGTGGTACGCTGTGGTACTCGTTTAACAGTTCCGAAAATGCTATGGCGCCCTGTCAAAGCCCTAGCGAACAGTCCTCCTCTCTTTGGCGTTGATTTGATGTTTGTAGAGCTTGGGGACATAAACCCGCGAGGCTGGCCCGTCGATCTAAACACATCTTGAGCCTGGGGCTGCTGGGTTGGGAATGGCCTCTCGGCTTCCGAGTACAGCATGACTGCACAGATTGCGTTGATGTTTTCGCTCGAAGGCACAGACACTTCCCATGACTTTAATAGAGGAATAGAGTTCGAGTGGTCCTGGGAACTCGTTTCCGGCGTAGATAGTATAATATTGCACTCACGCCAAGTCTCAGAGGTTTGGTTTACCAAGCAGCCATCGAAGTATAGCGTTCCCGAGTTCGTGGCCGTCGACAGTGCCATATCGTAAGTAGGGTACCAATGAGCATGATCGGTTACGTAATTAAGAGTTAGGTCGCAGATCCTCTCATCCTCCTCAGACGGAGCATTGACATCTATGCTTATCTTGATAGCATAAGACTGGTCAGGGAAGCGCATATCTTGTTCTTGGCGGAGTCGTGTTTCCTTTGCCCGCTTTTCCTGCCTCCTTCTGCGTTTAACGTCAGACCTTGCGGCGTACTCCGATCCAATCCGCCTACCCAGCCGCCTTTTTTTCCTATACAAAGTCACAAGTTCGGTCTGGATTTCTGCCAGCTTATCGTCTAGTTCTATGCCGTCGCTGAAGGCTTTTTCTCGCTCGCTCTGGTACGTTTTCATACCATCCCCAAAAGATGTTTCTGGGTAACCCGGGTTGCCAGTAGGAATCATAATTCTATAGTCAGATACTATTCTTAGGCGTTCTTGTGTGGTTTTTACGGATTCGAGGGCCTCCTTCTTTTCTTTGTCTAGTCGGCGGATTTTTTCCATGAGGGCCTTGTACCGGGGGTGTTTCATTAGGTATCTGCTTTTTTTTATTTCGTCCTGGCCGTTATCATTCCCATCGCTCGAGTCAGACTCTGAGTCATCAGACCCGTAGTTGTTACTGATAGATGTAGTATCAGCTCTATCCGATGATTCTGTGTGTAACTCGGTGACATAGTTGGTTATGATGGCACCGTTAGTTACTTCGACTTCTACGGAATTCAGATCTAGAGTCTGCGTTAGACCTCGGATGGTAACCTCGTTGGTTCCGCACTGTGAGATAGTCAGCCAAGACCTAGACTGATTTAACGATGGCGCAGGCACGGAGAGCTTAACACCAATATGAGGTTTGAGATAGATGAACCTTACCTTGAGACAGATACCGGGGAAATCGCGAATTATGCGGGCATGCGTATCAAAGAATGTGACAGACCGAGTCGGAAGGCCCCGAACCTCGTACTCGTGGCTCTGGTCGATCTCCATTGGTGCATCACTAGCATACTCAGATATCGGGGTAGTCATAGCTACAAGTGCCATAATAGACTACTACAAGTATAAGGCGAAGATGGACGATCTCCAGTGTATGGCGAGGATGAATAGATAGATGGTATCGGGTGTTGTAGTGGAGATAGGCGGGCTAGAGAAGGTATAGTGAAGATAGAGATAGATGGTTCCAGACGTGAGTGTTGGTGTCGGTGCCAGTGTCAGTGTTATAGTGTTATAGAGTATGGGAGAGTATGGGAGAGTGTGGGAGAGTGTGGGAGAGGGGCAAATTGATAAAGTTGATGCTCCGTCGAGGTGAACTCTCGGGGGCTCATTTATATACCCAGGGCCTCACGAAGGCGACAATCTCTGCATCCCTCATGTTGAACATCAGGGTTAAGTGTATTGGACATGGCCTTTAGCAGCAGCTAGCCAGCCAGTCACAGCAGGCCGTCGTGTTACCTACCCGTTCATCAGGTGCCGTCTCAAAACGCCCTCAGGAGTTTCCGTACTACCAGGCAGTCTATTAGGGGGTGTATGAGGATGAGTGACGGTGCTGGCTAGAAGGCTGAAAGGACCGGAAGCCAATTAGAGGGTCCATAATCCAGGCGGTCGGCACCGATATGCCTACCTTAGCGCCCAGGTGGCCTGTTTAATCACACATGTGTCACGGCGTACACATGTAAGGGAGCCTCGCGGCATTCTGAGCCTCCAAACAAGCCATGCTCATTCGGAAATCGAAGCCGACTCTGAGGCACAGCCGCCGCGAGACTTGCCCTTGCTTCACGGTAGGTATATGTCTCCCTGCCTTCGATGTTTGGTCCGTGTACCGTAGGTAGGCAAATATGACACCTGGGTAGACAAGAGCTTTGAGGGGGTTTGACGAAAAGAAAAAAGAAAAAAACTCTTGAGATCAGAAATAAGCGAGACGGCTAAGGTACAGTACCTATCTAAGTATCGCTTCCGAATACATACCTGTCAGTAATCATAAACCGACTCTTACATACATAGGTAGATAGGGGCTAGACTCGAGTTAGTCTAGTCTAGATACTAGGTACCCGGACTAGAAGCACTGACAGCCTGTAATCGTATAAGCCCTATCTAGACTAAGTCTTTCAGATCTAGATAGTGTTGATATCTATACTATACTCGCGGTGCTGGCGATAAAAAGACAAAAAGGGGTTCCAGGTGCAGGCGCCGTCACATCAGGGCAAGCTCCAAGTTCCTCGAGCCTAGGTACACATCTGCACGTCTACACGTATCTTTATTCATATGAATATAGACGTAGATGCAATGCAAATGTAGATACAGATGCAGATGTAGATACAGATACAGATATGAGTGTCCCTATCCGCTCGGGCACGTAGGCTAACGGGGACGGCATCCCCATCCTTTTCTACAGTGCGATCAGCAGCGTCCTAGTTGTAGAAACTGCCAGGGCTCAGACCGGATTTGCACCTATAGACGTATAGGTCAACCTCACACACCGTCTCATGATAGCACACCACCAAGAACAACTACCTGCAGTGCCGCCCGGTGCCACCGGTGCCACCGGCCGGTGCTACCACAGGGGTGGAAAGGCGTCGAGGAGACTGCCTCAAACACCTAGAGCTCTTCCACCATGTCACCCAGGGCGGCTTTCTATTCATCGATAGAGATGCCGTCTCTACGGACAGGCTCATGAGCACGGCCCTCTCGATCGCCCTCGCCAACCTCAACCCCGAGAAAATGGTTGACTTGGCCGTGTTACACCGCTCCGTAACTTTAATTACTTTGGCGCCTATTATGGGGTCACGCTCGGGCTATATCGCGACTTGTGGATGGCTGGATAAGTTGGAAAACACATAGTATATGCCGTCGCTAAGGCTCGCTAGTCTCGCGAGAGCAAGATAACCGACCTCGGATGAAAACGACTCAAGCCCACAAGCGTCCTCGTGGTTGGATCTGTCCTCACATAACTTGGGCGTTGAGTGGTGAGCAAGTGGGCAAAGTGCTCAAAACGCGTCACCTCGAATCAAATATATTCCACGGCAGACTATAAACGTACAGCCGCACGTATGCTACGCTCGACTAGTTTCGCGTCAAAGGATGGCCTCACCATTCTTTCAGTCAATATAGTAATCTCTTATAACGTAGCCCAGTCCGCCATCACCAACTTCACATTAAAAGGTTTTTGTTCCCTATATACGGCATTGCTTTTGTCTTGGCTATAGTTTCGTCAGAGCGCCCCTAGCCGTTCTAATATGTGCTAGAACCTTCATTACATCTACTAGAATCTACAAACCCAGAAGCACACTCGCCGCTGCATGCCCTGCCCCTCTCAAGATACTAATCCCGTTCAGAAAAACACTCGTTTCAAAGGACACTTGTGGTCTCTAGGCTCATCTCACAAATCACTGTATCTGAAAAGCAATTCTTGAACCAAGGCTCGTCGTTCCTACAGAAATCTTCCTAGTTTCGACTAGCCGTCCCTTGAAGCCACCCAAGTCTTCGTACCCTATACGACTACCACTTACAACTCACCTTTGCAAAATCACAGCTCGCCTCGGCGCTCAGCGGCCCTCCTCGATACATCTGCAGCGGCCGTGGTCTTGCCTCTTTTCGGCGAAGACTACACTAGGCCGTTCTTGTGCGACGGTTCGGTCCTCGTGTCGCTCAAGCAAGGGGCGAAGGGCTTCATCTATGATGGCAATGATGTCTCGCAAACCTTTCCCCATACCAGGTAAACTCGCTCTGCCCGGTTTTTTTTTTTTTCATCGACATCGCATATCACCAGTCGGCATCCGAGACAGCCTTTTTTTGAGGCTTTGTCATGGAAAATCGCCAGCTGTTAGACTTCTCATGACATATTCCAGGACCTTCCAGCCAACAGCGCCGCTAATATGATATACCCCTTAGAAGTCGTACAATTGAGGTATGGCGCCGTGTACAGGCGTCTCGTTATGCACCAAGCGACTAGGTCAGATGCATACCAAGTCTTATTTAGGTAACTCAATAGGTAGACAATGCCTCTCTGAGTATGGAATGCTTTGCAACATGGAGGAATTGGACATGGCGTAATTGCCCACCCATGTAGATAAATGAGGTGGCCACTTGGAATGTGACAAAGTAGTAGAGTTGCTTCCAGTCTCCATCGGCGACGGTGTTAATACCAATAAGAAGAGGACAAGTCAGAAGAGAACGTTTACGTCTACGTAGGACGGGTATCTATATATGTAGGTAGTTTATCATTTAAAAGAAAGCATTCGACCCTGGCCTACCTTAGGTCTCTAGTACTATCTATCTAATAATATAATTAATACGCTTACCCCGCGACGCAGACAGCCAGACAGCCAGCCAGCCAGCCCACCAGCGACCGCCGCCGACCAACCACCAGCCACCCCTGATCCTAATCCTGATCCTGATCAGTGATCACCATGCATTAGGTACCCGAGCACAGCAACAGCTCAGCTATTTACTAGATACCTAGGTACTTAGATTGGGCGGCGGCGGCGGCAACGTCATGCAACCTCGGTCTCATCGTTGGTTTTCTCGTAGCCCTTTTGTAAATTCACGCCGGAATCTGCCCGTGTCTCCTCGTTCCGATTAATTAGTAGCGAGTCTATATTCATAATTCATCTCACACACAAGCTGAGTTAGCTTGACCCGAGCACGAGCAAAGCCTGCGCCAGCCTACACACCGCTCGTCTCAACCTCACCACCAACCTCACCATCACCATCACCATCACCATCATCGTGCGGAGCCATGGAATACCAGAACCCAACACCGTCTTTCCAGGCCACCACTGCCGCGCCACCGCTGCCACCACTAGAAACCTCACACTACGACCAACAACAAAACCAACAACAACAGCAACAACAACAACAGCAGCAGCAGCAGCAGCAGCAGTACGAGCAGCCGCCCGTCGTGGCGTCGCCGTTCGTCGGCACCGACATCCGCACCATGCGGTCGGCCTCCGAGATCTCCCTCCGCGAGTACGCTGCGCTGCAGAAGCAGGGCCCCGGCCCCGGCCGCGACCACCTCCGCGCCCAGGGCAGCCTCGCCGTGAGCGACCTGCGCGCCCTCCGCTCCGAGGTCGCCGTCGTGCTGAGGCGGGCCGAGGCCGGGAGGTGGCGGAAGTGGCTGCTGGGCGGTCTCGCGTGAGTCTCTCTCTCTCTCTCCTCTCACTCTCCTTTGTTCCGCTTCACCTCGCTCGTGGCTAAAAGTCTGGGCCGTCTTCTTTTTTTTTTTTTTTCTTTTTTTTTTCCGGGTCTCTGTTTGTAGTGTGCCAGTACCGGTGGTACCTATTTTCTTCTCTTTATCCCTTTGCTTAGATCTTCAAGATGGATGGATAAATCGAGACTTTGTTACGAATACATCGGTACATAGATGGCTATTAACCGCCTCAAAGGGCCGCCATCATCCCTGCGGTGCGCAGGATCTTCCGGAGATCGTCGGACGACCGGGTGTCCTCTAACGACACGGAGCACGCCTTCCGGAAGAGCAAGTCCCTCATCGCCCGCATCCTAGACTCCGTGCATGGCCACGGAAAATCCGGCTTCGCGTCCGTAGCCTTCTTCGTGCTGGCGGTGCTATACGTATTCCAGAGCGAGGTGTCGTTGCGTGTTGCCAGGACTGTCTCCAAGAGACTCAAGAGGCTCGTCACCAAGGTTGAGGACGGTGTCGAGGATGTGGATGATCAGGACTTCAAGATGCTTAATGGGTGGCGGTGGAGGGTATTGCTTTGGTAGGTAGAGAGGTAGCGAGATATAGAGCCCAAGAAAGAGCTGCTTTTCAGCATCTCGCTTATGTTGGCAGCGCAATATTGGCTGGTAGCCTGACTGTTCAGGGGGTGGGGTTCACTCTCAACTGTCTTTTGGCACATTGATTCTCTCTATTTACGGGACATGGCGTTGTCGGTTCACGAGTGAAATATTTCCTCGTGTTCTCTCAAGTTGAGAGGTTTTGGCTTAGCATATTGAGAATCGAAGGTAAGAATCAAGCCAGACTCAATACAACAATCAAAAGTTGGCTGTCTTCTCGAGGCATAGGTAAGGAAGTGACCTCATGCCTCAGCTATCTAATGTTGACCTTCATATGGCATTCCTCGTAGCCGTAGTTGGTGGCTATTCATATTAGATAATTCTTATACTGCCACCAGTTCCGCGCCTCGCATACTCAGAATATAAAACACCAGCATTACCATAAACGCGCCAACATTCGTACAAACGCTTCTCCAAGGACAATGAAAACACTATTATGCTACTTGTTCGATATATGGTATCATGTTTTTACACTCGACGCCAGCTTCGTTGCGAGGTCTAGTCAAGACGAAAGAGAAACTCGCGAGGCGCTGTTCGGTCGCCCATCCACCTTCCTGCGTTTCCAAACCGGGTATTTACGCCGTATGAAACCTAAACCATACACGCCGCCAAATGCTTGGTAGGCTAATATACACCGTTGGTGTCGCCGTCTTAGGTCATGAACTCGCCCAACTGTAGCCGAGTCATGCCTTCTCTGGCACCTCCTACATCGCCCGCTACTTTGAGAATACCCTGTTCAAAGTCTCGTAGCACTGCAACCAGCTCTTGGATCCTCTCGTCTGCACTAGACGAGATACCATTTTTCGTCGCCATCATTCGCTGCATTTGCTCGACCAGGTTATCCGAGACGCCGTGCATGTGGAGCTCTATCTCGGTCAAATTTCTCTCGTATTTCTTCATCTGGTCTCCCATTTCATCGGCCGCCCTGGAGAAGAAGCCGACAAGATCCTGTCCGTCGGTCTCGGCATTCGCGGTTCCCGGTGCCTGCTGTCTAGGGGACCAGAAGCCCGAGGTATGGTACTGCTGTGGGAGTTTGAGGTTATCTATAGCACGAAAGCTCAGGCGTGCATGATCGGCATCTTGGTTGACCAGCACGCGGGCGGCTTCGATGGACTGCGCGGCGGATTCCAGGGCATTTCGGGCGCCGTCGTACTTCCTGGTGACAAAGGTGACATCGTTGGGGATGCTCTCGAGCATCTCGCGGTGGCCGGACATGAATGAATCGACCTCTTCTTTCCTCCGTACCTGCTCGGCGATGTAGTTATCGGCCTGCTCGACAATCTTCTGCAGGTCCTCCTGTAGATCATTAAACCGTGTCGTGCCCTTCAGATTGGTGACATCGATGCGCACACCGGGGACGGTGGGTTGGGCATTGGGCTGGCCCATGGTCAAGCCGAAGCCGAGACCACCCGGGAAGCCAACGGTAGGTTGCTGTTGTTGCTGACCAAAGACGCTGGATTGTTGAGTCTGAGCCGGCTGACCAAAACCACCACCACCACCACTGTCACGATAGAGCCGATCAGCACCGGCAAAGATGAGGAAGGCACCGGGGTTTGCAAACTCACAATATGCCAGTTCGCTGCTGGGCGGGCTGGCCAAATACACTAGACCCCGTAGCATTGCTGGTGGATTGTGCAGGAGTCGATAGACTACCACCAAATAGACTTAGACCACCGGTCGTCCCCGTGTTTGCCTGGCCCGTCGCATTGGCATTGCCGAATAGCCCTCCGGTAGTCTGACTTTGTGGTTGGGGCTGGGTCTGGGTCTGGGTCTGGGGAGCGGCCCCGAAGAGGCTTGTGCCTTGAGTAGCTGGTTGAGATTGGTTCTGGGCGGCAGTGCCGAACAGGCCTCCGGTGGGCTGTTGCGTAGATGCTGCCGATGCAAACAGATTGGGGGTCTGCTGCTGCTGCTGCTGCTGCTGCTGCGGCTGCGTTGCGGCGGTAGTCGAGGCGGAGCCAAACAACGAGGCGCCCTGCTGCGGTTGTTGCGAAGTGGTCGCGGCGGCGGTGGTGGTGCCGAACAGACCACCGGGTTTCGGGGTGGAAGCGGCCGCCGGTTGGGTCGAACCGAACAGGCTTCCGGCACCAGGCGTAGCCAAGCCACTATTATACTCAGATTCCTCTGTCAGCTTCTTAAGCGGCATGGCGGCGGCGACGTGGTGGTCCGAGGCAGAGAATATGAACGAGAGCGGGCGGCAATGAAAGTGGAACAGAGACGTAGATAGATGCATGTGAGTATTTTGAGGGGGGGGAGGGAGGGGCGGTTATGGGGACCATGGATCGACCGAATGGGTTGATTGGGGGAACACGAAAAGGCACTTACAGCATGTTGGCAGAGGACGTGTTGATGCTCAAACCTCCAGGACCACTTGCTGACCGGAACAAGGCCATAGCAAGCAAGGGACAAGGGGGGGAAGGGGAAGGGGAAGGGGAAGCGCGGCTGGCCACTTACAGCGCGGAGGGGGGGGCTGTGCGACTGATTGTGTTGTGCGACGCTGGAACTGATTGTAGATAGAGAAGGTAGGCAGGCAGGTAGGCAGGTAGGCAGGTAGGTAGGTGATCTATCAGCAAACAAAACAAACGAAGGGATACTTGAGGCGTTGATGGATTAAGATGATTAGATGGGCACTCTGGAAGGTGGGTACTACCTACATAAGGCAGCTACCTACTTGGTTTGGAACTGTAGGTAAGTTGCCGCCATTTGATGCATTTCTTTTTCCTTTTGGTGCATACAGCTACCTACCTAGGTAGTATCTAGGTATGTACCTACATAGGCATCGCTTCACGAACGTGCTCCACCCTATTTGTCGGTGTCTCACGATCATGTAGGTACGTAGATGTACCCACACCCTGAGGCGGGAACTACTCTATACCTAGGTACTCCATTCACCACCTAGGTCCTAGTGGGTCCATTGTTCCGAGCAAACTGCCAAGACTCACCAAGCCACACTGTGTGCACTGATCACTTTTAGGATTTATCTATTCGAATACAGGTGTAGTCCGTGACAATTAGGTATATATATATATATATATCTAATTTTGATTTATTTAAAAATAAAAAATAAAAATAAAAATTTTCAGTATATATATAACTTTTGGATCATAAATTCATTAAATGAAAATAAGCATATTAACAGCCCCGTTATTTTACTTTTATATGTACATCACTGCGTCGAGGGGGAATTACTAAAAAGGGGTTTAAGGTGGTCTACAGATAATTAAGGCGGGCGCATACCTGCATCTCTTCATAAACAACATCGCATTCCAGCCTCGTCCTGCCTCACTACGTAGCGTCATCGTCAGTTCCTTCTGCCCTCTACTGGCAGTCGATTCCTCACAATGGATATCGACGATGACGACGATTTCTACGCTCCTGAAGAGCCCACCACCACCGCCATCCCCACACAATCTGCCGAAGGCAACTCCGCGCTCGTTGCAGCCAATAGTGCCAACGCATCCAATGCTACAGCCGCCGAAATACACCACGACGAAGATCTAGAGGAAGGGGAGGAAGAAGACGAGGGAGCTGAGATGGAGGATTCCGACTCGGTACGCCGTCGCCCATCCATTGGTTCATGCAGTCTATAATCAGATTCATAGACCAACAACCCACTTACACCAGCTCTTTAGGATATAGATATTATCACAGAGCGCAAAGACGGCACAAAAGCCGCTCCGCCCACGTGCGCATCTTCTCTGCTCACCCCTCTTTCCTCTCCGGGTCTATCGCTCACATATTGATGGATCCAGGCAATCGCGATATAGTGACATCCGGAATATTCCTCAGCGATCGACGTCTACAGACACCTCGACAAAGCCCCCCGTCAAAAAGGAAGAGCCTTCTAAGAGCGCTGCCAGTACTGAACTACCGCCCGTCTCGACCTCCACCATAGATGTCAACGCAGTCCCCGTCTACAAGCCCGTCGGGAAGCCCATCACTCAGGTGAACATCGATCAAGGTCCGTTCTTCGTCACCATTTCCTTTCTATTAGCCAGTGATCATAATTTTCCTAATGACAGCTATCAGACCTTCCTGAGAATGACAAGCCTTGGAGGAACCCTGGCACCGATCTCAGCGACTATTTCAACTACGGATTCGACGAGTTCACCTGGGCCCTGTATGCGGCAAAACAAGACAGTGTCCGCGGAGAATACAGCCAGGATGCCATGGCCCAGAACAACAAGAAGATGATGGAGGAGATGCAGATGATGATGATGGGAGGTATGCCCGGCATGGGAGGCTCAGGCGCCACCGGTTCCATGCCCTCTATGCCCGGCATGGATGGAATGCCTCCCGAGTTTCAGGCCATGATGCAGCAGATGATGGCATCCGGAATGGATCCCAGCCAATTGGATCCCTCAGCCATGACAGCCATGTTCTCAGGCATGCAAAATTCCGGTGGTGGCAGCGCTGCTGGACAGGGTGTGCAGAACCAAAACTTCGGTGGTGCCGGAGCCGGTGGCCAAGGCCAGAACTTTGGTTACGACCAAGGGATGGGACGAGGTGGCGGTGGTGGCTTTGGTGGCCGGGGGCGTGGTGGTAGACGGAATTGGTGAAAGACTTGAAGTCGAACTTGACCACGCACAACAGACCATGCAACCGCCTCCCTCCCGGCCACTTCGAACTGGCGCAGCTACATAATTCAAAATGGAGTCAGGGTCGGTTCATATCAAGTCATACCTGGCCTATTGAAGCCTAGGTTGCAGGAGCATGCACTCGGCAAAAGAACCATTCTGTCGGCAAACTGCGCCATAACAACCTAAAAGGCATAGGAATGGGTTGCTGATATCTCTGCATGCCATCACGAACAGGCAGTATGCCGAGTGATGGGAGGAGGACTGACAAAATGGAGTGTATTACCACTCGCCATCAGTCCCAGCACGCTACAGCTGAAGTAGTGATGCATCAGCATACCAATGGGCTTGCAGGGGATGTTCACTGTCCATAGCACCTTGCGGTTTGTCTCCCTGTCAGCTGTCATCTTAAGGTCTGTCTCGAGTTAAAGGATTATGTATTCGAGCTAATAAGAGGTTCTCTTTATTCTGGATGCTTCCTACAAACCATTGTCCAGTCATGCCAAGCCGATATAAAGCCGATACAATTCTAAGAGGTCTATTACATTTCACCTCGCACACACTTGTAAAGAAGCTCTAGGTAGTTTAGCAACAACATATTTGCTAATGGCCCAATATTAAAAACCCAATCTCTTATAGTATTTTGCGCAAAGCTAAACCTGCCTAGATTTAAAGACCACATTGTTGTAGAACCTATCAGATCTAGTGAAACGAGGCCACTTAACTACAAGTGACCAAGAGCTGGTGTGCATCTAGACCATAAGTGTACATGCAGCTTTTAACCTGCCGAGAAATCGGCAGCCAGTAGCCTTTGATGGCACGACCCCTTGTGGACATCTTCACACGGTAGATGGTAATTTAGCCATGCCTGTCACTCTTATGTCACGTTCATTAATATCACAGGAGCTCAGTATGCCGCCCAGTTCACTGTCACGTTTCCAGCGTAGAGAATTCTTTTCCCAGGCCTTGTGCATTTCTGTGCTTATAGGCCAAGCCATTTTGAGCACACTAGTGTGTAGCATTACAATTTGTAGCTCATTGTAACAACCAGCAGTAACTTCCATGTGTATTGCGAAGTTGATGATAAACCTCATATTCCTAGGTATTACTGCTCAGTGCGATTTCATGTACTAGTTGTTTTATATGCACCCTTGAAACAGGGAGATCTTGTGGCTTTCACGGTCCCATATATAAGAACCCACATACAGTCAAGGTTCCCACGGTTTGGCGTTGCAGTTCTGTTCTGTGCCAGTGGATATGGTTATTTAAGCACCTATTTGCAACCGATTTTTTTATTATTTAATATATGCACTTTATAAATATTGGTAGCGCATTATTTTTTACTTTCTTTTTGAATATTAACTCTGCCCTAACAAATTCTATCCGAGCACTTATTCACAAGTACCTAAGTATCTACTAGAGCTATAAATGTGGGGAGTTAAACATCAATAAAGTTCCATTACCTATTAAGTACGTAGGTAGAAAGCTCCATAGACTCAGCAAGTTCAAGCAGTTAAGAATGTACCTTTATGTAACGTTAGGTAGGTAGGACAGCTATTTAGATAAATTGGTACAGAGGTATCGACCAATGTAGCAGATAGTCTTTCTGGGCATGCCCTCTTAACAGAGCAACTTGTAGTAGTATAGACAGTACAAACCAACCAAGAACAGCCAACAGGATACCTCGAAAGACGTCGTACCTCCTACTGTACCTATAAAGTACACGGGTATGTTGGGTGGATCCAGATCCCAACCCCTCCTTATAGTTCCCCAACCTCACTTACATGTGAGTTAGTTAGGCGAACAAGGGCAGTTTGCTTGCTGGTTTGTTGTCAATAGTTGCTTCTTTGACTCCCTTTTTGGCAATGAACCATCTTCCCTCCTGAACTTTGCCTCATCTCTTACAAGCGCCATAAGCCGTCAAATCAACCTGTGTGAAAAAAAATCAAAAATCCAGAGCGCTATAGACAGAATGTTGAGGTAGTGCAATATGTCTCTCTAGTTTTGCTTCTATTCCTGATGAATTTTAAATAATCTACTACGAGGTTAATATAGTAACTTTACAAAGTAGCCTATACATGTTCAATTATCACAACAATATTGAAAATATAAGCTGAACGAGGCTACGCCGGTGTAGGTATGGACATTAACTCCACTTTATAGGCCTCTTAAAGTTAGTGTTATCTAGATTCAAAGTTGTCGAGAGAGTATCTCTAAAGTCCTAGATGTAGAGGATTAGCTAGTATTTATTGATCCTAGGCAAAGCGAGTTAAAACAGTAGATAGCTAATTCCATATCAATTTTAAATCATGTTACAGAACTATTTCCACAGCTGTTTGGACGCAGTGACGAGAGAGATAGTTCCAAGCTTAGGGTCCTCTACGTCCCTCTCACAAGACTCGGTATAATGTAGTTAACCTGATGGGCAGCACTAAGCAGAGACACAACCTCAACTACCTAAGATACAAGAGAACTCTAAGTAGCGTGGATAGCAAAGTGACGTGGCAATAGAGAAAGGGTATAGGGCAATGAGTTGCACAAATAATGATTGGTTAAAAAGCAGAGTTACCACAGTTCAGCAACCTTAGAAGAAAGTATTACCACCTCTAGCGAGTATCTAATCCGGGTACTAGTACCTCAAGATAACTTAAGAGTCAATGGTCGACAACCAGGGAACTAGGGCTGCACTGTGGGAGCAGCAGGTCCCAATAATGTACCTAAACCCCCATTGTTAGTTGCCAACCATATTGCCAGCCACATGCACACAAGGCTAGAGTAGAGGTAGGGAAGGAAGAGAAACAGGTTACCAACTATTGTTGCTATTGTTGATGTGGGTCATGTCCTCGGTAATATGCCATTATTACTGGGTGGCACTATTGAAGTAGACGCTTGCTTACCCGTTGTCCATAGCGATGTGCCAAAGTCCCAGCCTGTACGTCTTCCTCTTCTTCTCTACCTAGCACCCTACCCTCGTAGTCGATTATTTAAAGCACATAGCTTTACTTGCCTCCCATCTCTTCAACCTACCTTTTCTTCTACTTAACTAGACTCAACCTACCCTTTCTTCCACTTGACTGGACTCAGCATACACTTTCTTCTGCTTAACCTGAGACAACCTACACTTCCTTCTACTCAACTTGAGCTCCTCCCAATTACCGCCGAGTTATTGGCCTTGCAGAAAGCATCACACCAGATAAACGCGTCTGGGAACATATCAACGCCTTATGTCCGTATCTTCCATCTTCCTTTCTTGTCTAATATCCCTTTTCTTTTGTCATGTTTCCCTTCCCAGCTTCGTTGCCTCATCTTAGGGCACGATGGATGAAATCGATCATTAGTTCCCAACTGTTGTATCTCTAAACTACCTGAGTTACCGCGGCCCGCCCTCGCTACCTACCCTTTACCGCCTTCGATCCTTTGCTCTGAACACCGAACACTGAACCTCCAAATATCACCCTCACATACCGGGAGTTGACAAGACAATATCCATCTGAAACTTCTTGTACCGCAACTGTCAATCTCAACCCAATATTGTACCTTCTCTATATATTATATAATATATATGAGTCTGTATATACCACCACCTAGCGTCCATGACACATCTTTCTTCTCTTTTCACATTAAACTATAGTCCACCTCAACCCCAATACATTCCTTCGGAACCAAGATGTTGGACGTCCTGGCCAGTCCAATCGGGATGGCTCCTAACTGTGTATCAATTTCTAGTCAGCAACAGTATAGTCAAGATGTCGGACGTACCAAGACCAGCGAGACCGGGGTATGTGTCGACGATCCGTAACTTGGACGAGTCTTGTCGAAGACAAGAAGAGCTTTTTGCAACACGTAATGTCTCCAATACCGAGCTCAGAGGCATGCCGGAGAACGACGATCAGCGGCATTGGTTAGCCGGTATATTATTTGATGCCATTTTAGACGTGTCGAACACAGTCGAGCCCCCAACTTCTCAGCAGTATAGATACATCGTCAATCCAGACCGCTTTCCCAGCGAAGTAGTGGACATCGTGTCGTGGAGACTACTCGTGAGTTAAAAGGGAACGTTATAGTGGAATAAAGACTAACGTATCGCTAGGAATGCATGGAAGATAGCCAGAGAGGAGTGAACCGTCTGGAGCCCTGGTATACAACCGCCGGCCCCAAGTACGAAAAATATCCGTCATTTTCAGCCCGTTTTGCAAAGGTGGAGGGTTCTCTTAGAGTAAGAGTCCTGTTCAGAAGTGACGTGTTATAAATGACTAACGAGCAATACCAGAAATCCAAAGCAACAGCCAGTGCTCTGTTCACGCATACGGGGTTTATAGAGAGATTTAGTTGGAACCCGACCATGGAGCACACCGTAAGTCTTATAGGTGCAGTCTTGAACAGCAAGGACATTATATTAACTTGCTGGCAGAGGAAGTGCACTAACAAGGACCTCAACGATAAGAAGACGGCTCTTCAAGCCATTGGCTTTGCGCAGTCTAGAAGGGCGAATATCGTCCAGAACGAAGACGGCGACTTGATTGACGAGGTGAGTATTATGAACATTCCTTTTGTCTATTGATTTTTCAGTCTTCTCTTCTTTGTCGGTCAGGGTTCTAGTTGAACGCGCCGGTAGCGCACTCTTGGGTTAAGAGCTAACAATGAAATCACCACGCCATAGAACGGTGTGAGATATGGCACCAGGAGACCATTGCCAACAGAGGCAGCCCGGCGACTGACCGCAAACGCTAGAAGACGGGCTCGCCCGTCAGAGCGGGCGCGGGTGACGGATAGGCTCGTCGCCCCTGTTCGGGCTGGGGCTGGGGCTGGGGCTAACACTAACACTAACACTCCTGACAACAACCACAGCGCCAGCCCGGCTGAGTCCCAGACCAGAGAGAACCAACCCATCCCCTCGCCCGCACTCGGTAGCCCTGCCCGCCGCTCGGCCCAGGTTTCTCGCCAACCCCTCCGAGCCCGCCGAGCCCGCCGAGCCGTGCCACCTTCCCCTGAGCCGGTAGGCCCCAGAGCAAACACAGCCATGGACAACCAAACAATTGCAAATCAGCAACCGCTCGCGACCCAGATGCCACTCCCAAGCGTACCAATGCCATATATACCAATGTTCCAAAGCGGCCCGGTACCTCAATCTCCAGATGTACAAGGGTACCAAGAGCCACGAGTCTATCAACAGGCCCCAGGAGATTCCTCATACCCCCCGTTTCAGCCTCGGGATTTAATTCCTGACGCAGAGCCCCCACATGGACTCACTCATAGAGCGACACCGCGCGGCGTCAACCAGCAAGACTATCACGGCGCGTTCGGAAGGCCAGAGTTGGGAATGTATGCCCAGGGTGCCCCAGAGCAGCAGCAAGAAGGATATCCAACTCAACGTGGCCTAAGCAATTTCTTTGAGCCTCAGCCTAATACACTCGGAGGGGAAGCACTATACCCAACTCAGCATGGGCCGAACAATTTCTTTGAGCCTCAGCTTAATATATCGAGAGTGGACGAGCACCAAGGACTATACGCAGCCCAGCATGGCCCAATCAATTTCCTTGATCCTCAGCTCAATGCATCTGGAGAACAAGGCTATACCTACGACCAGCAGGACCAGCAGGACCAGCAGGACCAGCAGGACCCGCAGGATGCCCAAAGCCCTGTGTCATTCGAAGATTTTCTAAACCAGAACCAGGAGCTGTACGAATAAGAGTTCTCTCATCAACGGACTAGCCGGGATACATCACTGGTTGTAACCCCTGTAAATCGCAACGCACGCTTGTCGATACGCTGAACAATACACTCGTAACGTTGTCGGATATTATACTCTAGGGCTCGACAGATCCCCCCCTCCCCTTTCCCTATTTCCCCCCTGCCCCCATAACCCCTACCCCCTTGCGACTGTTATTTCTTCACGGCCACCTCTGCTTTATTCGTCTATGCACCTTTCATATCCACAATTCTGTCAGGTTTACTTCTCCTTGTACAATTTCCTTGGCGTTTAGTTGTTTCACATTCATGGATACCCATCGCCGCGGAATAGGGCCTTCGGCATAGGGACACGACTAGGCGTGGATTGATAGAGAAATGGATGGTCTGCGTATCCACATTCCTGGTTGGGTTGGAGGGAGGAATTCGGATATACACACGGCTGTACAGCAATGGATGATTGCATATTGATACCCCGGGTTCGCGTGGAGGGGAGTGATATCGACAAGGAAGAAGGATCTTCTGTGCTTGAGGCTGAGTGGAGTGGGGAGTCCTGGGGCTAAGAAGAAAGCTCATGGCATCCGCTCCAAAATTGTACAAGTATGATAAAGCCTAGCTGTCTAATTAGTAACCATTTGACCAAACCAGTCCCGTTCCCGTGTCATCTGAATGGCAGTTGATTGTTGTTGATAATGTATTGCTAAGCATATCGATCGGTCGTCTAATAAAGAAATGACCTGTCAGTTTCTATTTGTCTACTTCCATACTTATATAATGAATTACCTAATCATCAACTAATCCACTAAGGGGTAACATGAATAGCGATACTGCAAAATATAGATATATACATATGTAATATAGCTCAATGGGCAACTAGATTAGGCACACAGCAACAGGGTAGCCAATACATTAGGTCTTTATTAGATGTAGTCATACCAGGACTTGATAGTTGCATACCAACAAACACAACAGGTATGACGGACGAGCATGTGCGCAGAGGCCTCTCGGATACGCACAGTTTATAGCTTATCAAAGGAAACGTGGTTGTCTCCACGATACCAATATACCTATCTACCCAAATAAGTCTAACTTAGAGAGGCCAGGGATCAGAGCTTACTACAGACACTACTGCACATTTATAGCCAATCATGGCTTACGACAATGCACGTTTCTGGCAAGTCGCACGTGCTACCTATAAGTATTCAGAACAGGTAGAAAGTAGGTATATACGCCTTACCTTGTCTCTTAGCTAACGGCCAATGTGTCTTCGTTCCTGTGCCACGAGTTACTGAAACCAGATGCCAGCTCCCAAAATGTGCTCAGTTGTGTTGAGTGAGCAAACCTACACAAATATGATATACCATCAGGAGGGCCCAAATAAGGCTAGAAAGGTATCAATGTCGACACTATTCAGACTAAGACGGGTCGAGGAGGCGAGTATAGTAGCTATATCATGTTCCTTGCTACTCCATAGGTGTCCAGTTCACGATGCCGTGTCGATATTGAGCCGACCCACTGCTCCTCTCCACCTAGCAATACTATTATGACTACTATATCAGTCACAAACTGACGTAGAATTATCATAATACGTTATATATGTGCGGGTGTATATGTAGAAAATTGATCAACATAGTCATTACTTCTCATTTCGAAGCCTAAAACTTTGTTTGAACAGGTTATGTGTTTGTCAGGTCATATTGGGGTTCAGTTTTATTGGGTGTGGGTCAGTTGATCGAGGGGTTCTTTATGATGAGGGGCCGATCTCAAAAGACTTGATGTCAGCGATGGGGAATAGGCCCATCCGATTTTTTTGGTGCTGCTATACAAGATCACATCCCTAGGACCCGGGTAACCCCGTCCCGTGACTGCATGCCATCTTATCGGAGACAATGTCTCTTCTCCCAGGTTTCCAAGGGAAACCACATTGAGCATAAAACCTCAATGCTGACACGTCCCTCTCTAAACCGAGTCGTCTATGGTCCTCTTCAGCAGGTTAGGCGGGTTCGAGGCCGCTCCTGGACCTGCTCAGTCCGATAGGATTACGGCACCATCCGGAGTCGGAGCCACGAAGATGCCGCTCCCTCTGCCCGCTGCCACCGGGGCCATCATCGCGGCCCAGACTAAGCATCCCGCGACAGCCACTCGACGTGAATCTCGGGGGCTTGCCGCTCCGATGTCTGCCCTGCGTCTTACTGGCCACTGTCGGCGACTTCTGAGCAGAGTCATATTGTCTCTCCTTCTCCAGGTATCTATCTTGGCCTCGGGACTCTTGCACCTCAGCCAGTCAGCATCTATACAGACGTTTCATGCAACCATACGTACAGCGCACCACGCCATCCGGGTCTCCAAGCAGGCCACATGGGCACTGTGGGACGGGCCACACGGGAGACGACTAAGAAAGAAGATCGAATTTGAGTTTTTTACTCTGATACTAGGTAGCGGTGGAAATAACTTGTGCCTGGTCATATTCTGGCCGGGTTGGGGCGTTTTAGCCTTCACGGCATTTATGTTTTCGACATGGTATGCGGGATGATAGGCGCCAAATACACAATGCAGTAAGCCCCAAGCCCCAAGCCATGCGTTATAATCATAATCAGAGCATCGTAGGCTAACAGGCAGGAGGTCCTATTGTGCATCGTTCGTTTCATATCCAGCAGGGAGGCCGAGCAACTCGCAATCAGGGTTCCCATATCCTGCCTTGTTCAGGAGTAGAAGAATGTGTTGCCGCCAGGGTCCCGGCGGACTTCGTTCTGGTAATCCTTCTCGGGATCGAAGTCTTGCCACATGCTAGCGGGGTAAATGTGCTTATTGCGCTCGTACCATCTTCGGTCGACCACTCTAGTCAAGGTCGGGTCATCAGATGCGCCCTCGAGGACGTCGACAGGGGTTCGAGTAGTGACGGAGGATAGGGGAAGAGAAGACTGGGGCGTGTTGGCAATGGCTTGTCCTGGCGAGGGTGTTGTTGCCTCGGCATCGTAATTGAAGAGAACAGACCCGTTCGGGCCCAGGGTCTTGTTCATGATAAAGAAGAGGAAATCGTAGTGCTGCAGTTTGTGTTAGCTCGCTGTCTCTCAGCTGTTTCCTTGGTTGGCTGGCGCTGTCGACGTATTCTAGGATAGAAGAAACTCACATGAGGAATGATGACGTTCCCTCGCACCATCATGAGGTCGTCGACGCCCACGCGTGCCCACTCCCTCCGCGCGTTGGCCTTCTCGCCAACACCGAGGTCTGCGCCAACCTTCCTGCTCTTGTCTAGGAACTGCCACACGAAGTCGCCCTTCTTAACGCGCACGGTGCCTCCGGGGATGTTGGATCCATCGTAGAATACAAAGGGCACGGCAATGTCCGTAGCCTTGACTCGCTCCTGTCGCTGCAGAAACTCGCGTCTAAGGGCTTCTCTCTCGGCAGCCTCGCGGCGCAATGCCGACTTGGTGACTGGTCGCGGAACAACCGAGACGGACGAATTGACCTTGAATTTGCTCTTGCTCGTGCTCTTGCTATCAACATTGCTAGGTTCTTCCCCGTCATCCTTGGTTCTTGCCACAACGCTGCTCGCCGCCTTTCCCCATCTGTCGCCGTCGCCGTCGCCCTCGCCCTCGTCATCACCGAATGACAGCTTCGCGCCGCCTACTTTCCGTTTCTTCTTTTTCCCGGCGGGGGCTATGGGGTTGCTGGCACTATCAGGGGTGCTGGTGAGAGAGCGGTCGGGTGTGGCGGAGGTGGAAGCTGGGGAACCTGCAATGGCAGCCTCACGGGCCTCGCGATCTTGTTGCTCGAGAACCTCGGCGCGACGCTTGCGAAAGTCGGAGAGCGCGACAAGACCGACGGTCTGGTTGGAAATGCGCTGCTGTGTTGTCTTGTTCTGCGACGTGAACCGAGGTTCCGACGCCATGGTGTAGGAAGGGAGTGTAGGAAGGGAATGTGAGTAAAGCGGAAGGCCTTTAGGACATTAGTTGTTATTCGTGACTGGATGCCTGCATGGTTAGAATTTGGTACGGCGCTGCCTAGGTACTTTTTATACCTACTGTTAGAAATAAGCCTTCTAGATTGATTGAATTGATTGGTGTTATTATTGTTGTTGTGTGTCACCGCTGTTCTGAGAGATTTTTCTCTAGCATACAAAATAGGTACATAGGTGTTGGATTTGGGCCCTACGCCCTAGGATTACTATACGAGCCTAGGGATCACTTGTGGAGTGCTCGCTTACGCGATCACCTGGTTATATAAATAGTAGCTTATAGTAGCTAATGCAGTAGCTAAAATCAGCTATATAGAAAAAATCTGTTAACTAAATATTTTATATATATATTGAATTAATATAACAATAATATTAAAGCTTTATATTTATTATTAAAAAAATTATTTATAATTGTATTAAATTTAATAATTAAAAGTTTTATTAATTTTTATATTTTATTATAAATTTTATAAGCTTGTTATATATATTTTTAAAAATTTTTACATTTTAATTTTTTATAATTTATTATTTATATTTGTAAGTTTTAAATTATAAGTTTTTAAAATTTTATGTTTTTAAGCTTATATTTTTAATTTTTTAATTATAAATTATTGCTTTGATTTTTTAATTATAAACTATTAAACTTGTTATAATAATAACTTTTACTGTTATTTTTAATTTTTTTAATAATTTTTTTATATAAAAAAAAAAATTTAAAGTAGTAATTTATAATTATAATTTATAAGTTTATATAAACTTTAATAAACAATTTTTTTAATTTATTAAGTTTAGTTTTTTTTAAATAATTAATTTTTTAATAAATTTAAATAAAAATTTTAATATAGCTATAATTTTCAAATTTATTACTATTAATAAAGTTTTATTTTTTTAAGCTATTTAAAATTATAATTAAACTTTTAAACAATATAATAAATATTTTATTAAAATTAAAAAACTTTTTAAATAAATATATAAATTAATTAAATTTAATTATTAATTAATTTATATAAAAACTAGTAATATAATCAATTAATAATATTTAAATTTAAAAAAGCTTAATATTATTTTATAATTAATTTTTAAATTTAAATATATAATAAAATATAAAATATTTATTAATATTATAATAAAAAGCAAATTTATTTTAAACTTTATTAAATAAATTAAAAATTAGTTATATAAACTAAATTTTATAATTAAAAAAAAAAAAACAATAAAATTATTTAAACTAATTATTAATTTAAATTAAGCTTTTTAATATATATATTATTTTTTTTAAAATATTGTTTTTAAAAATAATAATAATAAAACTATAATAAATAGTTTATTAATTTATTAAACAATTATTTTAAATTTAAAACTAAAAGTTATTAATATAAATAGTACAAAAGTTTTTTTAAAAGTTTTACGAAATAATAAATTAGAACTTTTAATAAGTTTTTATATTTAAAAAATTGCTTTAAAAAAAAACGAACTTTTTATTAATTTTAAAAAAGCTTTTTTTTTTAATAAAAATAAAAAAGTAAATTATAATAAACTTTTTAAATGTTTTAAAATTAATATAACTTTAAATAACAAAAAAAAAAAGCAATTTTAAAAAATAATAATTATTTTATTAATAAAAAAAGCAATTTTTATAACTTTAAATAACAATTATTTTATTAGTAAAAAAAACATTTACTAATTATTTATTTTAAAAAAGTAATATTAAAACAATAATAAACTTTTTTTTTTGTATTAATAAAATTTATATAAATAGTTAAAATATTATAATAAAAATTGTAAAAAAAAAAAAACTTTTAAACAAATTTTTAAATGTTTATATTTATAATATTTTATTACTAATATAAAAATATAACTAAAAGCTTTATTAATAAAAAAAAAAAAGCTTTTATAATGTTTTATTTTTTTTATAATTTATTATTAATACTAAATATAGTAAAAAGTTCTATTTAAAAAACTATAAAAATATTTATAAAAAGTAAAAAAAAAAGCTTTTTTAAAACTTATTAGCTATTATATATATATTTATTTAATTTAATTTGCAATTTAAAATAAAAATAACTTTATAAAAACAAACAAACTTTTTAAAAAAAAATAAAAAAATTGCTATAGTAATTTATAATATATTAAATAAAATTTTTTAAGTTTATATAAATAATTTATAACTTTATTACTTTTTTATAATTTTTTTAACTATTGCTTATATGTTTTTATTTTAAGCTTTAAATTTAAGTTATAATATAAAAACGTTATTAAAAATAGCTTTTTTTAAAAAAATATATTAAATTTAAGTTTTATATTTTAAAATTATTATATAAACTTAAAAATTATTTATAAAATATTTATTTATATAATTATTTAATTATATAAATAATAACTTATAATAATTAATACAATAGTTAAAATTAGCTATATAAAAAAAATTTATTAATTAAATACTTTATATATATATTAAACTAATATAATAACAATATTAAAGCTTTATATCTATTATTAAAGAGATTATTTGCAATTGTACTAAATTTAACAATAAGTAAAACCTCTTAAAACAAAAAGTACCCCTTTTTAGTTAAAGCTTTTTAGCATTTAAAATATAAAGCTTAATTTATTTTTTATATATTTAATATACTTTTGTAAAACTAAGCTTTTAAAATATTGCTTTAACTAATATAAAAAGTTTAAAATAAGCTATAATTTAATTTAGTAATTGTTTTAAAAGTGTTAATAATAAAGCAACAAAAAAACTAGTTAATATTTAAACAAATAAGCGATTTAAAAATATATTAACTTTTTTTATTGATTTTTTATTGTATTTTTAAATGTTTTAAATAATTTGAAATAATTTAATAATACAACAAAATAACAAATATATATATTTAAATAAATAAACAATATAATAAAATATATATTATTTTTTTAACTTTTTATTATATTTTTAATTGATTTAAAAACTATATATTAATTTTAGTTTATATTAATTGATTTAAAAGCTATAAAATTGTTTTTAAAAGTATTAAAATCGATTTAAAAGCTATAAACTAGTTTTAAACTAATAACTTATTAACTTTTTTTTTTTAAAACTTTTTTTTAAAACTTTTAAATTTTTATTAATAGCTTTTTTTATTTACTTTGTTTATAATTTCTTTTTTATATCAATTAAATTAAATTATTTTAAAAAACTTTTTTATTTTTTTTTTATAAAGTTTTTTATAAATTTATTTATAATTATTTTATTTATAAATATATATTTAATTTATAAATATTTTTGTTAAACTTTTTATTTTAATTAATAATTATATATATTAATATATTTTAATTTAATTTTTAAAACTGTTATTTTTTTATTTATTAGTTTTATTATTTATTAGTTATTACATTTAATTGTTATATAGCTTTTTTTTAACTTAAAGTTTAATTTTTTAAAAAGTCGACTTATAAATAAGCTTTTTTTTAAAACTTATAATAATATTAAAAACTTTGTTTTAGTTATTAAAATAATAACAATATTTTATTTTATAGTTTTTTATTTTATTATATTTTTAAATAAAATTATTATATAAATTTATAAACTTTTATAGTTTAAAATATTATTAATAAAAAAAAAATTGTTAATTATTACAAAGTTGTTTTTTATTTTATATTAAAAAATATAATATTTTATTTTATATAAATAAAAAATTACTTTATTAATAATAATATAATATTTAAAACTTAAATTTAAATTAAATTAAATTAGCTTTAAAGCTATAAAAACAACATTAAATCAAATTATTATAGCAATATATAAAATTAATCCAATTTTTTTTTAATAAAAATATATTAAAGCTTAGTTTATAATTTTGTTATAAAGTAAATATTTTTATATTTATATAAAAATTTTTAATTTAATAATAAATTTATTTAGTTTATTAATTTTTTTAATATAAAAAGTTTATAAAAATTATAATAAATATTTTTTGTAGTTTTTTATTATTTTTATATTTAAAAACTATTATAAATTATTATTATTAATTATTTAATATTTTTTTTAAAAAAACTATATAGCAACTAAAGCTACTTTTTTTTAGTTTTTTTTATAAATAATAACTATATTATTAATATAAATAAAAATTAAAATATTATTTTTAATATAATAGTAAAGTTTATAAAAAATTAATAAAAACTTTATTTTTTTTAATAAGTTTATTAGTTTTTTTTGCTATAAAAGTAATAACTTTTATAAACTATATAACATTTTAAAAAGTTATAAAATTATTAAAAGCTTTTTATAATTTAAAAATATTTTTATATAAATTTTTTTATTTAATTTAATATTTATAAAAATATTTATAATATTATATTATTTAAGTTTAAAATTAAACTTAGTTATAATAATTATTAAAGTTTTAAAAAAATTTTTAACTAAAATAAAAATATAAATTTTTTTTTATTTATTAAAAAACTATTAATTTTTATAAACTATTAGTTTTATTTTATATTTTTAAAAATTTTCTTTTTTATTAAATTTATATATATAAACTTATATATAATTAAAAAAAAGCTTTTTTTTTATTTTAATAAAGTTAATTTTTATTTAAAACTTTATTTTTTTATAACTAATTAAATAAGCTTTTTTTATTTTAATAAATAAATTTTTTATTAAATATATTTTTAAATTTTTATAAAATTGTAACAATAATAATAAATTTTTTTAATTAATTAATAGTTTTTTTTTTAGTTTAATTATTAGCTTTTTTAATAAATTAACTGCTTTTTTTTTATTATTTTAATTTTTTTTAAAACAGTAATAAAAATATTTTATTAGTTTAACTTTTATAGCTTTTATAATTAATTTATTATATATTTTTATTATAATATTTAAACGTTTAAAATTAAATATAGTTTTTTAGCAGTTTTTATAAAATATTACTTTAATATAAAAATCGAGTTTTTAATTTATTAAATTTTTAAAAAAGTTAACTTTTTAATTAGTTAATTTAATAAAAACATAAAAAATAGCTTATAATATTATTTTATATAAAAAAATAAAATAAAATTTTTATAGCAAATTTAATAAAAAATAATTAAGTTTTTTAATTGTTATTTTAAATATTTTTAAATTTTTTTTTTTTTTTTTTATTTTTTTTATAAATATATTTTTTAAGCTAATATTTATTAACAAAAATATAGTTTTTTTTGTTTTTTTATATAATTTTTTAATAATTAAATCAAAAAGTTTTTTTGTTTAAATATTTTATAGCAAGTTTTTTATAATATTTAAATCTATATTTAAAAAGTTATTTTTTAAAAAGTTTATATTGCTATTAAAAATAACTTCTTTATTAAAAATAACATTTTTAGTTTTTATAATTTTATTAGTTTAAAAGTATTAAATATAATATATATTAAAAAAATTATAACTAATAAAAAAACTTATAAAAGTTTTAAAATTAAATTTTTAGTTTTTTTTTTATTTTTTTTTAATTTATATAATTATTATATATATTTTATAACTAAATATTTTTAAATATATTAAGTAAAATTTACAATTATTTATTATTTTATTTTTTAATATAACAAAAAAGTAAAAACATTTATAAAAAAACTTTTAATTTAAAAATTATTTAAATATTTAATTATAAAAATAAATCGCTGTTTTAACAATTTTAAGTTATAAATATTAAAACAGTTTTATATTTATTTTTATAGTTTTAGTTTTTTTTTTAATAAATTGTTTAATATATTTAGTGTTTTTATTTTATATTTATATATATAGTACAAAAAGTTTTATTTATATATTATAATTTTTTTAAAGCTACTTTTTTAAAATTAAACTTTTAACGATTTTTTTATTTGTTTTTATTATAGCTACTTTTAGTTATTAATATGTTTTAATTTAATTTAAAAAATATAATAATATTTTTTAAATATAACAATAAAATCGATTTTTAAAATAATAATTAAAACAAACATTTAAAAATTAATTTATAATAAATATAAAGTTTATAAAACTTTTATAACTTTTTATAAAAATATAAAAATTAATAGTAATTTTTTTTTTTGCTTTTATAAATATTTTTTTAAAAAATTTATTAATTTATTTTATAATTTTTTTTTTTGTACATTTTTTGCAGTTTTTAGTTTTAATTTAATTATTTAGTAATTTTTTAATTTTAATTTTAAAAATTTAATTTATTAAATAGTTTAAAAACTTAGTACTAAAATATTTTAATTATAAATATTATTTAATTAAATTTTTTTTTAAAGTATTTTTTTTTATATATAAAGTTATAAAATTCTTTTTTATATAAAAAATATTACAATTAATTAATAAAAATAAATATTTAATTATAAACTAATTAAATTAGTTTTAAAGTTTATAAAAAATTAAACTATTAAATTAATATAAAATATTATTTATAAACTTATTATTTTATTAAATTTTTTGTTTATTTAATACTTTTAAAAATATTAAATTAATAATAATTTTTTTAATATAAGCTATATTATATAGCTTTATTATTTTTAATTTTTTTAATTTTTAAAACTTAACATTTATATTTTTATAAACTAAAATTAAAAAAATAAAGTTTTTAACATATATATAATTTTTTAAATTAATAGTTTAAACATTATAAAATTGACTTATTTTATTAAATATATATATATTAGCACTTAAATTTAAAATAATTAAATTTTTTAATAAATAAACTGTTTTATTATTATAAACAAAATATATAAATATAATTTTTACTACTTTTTTAACTAATTAAAAAGTTTTATTTACTTTTTTTTTACTAACTTTTTACTTTTTAATTTTAATTTTTTTTGTTAGTTTTAAATTTTTTTTAAAGTTTTTTTTAACTAAAGCTTTAATTTTTAAACTTATAAACTAGTTATTAAAAACTATTTTAAAAAAAAAAATATTAATATAATTATTAAAAATAACAGTTTATTTTATATGCTATATAAAAAAAACTATTTTAAAAATTAATATTTAATTGTAGCTTTTTTTAAAATATTAATAATTTATTTTTTTTTTTTTAAACTGCTAAATTTGTTTAATTTTTTTTTCGAAGTTTTTTTTTATTTTAAAATTTTTTAGTTTTATTAAAAACTTTATTTAAATTCTTTTTTAGTTTTTTATTACTAAAAATAACAATAAAAAAACTTTTTATTATTTTTTTAACTTTTAGTAAAAATTTCTAATAAAATATATATTTTTAAAACTTTATTTTAATTTTTTTATATATTATTTTTTTGTTTTATATAGTTTTTATATAACTAATTATTAAAACAATTACTTATTTAAATAAAATTATTAAAAAAACTTTTTTTAAATCGATTATTATAAAATAAATATTTTTAAAATTAAAATTATTATATTTAATAATTTTATTTATTATATTTATTTAAAAAAAAATTTAAACTTATAAATTTTTAAACATTTTGTTAAAAAGCTTTTTTATTAAAATTGTATACTTTTTTTATAAATTAATTTAAAAAAAAAATATTATATAGCTTTTTATTTTTTATAAAAAATTATACTATTAATTAACAAATTTTTTATTTTTTATAATAATATATTTATATTTTTAAAAAACAGTAAAAATTATTTATTTTTACAGTTTTTTTATTTAATAATAATATTTGTTATATTTTTTGTTTATATAAATATAAATATTTTAATTAGTATTAAAAGCTATTTTTTTTTTAATTATAAAATTTATAATTTTTATAATAAATTTATTATTGCTTTTTTTTACTTATAAAGTTGTAAATAAAGCTTTTTATATTAATTTAAATTAATTTATAAAATTGCAAAAGTAATTAATAAAATTAAGTTTTAAAAACTTTATAATTTAAAAAATCTTATTTTTATATTAAACAAACTTTTTAATTTTTAATTGTAATACTTTTGCTAAAAACTTTTTATTTTATTAATAAAAATCTTTTTGTTTAGTAAAAAAAATAAAATTGTTATTAACTATTTTATTTAATCGATTAAACTATTATTTTATTATAAATAGCTTTAGTTTTAAACTTAAAAAATATATAAAACTTTTAATTGTTAAAAATAAACTTTTTAAATTGATTGAATTAATTAGTGTTATTATTGTTATTGTATATTACTGCTATTCTGAGAGATTTTTCTCTAGCATACAAAATAAGTACATAAGTAGAACCCCCTGAAACAGAAAGTACCCCCTTCTAGTTAGAGCCTTCCAGCACCCAAAATACAGGGCCTAATTTACCCCCTATATATCTAACACCTACCATGTAGGTCCTAAAGTACCTATTTTATACTAAGTGGAACCGGCTCCGGCGATAGGTGATTGGCTGAAGACATGTGTGGCTGAGTACTGGCGGTGGCTTGTCTAGGTACTTAGTCTCGTCTTCTAGGAGATTGAGGCTAGACTCTAGAATCTAGATAGAGTATAGGTATTAAGTAAGTAATGTGCAGTGCTTGTATTAAGATATCCCCATGCTTCGTAGTCGATTTCAGAACAGATGGTTTGTCAAAACTATAGAAAACGAGTTATCGACTTGCCTTCTAATAATTCTAACATTCATATACCCCCTAGCCTAGCCCAGAGGAAGCCAAAAGAGCTGTAATGAATAGCTCTCAGAATTATTACAATCTGAGCATCACCTATGTCGCGTACTATACACTGAAGGAGTAATAACGGCGTCGGTGTTCCCTCCGTCACAGCTTGCATCTTCAATACCCATCAATGCCGTAACGGCAGACATCCTTGGCTGTCTTTCCCTGGTGATTATCATCGCCGGCAGGTGGTAAACTTGTTGGTTGAACCGGCTGTTGTTGCCAGGTAGCGAATCACGTCTCAGAAGTGCTGGAAAACGATCTTCGTAGGAAAATATAGATGGCCTCGTAGGGTTAGTCTTTTTATTATTAAAGTCATAAACGAAGCGATCTTCAGCGGCATATGAGATACGTAGGTTCACAGCTCCCTCGCCATTGCGGCCCGTATCCACGAGATAAATTTGACAAGTAAGCCAAAAATATCCGAGCTCCGGACGGCGTCGAAGCACAGAACTTTGAACTTCTACCGCGAAGGAACGTATACACCACAAGCATCCCTCGAATGAACGCATATAGGGTTTAAGGAAGAGCACCGTAAAGTTTCTACGAGACTACACTGTAGGTCAGTCTAATTGGTGGACGAATATCACAATAGCTGAGCATCACGATCCACGGAACCACTAAAGATCCACGGCACTCTGTCTAGTTGAACTCTAGCAGAAGAGCAAGGGACTAAAAAAGGGAACAAGATGAAAAGTGATTTTTCCGGTGGAAAAATACTCTCTAATGCTCATTCTATTAAGACAGCGAACGAGAAGAGCGTGTTTTAGTCTACTGGGCCAGGATGAAAACACATATGGGCATAGCAAGAGCCCATAATGTATCTATAGTACTCTCGCGTTCTCTAGTTCCGTAATAAATACGATCTCCCTACCCAGCCATTAGGTTTCATGCATACCCGTAGGAGTTACTCGTGTCTGCGTTAATAACCTGCATCAACTTCCGTAGTATTCGTTTATAATCTTGGGGTATGTAGACCTCCCCAGAAGTTAGCTGCTAGTAAATCTACGACTTAATCATATACTATTAAAACGGAACGTGTACCTAGATGGCGCACGCTGCACTTGAGGGACTAACGAACAGTCGTAATAGCACTTCCAAATATCGGCTTGGGCTTCAAATAATCTCGAAATCAAAACAATAAGTAGAATTTAGTGTAGAGAACCTGCCTAGCCAACTTGAGTAGCCCTCAGGGGGGACTATCAGGAATAAATAGAAAAACTCAACGCGAATTTGCAAGCCCAAGCCTAATAAATACGCTCCCTTTACTTTCAAGTGCAGGTTTGCCCGCATTGTCACCCTACTGTAGCAATAGTATTTCTAAGCTAACTCAATGCCCTATAATAACCCTCATAGATGCTGGACTGAGCAGCCTACATAAGAGCCAACCCTAGTATCTACTCGTACACAGCTTCTAGACTGTAACTAATACTCTAAGAATAAGTAGGAGTGCCATTCTCCCAATTTCTGAGCTATGGTACACGCCCAGTCAGCATGTGAATATTATGTGCCAAGATGCCAGATTTGGAATTACAGGGTTGCTTCGATGCTGTCCTCTCCCCCGCAACTTTCTAAACGAAACCGAGTGCGATAACGGAGAATGATGACGATATTTAATTAGTTGAGGGCGCCCAAAGTAATCGATTCAAGTTGAGCAACTGTTTCTGATTCTTAGCCTTCTATTTATTTCGCAATTTGTTGGCAAATTCTCCGTTTACTGGCGCGACGCACGTGGGCTCTACCATGAATGAGACGATGAATGAACAGCCCCAGTCAGAGGCTGTGATAATGAAGGTGCCCCAACTGGGACAAAGTGGAGAGAATAACGCACCGCTCGGTGAGAAAACTGGAGTTGAGGTAGCGCCTCGCCAGAGCGATGGGGAGCGCAAACAACATCGTTCATTCTGCAGTCCCATACTGATCTTTTTCAGTGCCCTTGGGTCACTATTTGCTGGTATGATCAGCCTGTCGGCTACTGCTGGACAGGGAATGTCCAAATTCTACTGGCATATTCCGGTCCTCTATGGTGACAAAACAGCTCGCGAATGGCCCGAGATCACAGGGTTTAGGAGCGGCTGCGCTGCTGGTGGCAAGGTTCGTATTATCTACCTCAACTCCAAGACTCAATTCTGCTGTCACTAACACAGCTCTACCATAGAGCCTAGTTTATGGCTTCTATGATGGGATCACGGGTGTTGTCACGTTACCGTACAAGGGTGCTAAGGGAGCAGGTATAAAGGGGCTTGGCATAGGCATTCTTCATGGGATTGGTGGACTCTTTTTCAAGCCACTCTCAGGCAAGTGTAACTTTGAATTTTTACATATATAATGTGTCGAAGTCCTCTAATATGTTGAATTAGGAATTTGGGGATTTATCGGTCATCCAATTTTCGGCCTTCATGAGCATATCTCTCATGGCAGACGCAGCCGCCAGCCACAAGACTCATCGTCACTCGTGTAGGACATCACTTACTGTGCCTAGTAGACACTCGAGTCACGAGAGATGTGTTACGGCTGGAAACTGTGTGCATTCCGAATTAAACTACGTGATGACGCAGAAAACTTAACCTCAAGTTCGGAATAATTATAAGGGCACAAGAAGGACAGGAGCTCGGAGTAGATCCAGGGGCCTTAATAACCAATGCCTACACTGAACGAGATGAAATGGAAGAGGGATATATTCCCGGTATTCCATGCATCCGTAAATAAAACTAGTGTTAATTTATACCTTTCCCCATCATATACCACTGTAGTAATACACAAATAAGTATTAGAATACCCTTTATAATTGTTTAATGAGGGGTTATAGTATAAACTAAAACGGATCGTGTAAACCACTCACCGCACCGTAGAGGCTTGATCACAATCGCATAACCATCCAAGGATTTAATTAAAGCTTTCGATAAAACGATCGATTTTTGGTAGGGAAGGACTAGACTCGGTTACCTGCTCCGTGTTTATCAGTTTACTTAAACTTTTAAGATAGTGAACTTGAAATAACGGTGGTGTTTTGAGGCATTTAAACAATATTTAAAAAAACAGGAAAAATAAAGAAACAAAGGCTAGTAACTGGAGCTATTAAAATGGAACAAGTGCTAAGCACACACCGCACTTTGAAGACTTAACGATAGTTATAGTACCACTTCTAAAAGTTTCTGAAAGCAAAACAATAGGTAGAATTTAGTCTCGAGGACCGACCTAGCCAGCTAACTAAGGCAGTCCTCGGAGGGGACTATTGGAAATAAATAAAGATATCCGTCGCAGAAGTACTAGACTAGGCCTAATTAACAATTTCCCCTCGCCCTTAGTTCGTGTTTACCCGCACCGTCACACTATGTCAAAATAAAATATCCCTTTAGAGGCCCCCCTGCAAAGTCGCCCTATACCGAAAAACTTTTAGTTTTTCTGGGCCACGATATCATTTGACTGAAGAGTGATAGACTCGGTCAACGCAATGAGCGAGCCATTGACACCAGCACCAGTCTTGACAGCGATGCCGGCATAGGCGAGGATGTTGCCTTGGAAGGCAGCGCCGACGGCAATAGTAGCAGCGGAGCCGGTTTGCCAGAAGACGTTGGAAGCCTTGGCGCCGTTGGTCAAGATGATAGACGAGCCGAGGTTGATCAACAGGGCAGAGCCGGACTGGAAGACCCAGGTGGCCGACGAGTCGCCCCGAGCATCAAGGAACAGCTGTCCTGTGAGGGTGATAGTTCTGGCGGCAAAGTAGATACCAGGGTAGATGGTCTTACCTGTGAGGTCGTTCAAGGTGCTGATATCCGTGTCGGGCCCGAGGTTTTTGGCGTTAGCGTAGGCTACCTGACCATCGTCGAATGCTCGGGCAGCGGCCATGTTGCCGATGTTCTGTACGCCCCCGGTGACAACGCCAGGGGCAAACCCGCTGACAGTGTTGGCGGTGGTGCCGAGGTTACCGGTGACAACAGTGAGGCCGACATTAGTGATGCCTTTGCTGCCGCTCACTAGGCCGTAAGACTGAGCGCGACCGAGGTTGATGATCTGATGAGAGTGTAAGTGTGTGTGTAGGGTGGTGTCGGGTTGATGGTGTAGTTAGATGCAGGTTTCAGTTGCTTACATTGGCAGTTGAGGAGTAGCCGAAAGTGAGGATGGAGCAGAGAGTGGAATATCTCATATTTGCGGTTGGGTGGGGCGTTCTAAGTGCGATAAATAACGTGAGAAACAAGTCGTGAAAATACTAGATGCATCATGAGGAAAGACCTACCAAATTTGAAGACGAGGGCGAAGAAGTGAAGGCTAAAAGGGGGAGATTGGGTAGCTGGAACTTGAAGAATGGTTGATTGTGGTTAAGTGATACTTTCAGGTAAGGTTTTACAGTCTTAAAGGGAGAGATTCATTCATCTTATACTTGCTTCACACATGCCTCAGGTTGCTTCCGACATAACTGTCTAGCTCGGCGACCTCGTTGTCTCCTATCCACACGCCCTCGAGAAACTCTGCCGGCATATCCAAAATGCTTGGTTCCGATGAGTGTGCATAAGTACTAGCATTCAAGAAATTTGCAATAAGTTAACAGCCAGACGAGGCACAAGCCCTCACTAGGCTCAGAAATATCATAGGGAGTAGGGAGTAGGGAGAGAGCAACTACGTAATAGCTGTGTAACAATACAGGCGTATATTGGATGTATTGGTGGCGAGGGTGGTGGTGAGAACTGTTCGAACTCCTATAGGAGGACTACTTAAAGCAGCATCCCCGTTACATGTCACGGTCCCATATATATAAGCACTGCAGACGGCAAAGGTCCCCCCAACCTTGACGACGTTCTACTTCTGCTCTCCATCAGCTGTGTTGTGGTTTAGCGTTGTAGTTCTGTTCCGTGACATCGGGCCATATGCAATGAGTGCAACTCGTTCGTTTAGTGGACCATTCATTGAGAAGAACTAGCTCTAGACCTCTCCACGAAGTCTCTTCATCTATCCAAGTCGTATTGTTGTAAAGTAGAGGGGGCAAAAGGAAAGCCCAGAGCAATCTTGTTTTCCAACCTAAATGCATCAGCTTCATCACCATCAGCAGATTTGCCGGTATGGAAATCGGGTGTATTACAGTTCAATGGCCGTGAAGGCTGTGCTCGAGCCTAGTTGTTGCTGGTGCGCATGTTACGAACCGCAACGATGAATGTTGGATATTCTAACTTAGTAATTATGCTACAAGTTAGGGTCAACAACAAATTGACAGTATCCAGCCCTTTCCAGAGCATATATTGCCACGGTTCCATATATATATCAGCACTGCAAACGGTCAAGGTTCCCACCTTGATGACGCTCTACTCTACTTTTGCTCTGCATCAGTTATGTTGCAGTTTAGCGTTGCACTTCTGTTCCGTGACATATATTAAACTTCCGCCCCATGGTGTACACTCTATCGGGTCCGGCAGATACAGCTGCAAGGACGACGGCAGTACGTAAAACAGGGTGCGGATTCGGAAAGGATCTGCATTATGCTGCCAAAAATGTCAGCGCTAGAAGGCCGGCTCTCAGGCCCAGACAACCAACCTGCTCCGTATACCAAATCAAGTTTGTTGTCCAGGTCCAGGTACAGGGGTGGTCACAGTCCGACGAGGAGAGGCTGGGTGCAAAATACCTGATTCTTAGTATAGATCACCGATTGAACCTTCAATTGATCGACTCGTTTATAACATCTGACACTACGCGCAATCACCCAGTGCATCTTAAAAGCGCGATGGCGACTTCACATACCCAAGCAAGTATCTCTAGGAGGCGCTCCGACGCGGGATTGCCGGTGACTTGCGGTTGACATGAAGACAAAAAGTGGGTTAACCCGCTTGCTTCGGTACAGTAGACTAGGTAGGGTTGAGATCTGGGTGGGCTGCTGGGGGGTGGTCGTGCAGCCGCGGTGGCATGTAATTGCTCCGAGTCTACAAGCTAACTACATATCTAGACTAGTGCCGGGCCATATCGGTTACCACTTACCGGTCCCGACTCTACGCATAAGTTCCCACAATCCTAACTTACTCCATTAGTTCTTACGATAGAGCGGAAATCATTGGCGTTTGTGAGTGGCTTAACCTTAGTATTTGCCATTGCTCTGCTAATTTTGAAGAATAAAGTAGTACACATAATATTGATATAATATATATTTAGGTTGGAGTGGGATTGAATATGATTTTGTCAGATTTAGTGCAAGTGATCTATTGTTGTGTTGGTGACAAGCTCCTATGGCTCGTATCTGAGAGGCGCGTGTTGATTATATAAGCATTGTGGCTTAGGTAGTTGTAAATAGTCTGTGCGCTTAGTATCTAAAAGGAAATTACCACAGATAGGAGCTGGTCACTAACACAGCGATAGATCACTTGCACCAAGTCTAACATATCTGGAGGCTCAAATCCAACAGCAGTCGCATTGAACACAGTACCTAGAATAGCGACGATGACTAGAAGTTTATTATATAGCATAACAAGTCTCAAGCAAATTCAAGTTTCCTAGAATGGCTTCCCGTCCTCAAAGCTCCTCACGCTCGTACTTCTAATAGTCAGACTGACATCAGAACAACTATTTCGTTTGTTTTGGTTTACTCTTAGTTGCTATCTTGCTTCAATCACAAAATTTTATCACAGATTCGTTCTTCAAAGACCGTCTCTCTACCATAATGACTTCTACTCGAGAGTGGGACTACCTTATTGTTGGAGGGGGAATCGAGATTAGCTGGCTGCGTGGTGACGCATCGACTAAGATAGTATCGACCTTCCTCTCACATCCGTGTTTTCGAAGCCGGCCTGGATGTTAGCGGCAACCAAGATATCCTTCATTTCAACTCTCTCAATTTCATCGGAGGCTAGTTTGATTAGGGCTACAAGACTGTGCCCCAAAAACATATCGACGGGGGAGAAATTCATATCCCGTTGGGCCGAGCCCCAGGGGGCGGTTCCGTCATCAACGGCTGTAAGCTCTGCTACCGCTCACATCTCACTAAACCTATGTGACCCCTAAACTGATTCTCCTACGTTAGGTGGATGGTTTCGAGAGTCCAAAACTGATCTCGATAGCTGGGCTAAGATTTTTCAGGACGAGCGCTGCAGCTATGAAGGGCAATTGCCATATTTCAAGATGACCGAGAAGTGGTATAACACCGATAACCTTGAGCTGCGCGGTCAGGATGGCAAATTGCAAATTAAGTCGCCTATCTCTACCGGCCGGAATCTATCCGCTGTCCACCATTGCCGAACAATCCTGGATTGAGGCTGGCGTGAGCAAGCTCCCTGCCAACGACATGAATGTAGGCACCAATCTGGGATTTGGCGAACTTAATGAGAATAGATCCAATGGTGCCCGCCAGATCGCGCCCCTGGTATATCCGCTAAACGGGATTACTGTCATGACTGGCAAGCTTGTCCAAGCTATTAAGTTGACTAACTCTCATACCGTTGGTATTTACCTGGACGATGACACCAAGAGCTTGTCTAAGGAAGTTATTGTTGCTGCACGCGCATGCTGGACACTACAACTGCTAATACTTTCTGGGATCGGTCCCCAAAAGACAGTTGCTAAGTACGGTATTAAGATCAAGGCCAAAAGCCCAGAAGTTGGGAACTTCAATGATCACGTCATGGTGCACTTAAATTGGAAACTCGAGGATCCATCTCGAGGCTATGCACTCGGCTTTAGTAATCCTTTGGTAGCCCAACTCTAGTTCGTAATGGGTACACCGCTTAGCCACGTTGCGTGCACTAGCATCCCGCGAGAAGAATTAGAGGCCGCTACCGCTAAAGAGAGATTAGGTCGTAATGGAAAACTTAGTGATGTACCTAGCGGTCCCCCCTCACGATCGATAGTACTCCCATGAGCAACACCCCAATAGGAATGGAACCTATATCGCGAGGGACTGTTACGATTACATCCACGGATCCCAAGGACGCTCCGTAGAGTACCTTCGGGTGATCCAGAAAGCTAAACGTACGTACTGGGCAGGACAGATTAACGAAGTCAAAACGGACTACTACTTATACAAGCTTATAGCGTAAATAAAACTAAGTACAAGTTTTAAAGCTTTTTTGTTTTAAATTAATAGCAAAATAGTCGAAAACAATTTAAATAAAACGAATATGCTGTATTAAAAAGTCTTTAAGTATTTTTTAAACAAAAACGATTTAAATTATAACTTGTTAAATAATTAAAAAAAGTTAAAAGCAAAAATTTTTTAAGTTATATTAGCTATAATAAAAAAAGTCGAAAAAAATATAATTAATATAATAAATATATTATTAAGTTTTAATTATATATTAATTTAACTGTTTTAAGCTTATTAAAATATTTTTTAATAAATATTTATAAATAAAATATTTTTTATAAATTTAATAATAAATAAAAATAATAATAATTTTTAAAATTAATAAAAAAAACTAAATAATAATTAAATTTTAATATTTTATAATTTTATTTTTATATATAAACAAAAGTTTAAAAAAACTTTATATAAAATAAATAATATAAACTATATTATAATATAAAATTTTAAATTTAAAATATAAAAAAGTTTTATTTAAACAGTTAGTTATAAATAAATTAATAAAAATTATAATTTAATTATATATAAAATATAAACAAAAAATTAAAAATTAAAAAAACTTATTTAAAAAATATAATAAAATAAAATTATTATAAAACTATTAAAATAATATTAAAATTAAAATTTATAATATTATTTTATTTATTTATAAAAATTAAAAGTTTTATTTAAAACTTTATTATATTATTTTTTAATAATATATATAAGCTATAATAATTTTAAATAATATTACAAAAAGTTTAAATATAAAAATATAAAAATAAAATATATATATAATAAAATAACAAGTTTAAAATATTTAATATATTATAAAAAATTAATTAAAATATAAAATAAATAGTTTTAATTTAAAAATATATTAAAATATTTAAAATATATAAATAATATTAAAAAATTAAAATATTTATAATATATTATAATTAATTTAATTAATTTTTATATATTTATAAAAATTATAAATTATTTTAAAATATATATATAATAAAAAATAAAATAATAATATAAACAATTATAATTTATAACTTTATTATTATTTATTTTATTTTATAGTTTATTAATTAAAAAAAGTTATAAATAAAAAAAAATAAAAAAAAAAAAAAAAAGCTATAAATAAAAAATAAAACAAAAATAAAAAATATAATATAAAATAATTATATTTAATAACTATAGCTATATTTTATAATTATTTTTTTATTTATTTATAAATATAATATATTAAAAATATTATAAACTAAATCTATAAAAAATATATTTAAACTTTATAAATTAATAATAATACAAATATATTATTATATAATCGATTATATATAACTAAATATTCGTTTATATATAAAAAAAAAAAAGCAGTAAAAAGCCGAACTTTTAACAAATCAACAGTAGTTAAAAGTTACTAGATAGGTAGCCTATTAGTTGTAAGCGTAGATCTTAGCTTAGCACGCCCTCAATGCCCTTTGGGAAGCTCTGGGGTCTCTGCTACGCAGAGGCCCCCCGGCGTCAAATATACTAACTAACCAACCAACCAAGGACGCTCCGCTTCTCGACCCGAACTACTTTGCTACTGAGGTGGATAAAGTTGTGTGGCGTCACTTCCTATGTAAAATCACTGCATTGATGATAGGTGATACGGCCCTAGGCCGTGATGTGGTTTCTGGCGAAAGCCGAATTGCTGGATTTAATCTACTAACCATCGACGCAGGTGACGAATACTTGCACAAAAGAGCCAAGGCCCAAGGAATGTAAGTTGATTATATTCCACTTTAATAAACTAATAATACTGATAGATATCGTCTCTCAACAGATCAACCTTCCACGGATGCGGAACCTGTGCAATGGGCAAGGTTGTGGATACAGATCTCCGACTCAAGGGTGTCCAAAACCTACGTATTGTTGTCAGATTTACCACTGCACCAGAAGATTGGCGTGACCGGTCAATTATTGGTTCATTCATAGGGCGGTATATATCAAACAATTGTTGTGATTCAGTAGCCACCGCATCAATCTCTCCACCCCTTGTTAAAGTTTATATATATTTATAAATTACAGCTATAAGCTGCTGCAATAAAGTCTTTTTTTATATAAAAAAGTTGTTAAAAAAGTTAACAGTAATAAAAGTTGTTATTATGACAAGTTTAATAGCTTATAGTTAAAAAATCAAAGTATAACTTTTAAAAGCTTATAGTTTAAAATTAGCAAATATAAATAATAAATTATAAAAAATCAAAGTATAAAAATCTTTTTCAGCTATATATAACAAGCTCGTAAAATTTATAAAATATAAAAATGAATAAAACTTTTAATTGTTAAATTTAATGCTTTGCAATTTTGTCAATAGTTATTATAAAGCTTTTGTTGGCATGTAGTGCAGTTATACCAGTATTATCCGACAGTTAAGCATCGGGTGCGCATCCATTTGTTCACAGCTTTCATTATTGTTATATTCGTTAAATGTGCGTATAAGGCATTTAATTAACAGATTCCTCCTATATAGCCGTTTTTAGCCATTGCACTAGCCACTATAAGCCACTATTTATATAAACAGGTGATTGCTGTACGCGAGCACTCTACAGGTGATCCTATGGCTCGTATAACTATCCAAGCCGTAGGGCTCAAATCCAACAACAAGCGATCCATAGGCTTGCATAACAACTATCCTAGGCACAGGGCCTAGTCCAACACAAAGTGACTCCTTGACTAAGCATACTTTCAACAGCCGTGAATATCCTGGATCAACTTCTACAATGGAGGAATTAGCTGCTCAACCCCAAATTCAGGATCTCCTCAATGTAGAGGTGACATATTCTTTTCCCTGCTGCATATACGACAAAGGACCTCGAGAAACTACCCCTTCTAAAGGGAGTGTAAAGCATTGCGCTTTTACCACCCGTTGGGACACCGGGCGAACCGTCTTGACACTGAGGCGTCTCAATTGTACTCGGACATCGTGATACCATCTAGAGTTATGCTAGGGTGGCACTCCCATGGTGCCCAAACGGAACCTCGTCTCTAGAGCGAAGAGGGTAGTGAGTTCAATATGTAACGTTGCAGCACGGATGCAGCGACTGTCAAGCTGATGTTTCGTAATCGAAAAGCAGAGAGATAATACATTCCATGCGAAATTATGGGAGGCGGTGCTTGTGATCGCCTACATCACTACAGCTCCCTGGGCGTATAATCGTGAAGCTTACGCAATGTGTGATTGGAGCACCCCGAAGGTTACCAATTTTCATAGGGCAAGGTTAGTCCTGTTCTCTAAAAAACTATGCCCAGGTTTTAACGAGCTAACATATAAGAAAAGGCAGTTTTTGATAAACCCAGGAAACACTCCTATGATAGTTAGGAAGAGAGAAAAACCCGGCACGCTCGGACTCAAAGTCCACGCCGACGTCTAGCCGACCCCCACAATATTACAACTCTATTCAATTGAAGCTGTCGTAGGGATTAAGTTCGAATGGTTACCTCGAGACATGGGTGGGAAACACGATATGATCTAAAATAAATATCTTGACTGAATTTACGAAACACTTTCAGTTAGTTAGACTTAATGCGACAACACAGGTTAATTCAAGCTTGATGTGTGAGGAGTCCAGGTATCTTTTTTCTGGTTTTTTTTTTTTTTTTTTTTGATAATTAGGGTGTAGATGTCCCGCCATACCATTGGGATGATGAAATTCTGTGGCGGAATCATTAATATGATTACCCCAGTTCTGCTTCTTTCTTAAATTTCGAATATCAATAGTGAAATCGGAATATGGCGTCGTGAAAGGGGCCAGGATCTATGTACGCGTGTGATGAAACACTGCGACGTCGGTCAAAGCATTGGATCTAATCTGGCGTGTCATCAAACACGACCGTGTAATTCATCTATACTCACGGTTTATTGTGTTAGGAACGACGAAGTAGGCCCGAGACTCGGCGGGGAGAAGTGCTACTTTCTGCTAGCTTTTCGGTTACTTTCAAGATAGTGATAATATATGCGTTCCGCACCGTGGTCCACATTTAGGGAGGGCCATATTTCCACGGTACGACACCGTATCCGCTATGTATTCTTCCTGGTCACATCTCTGCAAATCGAAATTACATGTCGCTGTTACATAGAAAACATACTTCTCGGAAAAACATCAGGGCGGTAATGATATCCTATGTTATCGGTGTTTGGATTGGAAAGCATATGTTACAAACTGAGCTGAGTGAATACCACCCAGTGTGTATGTACCTCTGTAGAAAAACCAACGAGTTCATAGTATCACAAGACCCTGAGATATCTGTATTTTGAGCAAGGGCGAGCCTGTAATTTCCTCATGAGGAGATTTATAGATGGCACAATGATCATCTGGACCTGTAATCAAAATGGAGAAATTTCCGAGGCAGCGATGATTTACGGTCTCTTTCTAGCTCCCTGACTGAAAACCTCACATTTGAAGCCAGCCAGCACATCCTAGTGGTGAAGAGCATGTTACGGATGGATATAGAGGATACATTGGGAGCCGCCGTTTTGCCCTGTTTCTTCATCACTACCTAGGCGATCATGTTTTTCGCGACAGTGATTTCTGTCATTCTAGCATTCGCTTTCATTCTACGATATGTATGGCGTAGCTCTCAGCCGAGCTCATACAGCAATTCCGATATACAAGGCATTCGAGCTTTAAAACCCCAAAATGACGTATCGTTGGCGTTCCTGAGACTTGTGGACGACGACGGTGCCGGTGAATGGCCCCCGAAAACCAACCATGACGATTGGCCATCTTCTCTCCGCCCATATAAGAACATATATCTTCTGACTTCTCCGTTTCTTGCAACAGCGGAGCCATCTATGGATGATGATACCAATAGAACGCGCTGTCAAACGTTTCGTTCGCGCATGACAAGTCTGCTGGCCGAACATATCAACCTTGAGGATGTCCAAGACATTTTGAACGTAGTGGAGAAGGGCCACTGGCAACAATTCTCACGAGACTCTTACAATGGATTCTATTCTTGCATTGCATGTTTACGCCATGCCTATCGGTAAATAGTTCGTCTTGTTACCTTTTTGGATGGATTGACTGACTGTTGAAGCTGGGGGACCAATCCGGTCGTAAAGGTAGTTCAAGAGGAGAAGCAACTCCGTTTTCCACTTGAGTTGGATATTCCATGGTCCTACTGCCAGCGAAGATTTGGAATCACTTCGCCAGGTGGCAACATCATGGCGAACATAGTTTGCAATTTTGATCAAAGGGGCGATCCCGTATATCTGGTCAACGAGGGTATGTCTGAAGTTGTGCAAAAGACTGAATTGGCGTGGGGCCACTTGTTCCTGGATTCAGAAATCAAGGTGCTTTGTCTCTTCCTTGTGTACAAGACGGACCACTAATCGGCTACCCAAATAGGGCGTTCCGCTTTATTGTGCCATGATCAAAGCCATCGGTAGCTTTGAGAAGGGCGACAAAGTAGCAACTCTTGAGTACTCAAAAGTTGCATCGCATCATCTGCGTAAGGTGTTCAAGAACATTTATGAACACATGAATGACTTGCATGTTGCACATTCGGTTTGGGCGAAGCACATTTCAGGCATTCATGGTTGGGCAATGAAGCTCGAGTCTGACAAGAATCAAGTCGAGTATGGGGGGCTGTCCGGAAGTCAAATACTGGTCTTCCAGGCGGTTGATGCCTTCTTGGGATTATCAAGCTATCATCCAGACCATGAGATCGCGTGGCATATTTCGAGAAACATGAGATTTTTAAGCACGGCCTTGAGAGTCCATTCTTTCCGCAAGAGACTATCAAAGAGCCACGATGATGCATCGATCGGTACAGTACTGGACCAAATGATCAAACAACTACGCGTATGTATCACCCAATCAACAACAATGTCAGCGCTAAAATGATAATAGAACTTTAGATCTGTTCATAGGGTGCGAGCTGTAAGATATTTATCAGCGCCAGTACCAGAACGAGTGCCGATGACAGCTGCACTGTCTGTTCTAGAGCTACCAAATGGAATGTCAGCCGCTGAAGGAATACATCAAAGTATCACTGTTGTGCTGGATAAGCGGCTAAGCGAGACTGTATAGACGATCAAGAAGCGGACGATACTGCAAAAGACATCATTGTGTGGTCCCGAAGACTTATCAACCCTCTGGTCCAATGTGGGAAGACCAAGGCCATGGAGCTAGTAAACTATTGCTTCCATTCGCCTCAGCTAGGTACCGTACTTGTCTGGCCAGTTAATATGACTTTCCTAGCAAGCTCGCAAATAGTGGTTGACATCCCGGGGGTGATTCTAATACCTCATTACTCATCATACTGTCTTGAATCACTTGGTCTCCCTAGGCGACATAACACTTTTACATGGCCACAAAGGCTGATAGATAGATAGTCATCACGAAGCAACGTGAGTTGGTTGGTTCTTGATCGTTGCTCTGATCACGTGGCGTGTCGCATTGAACCAAACCATAATCATTCTGCTCTCGGCCAATATGTGTTCGAGCCGCCTAGCTAATCAATTCAGAATGAAGGCCTGTGCTGGAGGCTCTCTTTCCAAATCTCTCTTCGTGCGCTACTAGCAACCTCGAAAGTATTGTTCTCCACGCCGAAACCACATTTCCAAAATGCCCCTTTAGCTATGTCTCGAGTTTGGATCTGGAACTCCATTAGCATATAATTCACTGTTCTCTGTCTTCTGCTGTCGTTGTCATCTTGGTCCTTAACTACGCCCACAACAACCACGAATCTTCAAGACGTCTTTCAAGGCTCATTGGGTTAGGGCTCTTAGTAAAACGCAGCCTATCGACGCAGTGATGTTGCACGTATGTCCGACCATAGTGGGCAAGCGAATATTCTGTCGGGGTTTGTATCGATTCGGGCTACACCGGACATCACATGTGCTCCGCGAAGGTGACAACAGTGTCTCAGGAAATAAGTACGATTAAAATTGCGACGCAACTGACGTGCAGGATATCGTCTGAGCATTGAGGTACAATTGACCTCTAGAGACACCCTGCTAAACCACGCTTGATCACCACGGGTACGTAAAGCGAATGGCTTAGAATCGTGAACAATATTATGCGAGATCCGATAGTGCGACGAGAGAGTATTTGTGACGTTGTTCGACTTACCGGAGGATACATTCCGGAGAATGTAGTACATGTGAGACAATGAATCAATCCTTGAATGTAGATGTAGAGCCGATCAGCACACTCCTACAAGTCGGGCAGTCGGACAGTCCATCAGTAATCCTGCAAATGATTTGAAGGGGATACATGGTCAGACGACACTTGTACCCATTGGATGTACCCGCCGCATTAGTGGCAAATGCATATAAAATAATGGATCCGAATGGCAACAGGCCGTAGAGTACTTGTATAACCCCAACCGTGCTCCGAACAGCACAACAATCATTTGTTCGACAGTTCGATCCAGAATAGTTATGTATGTTCCTCAGTCATTGGGCTCCAGAGACAACAGAGCAGTCATCTCGTAGTTTATCCATCTTGCATCAATCGTTGTCAACTAGGACGATCAAAGCAAAAGCTTCATTTCTAAATATATCTTTGTATGAAGACCCTTCAGTGTATGGGAAGGCTCACCACGACATACAATGAAGCTCGTTAATCTGACGCCATCTAGGCCACAGCGGCTTCCACTCTCTAGCCGATGGCCCTACCAACTTCTAATTATCGCCCTCATCTTGTATGCCATTTTTAAAAGTATCGTCAGACAGTCTTCATTTAGCCTTGATCACATATTACTCTCGACCCCCTCTGGGGAACATGCACGGAATTGGAGTCGTTACTACACATCAGAAACACATGTTGCTGGCCAAGGCTTAAAACAGGCACAATGGACCAAAGACAAATGGAAAGACTTTGGGATATCCAACACACGAATCGTGTCATACGACACGAAACTCCCAAGGCCAAAGGAAGACCAAAGATTAGCTGTACTCCAAGATGGAAACGTCCTCTACGAAGCACCGCTAGTAGACAGCAACATAACTAACGGCTTTATTCCCGCGTACTTTGGGTTTTCGTTCAGCGCCAACATCTCAGGACCGTACGTGTTTTGTAATTTTGGCAGAAAGGAAGACTTCGAAGACCTCTCTAAGGCCAACATCGATGTTTCAGGAAAAATCGGTATCATCAAGCTCGCTGATGTGTCACCATACCTTCACAAAGCCGGCTTAGAGATATTCAGGGGATTTCAAATGAGCAATGCTGAAGCTGCAGGCTTGATCGGAGTGGTCTTTTACACGGATCCACAGAACGATGGGCCTATTACTGAATCTAATGGATACAAGCCGTTTCCATATGGCCCAGCGCGACCACTTGAGGGGATCGAACGAGGAGGGATCGGGAACCCTGGTAAGTTAAGAAATATTTATGTTGCAAAAAATTGGCATAATTATGCTCATGACTTGGTTCAGAGGACTATCGACGTGGATTGCTGCCAAGAATTCCGTGTATGCCCATGTCAATCATGGACGCCATTCACCTCATGAAGATCTTGAACGGGCACGGGCCTCTAGCCACCGAGATCAATCAATCGTGGGAAGGTGGTGCACTTGGCTTTTACGGCGTCAAATACAATATCGGGCCTTCTCCTGACAATATCTCGCTTCGACTCGTGAACCAGGCAGAGATTGTAGATGCACAAGTGCACCACGTCGTAGGCAGTATCGAAGGAAAGATAACAGACGAGGTTGTTATCGTAGGGAACCATCGTGATGCATGGGGACCCGGCGCAGGCGACCCAGGTAGTGGCTCTGCAGCTCTCAACGAAGTTGTGCGCAGCTTTGGTGTAGCTGTTCAACATGGCTGGCAACCTTATCGAACCATTGTGTTCGCGAGTCTTGAAGGCGAGGAGTTTGGTATTGTGGGTGCTTTGCTTTGGATCCAAGACCACCTTAGATGGATGAAACAAACGGTGGTCGCTTATCTGAACACAGTTGTTGCGGCTGCTGGGCCCAAGTTCCATGCCAAAGCCAGCCCACTGCTCTACAGGACGGTTCAAGTCGCAACTGACCAGGTCGTCTCACCTGATCAAACAGTCCCTGGCCAGTCTGTTAGGGACGCGTGGGGAGGTTTCATTGGTACTGCAGGCGGCGGCGATGCCATTGGGTTTATAGGCCTCCCGTGTGTTTCTACTGTCGATATCGGATTCGCTCCGGGACCAGGGGACGCTGTCTTCCCTTACCATACGGGCTTGGACAATTTCGAATGGATGGACACTGTCGGCGACTCCGAATGGACGTATCATGTCACGAGTGCTAGAATCCTATCCCTTATGACAGCGCATCTCACAGAGTCTGTCGTACTAGACTTTAGTGTCACAGATTACGCTGAATTCCTAAAATTCTGGGTAGTCGATATCGCCGAAAACAGGGCTTGGTCGTCCGTGATTGATCTCACACCACTGATCAACACAGTCCAGAGATTATCTTACTCGGCCGAGCAGTTCGATCGCTACGTCGACACGCTGAGATCTTCACAAGGCACGTGGTGGAAATTTTGGGACTGGCGTAAATCAAATGCGGCCATTCAATGCATAAACAAGATTTATATCTCATTTGAGCGCCAGTTTTACTATAACGAAGACATTGATGGATTCCCAGGCCAACATCATGTTCTTTACGAACCCTCTGCATGGCACCGAAACGACCATCCAATGCCGGGACTGTACAAGAGTCTTAGAAACAGCAATTGGACAAATGCCGAGGTCAGTATCTCACTCTTGTCACTCTTGATATATCCATGTTAATCTATTGCAGAGATGGAAGAACATTTTGGTCGAGAAGATCAGCGACGCAGCGCGTCTTCTCGAGCATCATATGCTCGAAAGAAAACAAACGGGGATATTTACACGGAAAAAGATTTCTAAGTGTGTCAAAGGATGATTCATCAAGATTGATTCAAACATTCTATCTAGCTGAGATGCAAAAAAGTTTAGGACCGGGCTTTTGAGGCGCCTCAATGTTCACACGGTAAAAATTGTAGGGTTTCAAGTTCAGCAGATAAAAGAGACGAGCTTCAATAGATCCTTCGGTCGACCAGAAAACCATGACTTGGCGTCAGTGGCAAAGTTTATTCGGTGAGGGTTACACACCTTACCTAATGTAGTGATGATATTGATGGTAATACCCGCGTCACACTATGTGATCAGCAAGTATTGCACATTTTCATCAGCTTGTTGAGCTCAAGTGCATTATTCGGTCTAGGAACAGCCTGAGAAATATGTTGCCTGTGACATCCGATGCGGGATGCTTCACGGACTGAATCTGGTCAGCCGAAATCACGCCGTTGACTGTATTCCCGAATCGGTTACATCTGTACCTGGGTGTCTGGTGTTCCGTGTAGCCCCATCACCTTATGAAAAATTGACCTGCCATCGTATTTTGCGTCACGTTTCTCATTCTTGCAAATGCGACGTTCCAGCTGCTTTCGATCGGTGCCTGTACGTCATATGCACTTCCCAATGGCAGAAATTTACCTAGGTTGATTGAAACATGTGTTGTTTTATGAACTCATCTGATCTTGCCTTTGATGTTGAACATTTCCCCGGTGTTTCCAATGTTCCTTCAAATCACTAGATAGGCACTCTCTGAGGTTTACACCAGCAACTTGTCTCAAAATGAATGAGTCAACACCACTTTTACAGAACCAATCCCACATTCTGCCTCAGAAACGACTGCTACTGATTTTCCCAGTCCTTGCTCTCATCCAATTCACTTCATTCCTCGACCAAACCGCGATTGCTACAAGTCTCCCTACAATTGCTTCGGCATTGGAATTTGGATCCTCTATTTCCGTGGTCGGAACAGCCTTCCTTATTACTAGTACCAGCATTCAGCTCATCAATGGCCGTCTTTCAGATATTTTTGGCCGCAAGACCTCGCTTACGGCTGCGTTGACCATAATGTGTATTGGCAATATACTATGTGGCTTCTCGACAACGCCGTTGGAGTTATTTACTGCGCGCGCTTTTACGGGGTTTGGCGCTGGGGCTATTAACGCCCTCGTACAGATCGCCATGGCCGACATTACAACGTTGGAGCAGCGAGGGTATTACTTCGGACTCGTCGGCGTTGCGGTTTCACTAGGCAGCGGCTTAGGGCCTGTTGTTGGTGGCATGCTTACCCAAACTGTTGGGTGGCGATGGGCCTTTTGGTTTGTCTGTCCGATATGCTTGGCAGCAATCGGCTACTTTTTGTCGGTCTGGCCGAGCTCACAGCCCCGATCAACGAGCAGCGGGACTTGGAATAAATTGAAGCTGCTGGACTGGATAGGAGCGTGCTCTAGTCTAGTCAGCATTACGTTGATTTTGGTAAGAGGCTAGAACTCAAGTCGCTGACCTTAATTACCATACTGATTGCTGAGCCAGATTCCAGTCTCGCAAGGTGGATTGACTTTGTCGTGGTCCTCGCCGATCACCTTGAGCATGCTTTGTGCTGGCATATTATTATTCGGCTTTTTTATAATCTACGAATGGAGGGTTGCGAGTCTCCCAATACTACCATTTCAATTGTTTCATTACGGTTTTCCGACAAATATTCTCCTCTCTGTCAACTTTGTCATAGGTTGGATCTTCTGGAGTAATTTGCTCGTTCTTCCGCTTTACTTGCAGAATGTGCGTGGAATGAGCCCTGCAAAAGCTGGAGTAATGATGCTCCCGATGGTCATTACTCATGGTATCACGTCTGGAATAACTGGAGTTATCATATCAGTGATTGGACACTATAAGCCCATCATTGTGACTGGGGCCGTCTCTTGGGGACTGGCTGCAATTGGAAAGCTGCGTTTTGACTTGGACACGCCGCTGTGGATAATAGCCGGGATCGGTGTCTTAGATGGAGTTGCAGTAGGCTGTTCCTTACAGCCGGGTAAGCTTCACGACCAGCCTTCAAATTTTCACTCCTTATTGCTGATTCAGCTCTAGTGCTGGTTGGATTGTTTGCAGGCTCTGCCAGCGAGGATAGAGCTGTTTTGACAGGATTGAGGAATTTTATCAGGGATATGGGAGGAGCAACTGGGACTGCCGGTACTGACTTCAACTCAGCAAAATCATCGACGTATTAGAACTAATAAGAATACAGTTTCGGGGGCAATACTTACGAACCTAGTGTCCGCTCAACTAAGTTCTAGCTTCAGCAGGGAATTCATTGCTAAATTATGCTCATCAGCATTCGCGCTAAGCGATCTGGGCTTGACCGAAGAAGAAAAGAACATGATATCTCGGGGGTATATGGATGGTCTGCACGGAGTATTTACTTCTTTTGCGGTGCTTATTGCTCTGCATATCTGCTGTTGCATCTGCATCGTAGATTATGGGTTGAAGAAACAAGACTTCCCACGGCTACAAGGGCGTCTTAGCCAAGAACAAGCCTAAGTCAGAACCATCATCTAAGACCTGAGTTCAACACCATCTTCAACAGTAATCCGCCAAAATGGAGTTTGGTATCACAACTATCTAGCTCATGTTCACTGTGAATAGGGTAAAGATTAAAGGGAAAGAGAACAATAATCTGATTTTTTTATGTTTTGTGCATATTTGGGAAGCTTAATACAGACAGGTAGGTGGCAGATTTGGTACATTTGTGTTGGATTTGAGCCTCTCCTAAGGAGCTTGAGGCCTATGCGTAAAAACCGCGTATTAATTATATAAGCAGTGTAGCTGAATTAAATAGTTTATACAGCGTACAAAAAAAAGCTTGTTAAATAATTTCTTTAAATTAAAACTAGTTGTTAATATAATAATAAAGCATATATATTAAATTTAATAATTAAAAATTTTATTAATTTTTATATTTTATTAAATAATTAGTTATATATATATAATTAAAAAAATTATTAAAATAATAATATTTATTATAATTATTTTTTATTTTTTTAATAATTTTTATTTATAAAAAAAAAACTTTATTATAAAAGTTTATAATAAAAATTTATAAATTTATATAAAGTTTTTAATTAAAATAGTTAAATATATTAATAATAATAAATTTAATAAATATAAATATTAAGTTTTTTAATATATAAATTATTAAATTTATTATTTTTTAATAAATGTTTTATTTAATTATTAAATAAAGTTATAATATAATAATAAAATATTATAATATTTATTAAATAAATATTAAATTTTTTAAATTTATTATTAATTTTAAAAAAACTTTTTAAATTATTTATTTTATTTAAACTATTAAATTTTAAAATTTTTATAATAGTAAAATTATAAATAATATATTAAATTATTATATTATAATTTTTAAATTAAATTATAAAATAATAATTTTAAATAATATAAAAACTAAAAAAAAATTTGTAAAAAAAAGTATTTTTTATATTTTTTTTAAAAAAAAGAAAAAATATTATAATAAATTTAAATAAAATAAATAATAAAAAAATATTTTACAATAAATATTTATATAAATAAAAAAAAAAATTAATATTGTTAATTATATAATATATTATAAATATTATTTAATAATTAAATATTAATTTATTTATTTTTTAAAAAATAAATTTAATAATTAAAAAAATTATTAAATTATAATTAAAAGTTATAAATCGGTTAATATTAGTTTAACTATTTAAATAAATTAAATAGCTTTATTATATAGCTAAATAAGTAACGTTATTTATTGCCGCTTTAGACTGCTTTGTATATATATATATAAGTAATTTTCTCGTAGAAAAATTTCTAATTTTTTTTTTTTTTTTTTTATTTGTAAATTTTTTGTACAAATATAGCTTTATTTATTTAAAGCTTTATTTTTTTTATAAACTTTATATAATAATTTATAAATTACTTATATTTATAAAGCATAAAAACTACTTTTAAATATTTTTTACAGAAAAACTAAACTATAATTAATTGTTGTAATAGTATTAATACTTAAAAAGCATACTATACTTAAGCAGCAAACAAAAAAACAAATTAATTTAATTTTTAATAAATTGCAACTATTTGCAATTATAAATAACAAGCAGCTTTTTTTAACTTTTTATATAAAAACTAATATTTAAATATATTTTAAAAAATTTAGCTAAAACATTTTAATTACTATAAAAGCTAAAAACAATAATAAATTAATTATTTTAGCTTTTTTAATAAAAAGTTTTTAAAACTAAATATAAAACTTTTTTTTTATATATAAATATTATATTTTAAATTAAAAAAACTTTGTTTAAAAAACTAACTATTTTTTAAAAAAATATACTGTTAAACTATATAAGCTTAACAAAATCGCTTTTTTTTTTATTTTTATTATTTAACTAAAAAAAAAAACTTAGTTTAAATTTAACGAACTAGTTAATAAAAATACTTTTGCTAACTTAGTTAAACATTTTAATATTTTATTTTAAAAAATAAAAATTAAGTTTTTAATAATAATAATATATTAATAATAAACTAAAAACTTATATAATTTAGCTATATTATTTATTTAATATATAAAAACTTTTATTAATTAAGCTAAAAAGTTTAATAAAATTGTAATTAATAAAAAAAAATAACTAAACTATTTAATAAAAAATAAAAAAAAAAAACTTATTTTTAACTTTTATTTTAAACAAACTATTAACTATTTATTTTAAAAGTTAAAAATAGCTATTACTAAATGCAACTATATTTAAAAACTATTAAATAAAACTAACTAATATATTATTAATTTACTTTTTTATAAAAATAATACTTTAAAATTTATTTAAATAAATAAAAAATTTTATAAATTAATTAAAATATTTATATTTATTTTTTATAACAATAAAAACAAAAATAATATTAAATTTAAAATATAGCTATATATTATAAAAAGTTAATTAATTGTTAATAAAAATTAGTTCGTTAATAATACTATAAAAATAACTAATATTAAAACTTATATTAATAATAAAGTTATTAAATATTTATTTTTATATTTAACTAAAAATTATTTTAATTAATTAATTATTGTTAAAGTATTTTTTAATTATTTAAAAAAAAGCTACAAAAATATAAATATTAATAAAAAGTTTAAATTAAAATAAAAGTTTTTTAATTTTAATAACTATATTTTAATTATTTTTTTTAACTTTAAAACTAACTTTATTTAACTAGCTAAAAAAACTAAATTAAAAAAAAAAAAATAAAAAAAATACTTTAAAAACAAATTATTTAATAAACTATTAAATATTTTTTTTGCTTATTTAAATAATAATGTTTTTTTTAATTAATATATTAAATTTTATATTTAATTAACTTATTAAATATATATAAATAACAAAAAATATAACATTAAATATAAAATTAACTAATTAACTTTTTTTAATAATATAAGCAAGCTTAACTAATAAACTATATATAATAATACTAGTAATATTTTAGAAAATACTGTTAGTAATAAAAACAGTAATATTAAAATTAGCAATAATAATATTAAAACTTCAATAATTTAAAATTGCAACATTTTAAACAACTTTAAACTATTAAAACTAGCAAAAAAAAGCAAATATTTTAACTATTAATAAAAAAAACATGTTTTAAAAAACTACTTTTTAAATAATACTAAAAAAAAAGTATACTTATAAAATATTATAATTACATTTGTTAATTTTTACAATAAAACAAAAACTTTAAAAAATGCTACTATAAAAAAAGTTAAAAAAAATAAAACATTAAAAAAATAACTTTAAACAAACTAAACTTTTGCTTAAAAAAAATATTGCAAAAAAATTATATAAATAATAAACTAAACTTAATAAACAAATATTTAAAAAAATAACTTTTACTATATATATATATTATAAGCAGTAATAAACTTTTGTTAACTATTAAAAACTTTTTTAAAAATATAAAAGCAAATATATATATAAACATAAATATATTATTTGCAAAAAAAATTATAAAAGCACTAAATTTTTTTATAATTATTTAATTTTACTTTTAACTAATTTTTAAATATAATAGCAAAAAAAAACAAAATATTAAAACTGTTTTATTAATATTTTTATAAATACAAAAAAAAAGTTTTAAAAATATATTTTTAGCAATAATATTTTTTCAAGTTTATAAAATAATTATTAAAAAACTTTAGTTTTAAAAATATAATATATTTTTTAATTATTAAAAATATAAACTAATATTTTTATTTAATTATTTTTTTAATTAATATTTTAATTAAAATTTAAATATAAATCAAACAAAAATATAATTTATAAATTTTAAATATTAGTTAAATATTAATTATTAAAATGTAAAATTTTTTTTAAAAAAAAAACAACAACTATATTAGCAAAAAAACGCTAAAAAAAATTAAACAGCATTTCAAATTTTAATTATTAAGCAATTTAACTTTACTAAAAAAAACATCGATAAAATACAATATAATTTAAATAACAACTTAATTTTTTTTATAAAACTAAAAAAAAAAAAAGCTTAAAAAAAAAATAAAAAAATTATTTTATAATAAAAAACTAACAATTTAAGTTTTTATAAAATGTAAAAAAACAAACTAAAATAATATAAAACTAAACTTTTAATAAAATTAGCTAATATTATTATAGCTATTTTTAATATATTAGTTTTATATAATAATTTTATATAAAAAGTATAAATTATTACTATTTACAAAATTAATAAATTTATTAAAAACAAAAAAAAAGCTTTTTTTAATAAAAAAAAAAAAAACTTTTATATAAAAGCTTTATAAATAATTTTTAAAAAATATTACAATTTATTATATATATTTAATAAAGTAAATTTTAATATTTTTTTATTTTATTAGTTTAAAATAAATTATAAAATAAAATTTTTTAAAAATAAAACTTTTAATAATTTTTAATACAGCTTTTTATATAAAATATTATTAAATAAATTAAAAATAATTTGTAAATATTTAGTTAATAATTTATAAAAAAAATTTATTAAATTTAATAATATATTTTATGTTTTTTTAATACTATTTATAAAAAAATTAAAAAAAAAATTAAAATTTTATATAAACTATTAAAAACTTAATAAATTAATAAAAAAAAACTAATACTTTTTACTTTTAATTAAAAAAACACTATTATAACTTTTTAAAGCTAATATATTTATTAAATTAAATATAAAGCAAATATTTAATTAAATATATATAAAATTTAAACAAAAAAACTTAATAACTTTTTATATATATTATAAGTTTTTTAAATATAAAGTATTTTTATTTAGTTTAATTAACAATTTTATTATATTTTAAAAATATATTAATAATATATTGTTTAATTATTTAAATAATTTCTATAGTATATATATAAATAATATTTTTATTTATTTAACTAATTTAAAAAATTATTAAAAATATATATAGTTAATATTATAACAATTATATACTATTAAACTTTAAATAAACTTAAAAAAGTTTAAATTTTATGTTATAAAAACTAAGTTTTTAAAATATATTATTAATACAAATAGCATTTAAGTTGATTTAGTTAAAATAAAAATAGTAAAAAACTAAAAATTTTTTACAACTATAAAAAGTGTGCAGTTTTTTTTAAAATTTTATAACTTTTATAAAAAATTTATAAAAAACTATAGTTAAATTATTAAACTTATAATATAATTAATAAAAAAAAAAATAACTTTTTTATAAACTAATAAATATAACTAAATATTTTTACAATTAAAAAAAGTTTTTATATTTTATTTAATATTATAACATTATAAATATAACTTATTTATTAAAATTAAAACTAATACTTTTAATAGTATAATTATAAAAGTTTTATTTTAAAAATATAAAAATAATTAGCACTTAATTATATATTATTTTAAAACTTTATATAATATTAAATTAAACTATAAAATTTTTAATAAAAAAATGTTTATAATATTTTTAGCTTTTAAAAAATAGCAGCTTAAATTAATTAATAGCTATATTAAGCTATTTTTAATAATAATTAACTATTAAACTTTAAAACACTTTAGTTAAAAATAATACTTAAATTTATAACAAACAAAATAAATAAAACTATTTATAAAATATAATTTTTATATTATTTATTGCTTTAAAAAAGAAAATATATTAGCTAATGTTTTAATAAAAAAATATAAAAACTTTGTTATATAAAAAAAAAAAAAAAAAAAATACAAAAACATTTAATAATTTTTTAGTTAATAAATAATACTGTTTATAATATATTTATATAAATAATATATTAAATTAAGTTATTTATTATAAAGCTATAAAAAAACATAAAAACTTTGTTAAGTTTTTAATTAATTGCAAAAATACTTAAAAAAAACAAAAAAAACTTCAGTATAAAAATTTATTATAAAAAAAACTTTTTTTAATAATAATAACTTATAATAGTTAACTAATAATTTAATTATTTATAATAAAAAATTTGTAGTTTTTAATTTTTTATATTTATATATATAACTTATTTAAAAAATATATAATAAAATATTTACTATATATTTAAAAAAAAAAAAACACACAAACTTTTTATAAAATATTATTAATAGTTTAAACTTAAAAAAAACTATAACATATATATTTTTAATTATATAAAATATTGTTTTGTAAAAGTTTTATATAATAAAACATTTAACAAGCTTATTTTTTTTTTATTTTAAACTATATTTAAAAACATTTAATTATAAATTTTGATACAGACAAGTATGGGGGTCCTAAAGAATGGGTTTTTAAGGACCACTTTGTATGTATTTATAGCACTAGTTCTATTTGGGACTACCCCACATCGGTAGATTAGATAGGTGAGAGGAGCTTTTAGGTCTCTTTCTTTGACCTGACTTTGCAGGTCTACTCCTTCGAATCTACATCATATTTTTACAGACTCAAATACAGGCACTACTTATAGTAGACCTTACTAAATTTCAAACAAATACTTAAAAATAAATATAGCTATAATAACATATTAGTTATAATAAACTACTTAAAAAAAAAAGCTTAAACTATATTATATATTATATAAGCAACTATAAAAAATACTATGTAAATATATTATAAAAGTTCTTTTTAAGTTTTTAAAATGTTAATTATAATAATTTTTAATAAAAAATTTTAATTTATATTTGTTTTTATAAACAAATTATATAAAATTATAAAAATTTAATATATTTTAATATTTATAAGTTATTATAAAATTATAAAACAAACTAAAATTATAAATAAATATTTAAATTAATAACTTTAATTTTATATTAGCTATTATTAAAACGATTAGTTTAAACAAATTTTAGCTATAAATTATATACAAATATTACTATTTTATAAATTTATTAAACTATTTTTTTACAAAATCGAAATAGATTTTTTAATGCTATTTTATTTTAATTAAAAAAATTGTATAGTTTAAAAAAAACTAAAAAACTTACTAGTAGCTAAAAAAACGCTATAACTTAAAGCTTAAAATAAAATATAAAAAATTATACAATTTATAAATTTTACTAAAAAAAAACTAAAATATATATAATATTATATAATTATACAAACTAACAAAAAGTATTAAAATTTCAACTTTAATATAAACAACTATATATTTATACTAAAAAAACAGCAATTTTAAATAATTAATAAATTTTTAAACAAGTTTAATTATTTAATAATATAATAAATATATAAAATTTTAAAAAAAAATAATAATATATTTATACTGCAAGTTTTTTTATTTTAAAAAGTTACAAACTAATATTATATTAACTAGTTATAAAAATATTTTAACAATTTATTAATAAGTTAAAAAAACAATAATTTTAAAAACAAAATATTTAAATTTAAAAATAAAAAAAAATTTAAAATAAAAAAAGTATATATAATATATTTATATTATTAAAAGCTATAATATTAAATTAATTAAAAAAGCTAAAACATTAATAACAAATAATACTACATTAAAAACTTTTAAAATAACTTTATACTATTAAAAAAATTTCATAACAATAATTTAAATATAATAAAACTGTTGTTAAAGCTAAAAAATTAGCTATAAATAGCTTAAAACAATATAATTAAAAACCTTTATAAAAATAACAATTTATTAATTTTATAAAAAAAAAAAAAAAGCGTATAAAAAATATATTTAAAATATAATATTAACAAAAAGCATTAATATTAATATATAAAAAAACTATATTATAACTTAAAAAAAAAAAAGCTTAGTAATTAATAATACAGTAAATATTTAAAGCGATTTTTTTTTTTGCTAAAAAGCAGTTAATTAAAATTTACATATTCAATTTTTATAATTTATAAACAAGCTATTTTTTAAAAAAAAAAATAGTTATAAATTAGTTAATATTAACTTAACTACTTAAATAAATTAAATAGTTTTATTATATAACTAAATAAATAACTTTATTTATTGCTGTTTTAAACTATTATATATATATATATATAAACAATTTTTTTGCAAAAAAATTTCTAACTTTTTTTTTTCTTTTTTATTTATAAATTTTTTATATAAATATAGCTTTATTTGTTTAAAACTTTATTTTTTTTATAAACTTTATACAACATTAAATATTAATAAAACTATAAAATAAATAATAAAATATTTAAAATAATAATATAAAAAAAAAAGCTTTAAAAAAATTAAAAATTATAAAAAAAAGATTAATATTTAAAACTTTTAATAGTTTAAATTAAAAATATTTTTAATTTATAAAAAAAAAACTTATAAATTTATTTATTAAAAAACTTAGTTATAATAAATTTATAAGTTTTTTTATATATTTTAAATATATTAAATTATTTTTTAAATTTTAAAAAAGTTAATTTTAAAAATATAATAATAATAAAAAATAATATAATTAATATATATAGTTATAAAAAAATTAATATAAAAATTTAAAACTTTTAAAAATATATTATATATAAATTATATAATATAATTTATTATTTAAAAATAGTTATAAATTTAATATTTTTAAAAATTTTAAACTATATAAAAATTTATTAAAAAAACAAATTTAAATTTAATTTTTTAAAATATTATTAAAAAGTTAATATAAATAAATATAAAAGTTTTTAAAAATAGTTTTTTTAAAACTACTTTAAATATATTTTTAATATTAGTTTTATTTAAAATTAATTTATATTTATAAATTAAATAAATAAAAAAACTTTTAAGTTTATTTTTTAATTTAATTTTATAAATTTATTTTTTTAATTTATATTATATTTTTATAAACTTAAAAATAAATATTATTTATAATAAACTATATTATATAATATATTAAATTTTATAATTAAATAATTTTATATTTTTAAGTTTTTTTTTATTAATAAATTATAAATTATTTATAATATTTTATTTAAAATATTTTATTTAAATTAAAATTTTATTATAAAATATTTTAAGTTTAATATATATATTATAATAAACTTTTTTATTTTTTTAAACAATATATATATTTTTAATATTATATTATTTTGTTTAAATTAAAATTTTATTATTTAAATATAATAATTAATTAAAATTAACAAATTTTTTATTTTAAATAATTAATTATTATTAAAATATTTGTAAATTAATATAAATTAATATAAAAATTTTTATATTATTTTTATATTTTTATATTTTTATATAATAAAATAGTTATATTAATTTTTTATAATTATATTTAATTATAATTAATATTTATAAAATTTTCAATTAATAACTTTTTAAATATTAATTTTTTTTATATTTAAATAATAATAATTACATTAAAATTTTATTATATATAATTAAATTTAGCTTTATTACTTTTTTTTTTTTAATATATATATTTTAAATTATTATATATTTGTTTTATTAATTAAATAATTTTATATAATTTATTAATTTATATATATATATTTATTTAATTAATAATTAATAATAAAATGTTTTATAAAGTTTATGTAATTATTATATTTTATATTTTTAAAAAATATTTTTATTTTATTTTTTATTATATTAATATAATTATTTAATTATTTTATTTATTTTAATATATTAGTTAATATAAATAAATATAAAAGTTTTAAAAAATAAATTTTTTAAAACTATTTTATATATATTTTTAATATTAGTTTTATTTAAAACTATTTTATATTAATAAATTAAATAAATAAAAAAAACTTTTAAGTTTTTTTTTTAATTTATATTATATTTTTATAATTTTAAATATAAATATTATTTATAATAAATTATATTAAATAATATAATAAATTTTATAATTAAATAATTTTATATTTTTAATTTTTTATTTTGTTAATAAATTATATATTATTTATAATATATTATATAAAACATTTTATTTAAATTAAACTTTTATTATTTAAATGTTTTAATTTTAATATATATATTATAATAAAGTTTTTTATTTTTTTAAACAATATATATATTTTTAATAATATATTATTTTATTTAAATTAAAATTTTATTATTTAAATATAATATTAATTAAATTTAACAAATTTTTTATTTTAAATAATTAATTATTATTAAAATTTTTATAAATTAATATAAAAATTTTATATTTTTATTTTTTTATATATTAAAGCAATTATTTTAACTTTTTTTAATTATATTTAATTATAATTAATATTTATAATATTTTTAATATTAATTTATTTATATTTAAATAATAATAATTATATTAAAATTTTATTATATATAATTAAATTTAAATTTATTATGTTTTTAATATTTTTTTTATATAATTTAAATTATTATATATTTAAAGTATTAATTAAATAATTTTATATAATTTGTTAATTTATATATATATATTTATTAAATTAATAATTAATATTTAAATGTTTTTATAAAACTTATATTATATTTTATATTTTTAAAAAATATTTTTGTTTTATTTTTTTGTTATATTAATATAACTTTTTAATTATTTTATTTATATTATTATATTATTTTATTATATTTTTATTATATATATTAAATAAAAATATAAAAAAAATATATATAAAAAAAACAAACACAATTTTTTTATAATTAAAAAGTTTTATTTATTTATTATTATTAAAAATTTTATATTAAAATTAATTTAATTTAATATAATAAAACTTTTATAATAGTTTAATTTTTAATTATAATTAAAACTTTATAATAATATTATTTTAATATTTTAAAAATTTTAAAATTTTAATTTTTATATATATAGCTATATATAAAATAAAAGTTATAAATTATAAATAATATATTATTTAATTTTAAAATAAATAAAAATAATATTTTAAAACTTTAATAATATTTGTTATATTTAAAAATATTTTTAAAATAAATTTAATAATTAAAAAAAAAAACTGCAAAATAAATAAAAAATTTAATATAATATATAAATATATAATAAATAAAAAAAATACTTTTGCTTTATAAAATATAATAAATATAATAATAAATAATATATAAACAATAATAAGAAAATTTATAACTTAATAATATATAATTATAAATTTTATAAATATTATTATAATAATAATTAAACTAGTTTTTAAAATATTAATATTAGTTATAAATTATAACAATTTTATTAATTATTTTAATTATATTTATAATAATTTTATTAGTTTATATATATTATTTATATTTATATAGTTGTTATTTTTATTTATAAATAAGTTTTATAAAAGAATAAACTTTTTGTTATAAAAATTATTTTAAAAAATAAAATACATTTTATTATTAATTTTTATAATAAAAATAAATATAAAAAAACTTATAATTATATAAATATTAAAAAAATATTTTTTTAAAGTTTTATTAATATTAATAACAAAATTTATTAATTTAATAATAATTATTATAAATATATTTATATAATATATATTTATAATATTAAATAATATATTTTTTTTAATTATAATTATTTTATTTTTTTAATTTAATATTAAATTATAATTATTTATAAAAATATTATTTAATAAATTATATAAAAATATTATTTAATAAATTATATAAAAATATTTTATATTATAATTTATTATAATATTTTATTATATATTAATATTAGTTTTAATTTTTAATTTATAATTATAAATGTTAATAATATTAAATATTTAAGTTTTATTATTAATTATTTAAAATTTTTAATTTTAAAATTTTTTTAATAATAATAATAAAAATAATAATAATAATAATAATAATAATAATAATAAAAATAAAATATTATTGTTTTTATTTATATTATTTTTTAATTTTATAAAAAAATTATTAATTTTATAATTTAATAAATAAAATAATATTTTTCATTTTATTAATATTAATTTTTAATATTAATATTATTTTAAATAAACAAATATTAGTTAATTTAAATTTAATTATAAAAATTAAAATAAATTTAAAAATTTAAAAATTTAAAAATTAAATATATTATTAAAAAAATTAATTAATTAATTTTTTATATAGTTTATAATAATAATTTAAAATTTTAATTAAAATCTTTTTATATTATAAAATATATTATAATAAAACGGCAATAATATATTTTATTTAAAAAAAACTATAATATATTAAAATAATAAAAACTTTTAATAAAAATAATAATAATTAATATAAAATTATAATAACTATTTATATATATATACATTTAAATATTAAAAACTAGTTATATTTTTTTAAAAATAATAAAATATTAATAAAATATATATTATATATTATTAAAACAAAACTTTTAATTATAATAATAATTGTTTAAAAGTTTTTTTTTATTAATATAATTATTAAAAAAACAAATAAAAAAATAAAAATTAAACTTTTTTTTAGTTATAATATAAAAATAATTAATTTTTATAAAAAAAAAAAAGCTTTAAATATAAAAATAATTATAACAAATATAAAATTAAAGATTAAAAAAAAAAAGAAAAATCAAGTTTATATAAAATAAAAAAAAATAAAGCTTTAACTTTTTTATTAAATTGTTTATTTTTAAATTTAAGTTTAAATAATAAAGTATTTATTATAATTAATTATAATATTATATATAAATATTATAATAAAAATTTTAATTTAATAAAAAAATATAATTAATATATATAAAAATATAATTAATATAAACAAGTATAAATGTTTTAAAAAATGGGTTTTTTAAAACTACTTTGTATATATTTTTAGTACTAGTTTTATTTAAAACTACTTTATATTAATAAATTAAATAAATAAAAAAAGTTTTTAAGTTTTTTTTTTTAACTTAACTTTATAAATCTATTTTTTTTAATTTATATTATATTTTTATAAATTTAAATATAAATATTAGTTATAATAAACTTTATTAATAGTAAAACATTTTTTTAATAAATTATATATATATTATTTATATATTTAATTATATATATAAATAAATAATATTATATATTATTTTTAATAAAAAATAATTTATTTTATTATTTAAAAGTTTATATTAAATAATTAAACTTTTTATTTATTTTAAATATTGTTTTTTTTTATATTTAATTATAACTTTAAAAATATAACTAATATAAAAAATAAATTTATTATATTTAAATTATAATAAGTTTTTTTATAGTTTTATAAATTTTATATAATATATTAAATTATAAATAATATATTTAAATATTTTATAGTTATTTTTAAAAAAACATTTAATAAAAATTATTATATAATTTATTTAAATATAAAAAAAAATTATATTTTTATTATTAAAAAACTATTTAGTTAATTTAAATATATTATTAAAATAAAAAGTAATAAATTTAAAAATTGTCACAGACCACACCTGTATTCGAACAAATGAATCCCAGAAGTAGTCAGTGTACGCAGTGTGGCTAGTAAGTAGCTAAGGTAGCTAGGTGGATCCTATTGTTTGCTTGGAACAATGGACCCACTAAGGGTTGAATGGGGTAGTAAATACAGGAAGGTAGGAGTAGTAAATGAGAAAGCACTTATATAAGTGCGTCGACCTGACCGAAAGGGTTAGGTTTGTTTCTTAGTTTCTTCAACCTTAGTTTTCTTTTTAAAATATATAGTATTATTCGGTCCTTGAACCTATTGCCAGTATTGCACCCATCACAAAAATATAAATAAAAAAAAATTATATTATATAAATTAAATTAAATTTAAGTTTTATTTATTAAAATATAATAAATATAAATTTTTAAAACTAATAAAATTTAAAAACTTAAATTAAATATTTAATTAAAATATTAAATTAACTTTATTTTTAAAAATAAATTTTTAAATTTTTAAAAAATTAAAATTAATTATTATATTAATATAATAACTTTTATTAATATATTTAATTTTAAAATTTTTTTTAAATATATTTATAAATATATTTATATATATAAAAAGTTATTTTAATATAAAAAATATTATTTATATTAAATTTATTAATATAAATATTTATAATTTATAAACTTTTATTATTAACTAAAAACTTTATATTTAAATTAATTTAAAAAATTAATATAATAATATTTATTAATTAAAAATTATTTTTAAATATAACTAATATAAAAAATATAAATATAAATATTATTAAAATAAATATTTATATTTTTAATAATTTTAAATTTTTAATATTTATTATATAAATTAGTAATTAATTATAACTTTTATTATTATAATTATAATATTAAATATATATTTAATTAATTTTAATATTATATTAAATATTAAAAATATATTAATATTAATTAATATATTAAAACAATATAAAATCTTTTTTATAAGTTTTATTAATAATATAATTTATAATATAATATAAACTATTATAAATAAATAATTATTAAATATATTTTTTTTATTAAAAAAAGCTAAAATAAAAAAGTTTATATTGAAAATTTTAAAAATAAATTTTATTTTAAAAATTAAAAAGTTTTTTTTTAAACATTTTTTTTTTTAAATAAATAATTTATTTATATAAACAATAATATTATAATTAAAAAAATTTATAAATATTAAAAAATATATTTAAAATTTAAAAAAATTAAAATAATATTAATATTTTAAAAAATATTAAATATAAATTTTATTAATAAACAATTAATAAAATATAAAACTAAATTTATATATATATATTTTTAATATTTAAATTTAAAAAATAACAAATATTATTTTTAATAAATTTTATAAATAAAATTATATAAAATAAATAAATAAACTATTTTTTTTTGTTTATTTAATTTTTATAATTTAAATATAAAAAAAAAGTTTATTTTTATATAATTTAAAATTATTTTATAAATTTAAAATAAAAATATATTATAATAATTAATATTATATTATTTTTTTATTAATTTAAAATTTATTTAAAATATTATAATAAATTTATTATAATTTTAATAAATATTTAATAAAAGAATTTTATATTTAAAAATTTATAAATAAATTATTATAATTATATTAAAACTTTTATTATATTTTTATTAATTATAATATAATTTTTTTAATTATTAAAATTAAATATTTATAATATTTATAAATATATTTATATTGTTTTTTTTTAAAAAAAAATTATTATTTAAAAAATTATTTATTATATATTTTTTTATAAAATCTTTAAACTTTTAAATAAATACTTTTAATATATTTATAATTAAAAAAAATTAGTTATTTTATAAAACTTTAAATTTTTAAATTAATTAAAAGTTTTCAAATAATATTTAAGTAATAATAAATTTTTATATGTTTTATTTTTTTTATATATTTAAAATATAAAATTATTATAAAAAAAAAAAACTAAATTGTTAAATTAAAAATATTAAATAAATAAAATTATAAACAATAATTTTAATAAATATTAAATATATTATAAATTAATATTTTTTAAATTTATAAAAATAAAACTAAATTTTTTTAAAACAATATAAATATTTATTTATAATAATATAATATTATATTATTATAATTTAATTAAAACTTTATTTATATAATTAAATATTTCTTTTAAATAAAAGTTTAATATAATAATGTTTTATTTAAAAAATAAATATATATAAAAGTTTAGTTTAATTATATTTAATATTTAAATATTTTTAATTATATTTTTTAATTATTTTATATTTTAATTAAAAATATATTATAATTTTTTAAAAATAAAAATAATTTATATTATATAAATATATAAATATTTAAAAACTATAATAAAAATATTATATAATTTAATAATTATATTTATAAATTATTATTTTATTAAAAATATTTTAAATTAAATTAATTTAAATATAAATTTAATAATTTATTAAAAATTTAGTTTTTAATTAATTATAATTTATAATATTTAAAATAATTATAAATAAAAAAGTTAAATTTAAATTTATAATTAATTATAATAAAAATTTTAAAAATTATAAAAATTTATAAATTATTTATAAAAATAATAAATATATTATAAACATTTTATATATTAATTATTTATTTATTATAATTAATAAATTATTATATAATATAAATTATCAAAAAAAACTATAAATTATATATTTTAAAAAAATAAATTAATAAATTTTTAAATATAAAATATAATAATAATGTTTAAATTATATATAATTATATTTAAAATAAAATAAAGTTAAATATATTTAAAATTTTATAATAAATATAAAATATATATAATATAAATAAAAAAAAACTTTTAAAAAATTATTAATTTATTTAATTAAAAAATAAAAAATTAATAAAAACTATTATTATTAATTTTATTATAAAACTATTTAAAATTTTAATAAATATTATTTTATAACATTTAAATAAATTTTTAAATTATAATATATTAATAATTATAACTTATATTATATTTAAAATAATAATTTATTAAAAAAAAAAACTAAATTATAAAAATAATTATTTAATATTATATATTTATATATTTTTAAAAAAACTAAATAAATATATTATTTATATTATAATAAAATTTAAATAATAAATAATTTAATTTAATTAAATTCTTTATATATAAATAATTATTTTAGTTTTAATTTTTAAAATTAAATAATATTTTAATTTAATTAAATTAAAAAAGCAATATAATAAAAAATATTTATTATATAAAATAATATTTTTATAAAAATATAAAACTAGTTATAAATTTTATAATAATATAAATTAAACAATATTATAATAATTAATTTAAATTAATAAAGTTTAAAATTAATAATATAATTTATTTAAAATTTTATAATAATTTTTATTTATTTAAAAAACTTTTTAAAAAATATTTATAATAATAAATTAAATTATTATTACAAACTATATAAGCTATTAAACTTAGTTTATAAATATAGTTTTAAACAATTGTTAAAATTATATTAGCTATATATATTAAATTATTTAACTGTTTTAAAATATAGTATATAGATTAAAAAAACTTTTTTTTTTTATTTTTTTAAACTAAATTATAAATAGTATATATTTATAGTTATTAAACTTTAGTTTATTATATATAATTTAATTTTATTTATTTAAATAGCAAATATATAGTTATTTAATTATATAATATTAAAAACTTATAAAAAAATAATTTTTATTATAAAAATAAAAAAAAAAAAATAAAACAAAGCAACTAAATATATAAAATATTATTTTTAAACTATTTGCTATTATAAAAAAAGAAATAAAAAAATAATTAAATATTATAAATATATTTTTAAACTTTTTAGTTGCTAATATTTAATATAAACTATATTATTGCTTAAATAGCTTATAAGTAATAAATAAACAATTTAAAACTAAAACTTTGATTTTAATGCTAATTTCGATGTTAACTTTTAGTTTTTTTTTTTAACTTTAATAGTAAATATATTTAATATATCAATTAAGCAAAAAAAAAAACAGCTCAAACATAAATAATTATAAAAATATTAAAAAAAAAACTTTTTGTTTAATTAAAAAAGTTTTTAAAAAATTAAATTAAATTTTTTATATAAAAAACAGCTATTAAATATAAATTAAATAAAAATATTAAATTTATTAATAATAACTAAAATAAGTTTTATATTATTAATAAACTATTTAATAATATAGCAAAAATAATAACAGTATTATTTTTTATTATAAAAAAATATATTAATAATTATAATTTAATAAAGTTTTTAAATTATTTTTATAACTATTATTTCGATATAAACTATTTAAAAAAAACAGTATAAAAGTTACTAAAGCTCTGTTAAAAAAAAAAACAACTTTTTTTAAAGTTTTTTTTTAATTAAAAAAAAACTTTAGCTAATATAAAAAATATATTATAAAACGATTTTACTAAATTAATTATATTAAAAAAAACTATTTTTTTTTTTAATAAATAAACTAATATTTGTTTTGCTTTTTTTTAGCTATATAAATTAAATATATAAAGTTATAACTATTGTTAAAAAGTTAAAAAGTTGTAATTATACTATATATATATAAAGCTTTAGTTAAAAAAACATAAACTTTTATTTAAATATAAAATCAAAAAAAATAAACATAAAAAAAAACATTTTAATAATAAGTATAAATAGTATTAACTTTTGAATTATTAATAAATAATTAAAAGCTTAATAAATATTTAAAAAAAAAAAAACAAACAAAACAAAAAAAAAAATTGCTTACAATATAAAAAAAGCAGTTATTTTATAACTTAGTATTTGCTAGTACTTTTTATATATAATATTAATATAGAAACTATTAATATATTAAAAAAAATAAAAAAACTCGAAAAAAAAATTTTTTTTAAAAAAAAAAGTAGTTTTTAATTATAAATATAATTAAAAATAAATTTACAAGTTAATTTTTATAAACTTTAAAACAAAAATTTAACAATATATAAATAATATATTTTTTTTAATAAACTTTATTTATAATAAAACTTTAGTTATTAAAACTTTAATTAATTAAAATTATAAATATATATATATTATAAATAGCTTTTTTGTTAAATGTTTATAATTATTATATATTTTTATTACTTTTTGTTATTTAAAAAAAAGTAGCAATAAAATATATATAAATTAAAAAAATAGCATATATTAAAACAAATATAAATAAATTTTAACAAAAAATATTAATTTATATAATTTTATAACTAAAATATAATATTATTTTAAATAAGCTATAAATAAAAAAATTAAAAATAACTTATTTTATTTATAAGTATATAATTAATATTAATAAAGCAAAAAGTTTTAAAATATAAAAAAACAGTTTTATATTTTAAATTAAAAATACTATATAAGTAAAAAAAGCTTAGTAATTAATTAAAATAATATTTAATGCAAAAATATTACAACTATATTATTTAAAAATAAATAAATCTTTAGTTTTTACTATTATATTTATAAATATTATTAAAGTTTTAATGCTTTTTATAATTAATACAATTAAAAATTAACTTTTTAAAAAATTAATATTGTAAAAAAACCTGTTTAATAAAAAATAAAAAAACAAATTATTACTATATTATAAAAAAATAAATTATAAAATACTTTTATTTAAAAATAAAAAAAGTAAAAAACTAGTAGTTTTATAAAAACTTTTTTATAAAATATTTAAAAATAAACTAATTGTTTTAAAAAAAATATTAACAAAACTATTTAATAAAAGTTACATTTATATTAATAGCTTATTAATAAAAACTTTTATACTATTTATAAAAAAATTAAAAAATAGCTTATAATTTTATATTAATTATAAAATATTTAATATTATAACTAAAACAAATAAATATTTATTTTTGCTAATAAAAAAAACTTTAGTAAATTTTTTAAAAGTTAAATAATTTATTAAATTAAATATATAAACTATTTTTTATAAATTTAAAATTAAAAAAAAAAAATTAAATAAAAAACAGCATTTTAAATTAAATTTAAACTTTTTAAATAAATAATTATATTATTTGAACTTTTTAAAACTTTAATAATATTTTAACGCTATATTAACACTGTTTTATATTAATATTTAAATATTTTTATATTTATATATATAAATAATATATTTATATAATTAAATAATTTAAAAAAAAACTATATAAAAAAAATAAAATAAATATTTAATTTTTTAAAAGTTATAAAATTATATTTTAATATTAATAAATATAAATTTGCTATTATAAAAACTAAATATTTAAGTTTTATTATAAAAATAAAAATAAAAATAAAAATAAATATTAAAAAAATATATATTATTTATAAATAAAAAACTTTTAAATTATTTAAAAATATATATAGTTTTTTAAAATTTATAAATTTTTATTAGCAGTTTATTAAAAATTATTTAAATTTTATTACTTTTTTTTTTGTTTTAATAAAAAAAAATACAATGTTTTAATAAAAAAACGAAAAAAAAAAACATTTTCAAAAAGTTTAAAAGCTTTTTTATATTAAAACTAATATTAATTTAATATAACTTAAATAAAACAACAATTTTAAAAATAAATTATTTAAAAATAATATATAAAAAATATTTGTTTTAATATAACAAATAAAAATTTTTCTATTTAATAGTTTATTATTTGTAAAAACTATTAAAAACTAAAAGTAATTATAAAATTTATAATAAAAAACTGTTAATAATAATATATTATATAAAAATATAAAATAATAAACTATATAGTTTAAAAAAGCTGTTTTAAATATTGTTTAATTATAAAAACTTTAAATATTTTATAATAACTAAATAGTTTATAAAATAACAAATCAAATAGTTAAAATTTTTAACTAACTTTTAATTTATATTTATTTATAAAGTAAAAACTAATAATAAACAATTAAATATTTTATTAAAACAAAAATAAAACTTATTTTTAAAAACAAATAAATAAATTTTAAAAAAAAAGCTTATATTTTTATATTATAAAAAGCTAAGTTTTAAATTAAAAAAACATTATAATATTAATATATTAAACAATATAATAAATAATTTATTATTTAATTATTATATTTTTATAAATAGTAATTTATAAACAGTATAAAATACTGTTTTAAAAAAAGCGTTAAATTATAAGTTAATAATATAAACAGTATAAAAAAACTAAAAATTTTTTTTATAAAAACTTAAAATAAACAATAAAGTTTTAAACGTTTTTATTACAAAATATAAATTAAAACTAAATAAAATTTTCTATTATAAAAAATATATATAAGTATTAAATTAAAAACTGCTTTAAATTAGCTTAATATAAAATTATTATAACTTTTTATTAATTAAACATTTAAATTATAATAATATAATAGCTATATTAAATAAAAGCTATTTTTAGCTTAAAATATATTAAATAATATATTGTTTTATAATAAATTATAATATATATAATAAAAAAAATATTTAAAAATAATAAAAAAAAAAACTTTTTAAGCTTTTATTTATTTTAAAGCAGTTTTAAAGCAAGCTTTTAATAAACTTTATAATAAATTTTTTTATTATAACTTTTAAAAACTTTTTATTTATTATAGTAATTATTAATAAATTTAACAAAACAGTAATTTTAAAAACTATAAAATTTATAAATATAAAAATATATATAAAACAGTTTATAAACTATTTTTAATAATTTTATAAATTTTTAAAAACTATAATTAATAACTAAAACTTAAATTAAATAAAAAGCTTTTAATAACAATTTTACAAATTAATAAATATTAAATAATAATTAAATATTATATATTATTTAAAAATAAATAATATAATAAAAAAAACAAATTAAAAAATATTAATATATTTTAAAACTTTTATAATTTATATATAATTTAATTAAATAGTATTATTATTAAAAATAACTTTAATAATTAATAATAAAAACTTATTAATTATTAAGTTTAACTTTTTTTTTATTTAATATAAATATTATATAAATTTAATAAAACTAATAAAATATTTAAATATATTTATTAAAAAACTAAAAACATTAATAAAAACATTTATATAAAAGTTAAAAAATACTTAAAGTTTTATATAAATTATTATAGCAATAATATAATAAAAAATAAAAAAAGCTGCTAATAAAAAATATAGTTTTATAAAATATTTTCAAAAAAACAACTAAATATAATTTAGTTTAAAAAATATAAAAACTAATTAAATTTTTTAAAAAGTAATTTAATTATATTTAAAATATAAAATAATAAAAGTAATAAATTTATATATAATAAAATTAAATATATTTAAAAAGATATATAACTGTTTTTATATCGATTTTTTATAATAAACTATAAAAAACTTTTTACTTTTTTAAATTAATTTAAACTTTAAACTATTAGCTATAATTTTAAATAATAATAAATTTTAAATAAAAAATATTTTTTAAGTATATATTAAATAAAATAGAAATAAAAACAGCTTTAAAAAAAAAAAATTTTAATTAAATAAATAAACTATTTTTAACTATTGTAAAAATTTATAAAAAAATTTCTAAATATAGCAGCGTTAAAATAGTTCAAAAATAAATATAGCAATATTAAAAAATATAATAAACTTAATATTAAACAATAATAATACAAAAAAAAAAAAAAAAAAAAAACTATGCACTTTTTAATAAACTATATATAATAATTTATTATAAGTTGTTAATATTAATTAATAATAAAACAAAAAAAAAACTGCTTTTTTTTTAAAAACAAATTAATAAAATTTAAATTAATTATATTAAATTAATATATATAAATTAAAACTTTTTTTATTAATAATAAAATAATTTTTTTATTTTTTATTTTAGTTGATTTTTTTTTATACTATATTAAAACTATAAAAAAGCTATAAACTACTTTTTTTATTTTAACTTTTAATATTTTAACTATTATATAATAAACTTGTACTATTAAAATTAATATTAAAAAACTTATTAATTTTACTAAAGTTTTTATTAAAACTTTTAATATAAAATAATATATTTTTAATTATTAAATTAATTATATATTTTTTAATATTAATTAAATATTTTTTAATTTTAACTATATAATTTAAAAACAATATAATTAATTATAAAATTTTAATTTTATACTTTTTAGTTTCGATTTAATTATTTAATATAAAAAAGCTATATATTGTTTAAAAAGTAATAAATTAAAAACTTATATTAACTTTATATTATTAAAATAAAAAGTTAATAATATTAATATAAAAAAAAACAAGTTAAAAATAACAAAAAAACTTATTAAATATAAAATTTAATAATTAATATTGTTATATTTTAATATAATTTTTAATTAAAAAAAACATATATTAGTTATTAACTATTAAAAAAAAAGCAGAAAAAAAAAAATAAACAAAAAATAAACTTATTAAATTAAACTAAGTTATAAACTTTTATAACAAAAACAAACTTTTGATATATTTTAATTATTTATATTATATATTAAAACTATATAAAAATAATAAATAAATAAAAAAAAAACAAAAAAAAAAAAAAACTATTTATAAATAAATAAATATAATTAAATCTATTTATAAAACTTATATATAAAAAATAATGTTTATTAGTTTTTATATAAAGTATAAACAATATATAAATATAAAATAAACAAATATAAAAAAAAAAAAAAAAAACTTATTTTTTATATTTATATAAAAATTATAGAAATTTTTAATTAAATAAAAAATATATTGTTATTATTAATAAAAAAAAACAGAAAAAAAACTATAAATTATTTATTTCAAAATATAAAAAAAATTAAAAATTAACAAAATTTTATATAATAAAAAGAATTTTGTTTATAATAATTTATTTTTATTTAAAAAAACTAAAAAAAAAAAAAGCGCTAAAATTAAAAAAAAGCAAAATAAAAATAAAAAAAACTAAATATAATATTATTTAATTTAACAAAAAAAAAAATATAAAAAAAAAAAAAAAAAATAGCTATATAAAAATAAAATAAAACCTATTTATTATAAAATTAATATAAATATAACAAAAATAAAAAAAATAACAAATATAGCTTAAAAAAAAAAAAAAAAAAAAAAAAAAAAAAAAAAAAAAAAAAAAAAATTACTTTTATATAATATTATTAAAACAATAAAAAGTAATAGTTAAATTAATATTATTTATATTTTAAAATAATTAAGAAAAATAATAACTATAAATAAAACTAAAAAATTAAAAAAAAAAAGCAGTAAAATTAAAAAATATATAAAAGAAAAATTATATATTAATAAAAAAAACATTAAAAAAAAACTAAAAAAAAATAATATAAATATATTAAAAAATAATAAATTATTTAAAAAAAAAAACATTATAAATAAACAATTTAAAAACAATAAAAATATAATTAAACAAAGTTATTTTTTATAAATTTTATAATATAATTTAGCTTAAATATTATTTATATTATTTTTAAATAAATATAAAAAAAAAATAAAGCTATTTTTAAAAAGCTTTATATTAAAAATTTAAAAAAAAAATAATATTATAAACTATATAAATTATTAAATTTAATTTATAAATATAGTTTTAAACAATTGTTAAAATTGCATTAACTATATATATTAAATTATTTAACTGCTTTAAAATATAATATATATATTAAAAAAACTTTTTTTTTTTTTTTTAAATTAAATTATAAACAGTATATATTTATACTTATTAAATTTTAATTTATTATAATTATAAAAAATTAATTAAAAAATTAATTAATTAATATATAAATTAAACTTTTTAAAAACTTTTAATATATATTTAATTATTTAATATAAAAAAAAAATTTATTTTATTATAAAATTTTAATTTTAAAATTTATTTATAATAAATAAAACTTTAATAAAAAAATAATTTATTTAAAATTAAATTTATTTTAAAAAATTAATAATAAAAACTTTTAAAAGTTTTAAATAAAAAAACTTATATAAAAATAATATATTTTTAAAATAAACTATATTAATTAATATTTATAAAAAAAGTAACATTTATATATATTTATAAATTAAATAAAAATTTATAAAAACTTATAAAGATTTATAAAAATTTATATATATATTTAAACTTTAAGTTTTAAAAATTGTTATAAGTTTTTTTTATATTTAATTTATATTTTATTTTTTATTATTATTTTATTTAATTATTTTTAATTATATTTATTAAATTAATATTTTTTATAGTTTTATTATAAAACTAAACTAAACTATTACTATATTATTATTTTTTTACTTTTTTAAAATTAAAAAAACTTTTTTTATTAACAATAATATATATATATATATTTATGTTAAATTGTTATAATTAATTTAAATAAAGCAAATATTAATATTATAAAAATGTTTAATATTTTAATAATTTAGTTTTTTTATATTATTTTTATTTAATACTATATTATTTTATATATGTGTTAAGTTTTATAAATAGTTTAATATATTAATATAAAAAGCGAGTTTAATAATATTTTTTTATATTTTAAAAAATAACAATATGTTTAATTATAAAAATATGTTTTATTATAATAATATTTATTACTTTTATAAACATTTATAAATTTTTTTTATTAAAGTATATATATTTAATTTTTTAATAAATTATAAAAAAAAAACAATTGTTAAAATATATTTAACAATTTAATTAAAAATATTTATAGTTTAAAAAAAGTTTATTAAAATATAAAACATTTTTTTATTTAATTAATTATTTAAAAATATATATATATTAATTAATAATTATATAAATATTTTTATTATTTATAGTTTATTTTATATTATTTTTATTATATTAATTAAAATTAAAAGAAAAAAAAAATGTTTTTTTTAAAATATTTATTAAATAAAACATTAAATTTATTATTGAATAATTTATATTTTAATTTAGTTAATTAATTTATATAAAATTAAGTTAAATTTAATTGTTTATTAAATACTTTTAGCGTTAATATAGTTATTATTGCTTTAATTAAGTTTAAATTTAATAAAACTATTATTAATTATATATATAATATTATATAATTATAAACTTTTAATTATAATTTATTTTAATAAAATATAAAAATAATAAAATAAACAATAAATTATTTAAAAATAATATTAATTAATTAATAAATAATATTAAAAAAATATAAAAAATTAAATAATAATATAATAAAAAAGTTTAATAAATTTTTCGATTTTTAAAAAAAAACATATAATTTAATTACTAAAACTAACTTTGTTATAAAAATAAACTAAAAAGTTTATATTAAATATTTTAATATATTTATATTATTGTTTATTTTTTTTTTTTTTATATTTTTGCTTTTTTTATTTATTAATAATTTTTTTTATAATTAAACATTTAAATTATTAATAAATTTTAATATATTTATATTTTAATTTAATATTAATTTTATATTAATATTTATATTTATATTAAAATTTATATTTTTATTTATATTTAAACTAAATTTTATTTTTATTTTTATATTTATTTTTATTAAAAAATAGCTATTTTTTTTTAAAAGTATTAATATTAAAAATTTTTTTTTTAATAATTTTAAAAATAAAAACAATAATTTTGTTTTAAAATTTAAATATAACTTTTATTATATTATTTTTAAAATAAATATAAGTTTTATTAAAAGAAATATATATAAAATTAAATATAACAATATTAATATATTTAATTTTAAATAAATAAACTTTAATAATTAAAAAAGAATTATTAATAAAAAAAACATTATTTATATAAATATTTATTTTTTTATAAATTATATTAATATTTTAATTAAAAATTTAATATTATTAAACATTAATTAAATTTTATTAATGTTTAATTATTTATTAGTTAAATTAATATTGCTTTAATAAAACAACAAAATTATTATAAATAATAAATGAATTTTTATAAAGCTAGCTTTAATAAAATATTAAAAAAGCTAAAAAATTGTTTTAAAATTTGCTTTAGTTAAACTATTTAAAAGTTTTTAAATAACTTTTTTTATTTATATAATATTATTAAAAATTAAAATATATATAAACTAATAAAACTTTTAAATAAAATAACTTTAATTAATAAAATATTATAAAAAATATTTATTTATTTAAATTTAAAAACATATTAAAAAAATATATATAAAAAATTAAAAAAACTTGTTATAGTTTTAAATAAAAAATAATATTTTAATATTTTAATATAAAGTTTAAAATAAAATATTTTTTTAATATAACTATTTAAAAACTAATATAAATTTTAAAACTTTTATATAACAAGTTTAATTATTAATTTAATTATTATAATTATAAACAAAAACAATATTTTAATAATAGATTTTATTATTAATATAATTAAAATAACAATTATAATAATAACTAAAACTGTAATTATAATTACTGTTATTAAAATAAAAACTATAATTATAATTATAATAATTATTATAATAACTATTACAAAAGTTATTGTTTATAAAAAAAAAACTATAACTATAACTATAAATGTAATTGTAATTAAAACTATAATTGTAATTATAACTATAATTATAACTATAATTGTAATAGTAATTATAAATAAAAACAACGTTATAAAAAAAAATATTGTAGTAAAAAAAAAAAAAAAACGATATATATTTTTTAAAAAAAAACATTAAAAAAAAGTTGAAAAAACAAGTTTTATTTTTAAAATTTAAAAATAATAATTAAATTTTTTTTTATATTTTAAATTTTAACTATATATATTATAAATATTATAAACAATATAAGTTTATTAATATTTTTAAATTATATTTAAAAAAGTATAAAAAAAATATTAATTAAAAAAATTTTTAATTTTATTTTTTATAAACTTTGTTTATTAAATATATAACTATTATATTATAAAAATATTTTTATATAATATATTATTTTAATATTTTAAAATATATTAACTTATTAAAAACAATATTATTTATAAATTTTAAAATATTTTAAATTTATTTTTAGTTTTAAAAACTTTTAATAAAAAATTAATTATTATAATAGTTATTTTTAATTTTTTTATATATATTAAATTTATTAAAATTATTAAAGCAAATATTTTTATTATTAAAACATTTAATTTTAATTATTATATTAAAGCTTTATATTTAAACTATATATATTTATATATTAATATATATATAAAACTTATTAATATAAATATATAAATTTATAATAATTTTAATATAAATAATATTATAATTAATTAGTTATATATAAAAACTTTTAAATATATTATAAATAAATAAAAAATAATATAATTATAATTAATAATATAAAAGTAGCTTTTATAAAATAAGTAAAATTTACATTTTATATATAAAAAATAAATATTAAAAAAAAAGCTTAAAATTATTAAATATAAAAAAAAAAAAAAAAAAAAAAACTATTTATAATTAAACATGTTTTTTAAAAACAACTTTTTTTAAGTTTAAAATATTATTATTTTTTATAATTTAAATAATTTTATTATATTATTTAAAGTTTTTATATAAAATAAAAAATATATATATAAAATAATTAATATATATTTTATTATATTATAAAATAATAAAAATATATATTTATAAATTAAAAATAAACTTTTGTTTATAAATTATAACTTTTGTTTTATAATTATTTATAAAAATATAATAAATATAGCTTTTAATATAAAAACATTTAAAATTATATTAAGTATAAATAATTTAAAAACTTTTATTAAAATAAATTATAAAATTAAATTAAAACAAATTTATAAACATTATAATAATAAAAGTTATATTAGTTTATAAAAATTAGTTTTTAAAACTTTTATATTTATAACAGTTATATTATTAATTTTTTTATTTAAAATAATTAATTTTAAATTTTAAATTTTTATTAATTTATTAATATTTATAAATATTAAATTTCAAATATTTTTAATTATTACTATTATTGCTATTATTAATATATTTAATAAATTAATATATAATATAAAAAAATTAAAAAATATAATTATTATATTAATTTTTATAAATATATTTAATTATATATTAATAAAAAATAAAAATTAAATAAAAAATATATAATTTTTAAATACTTTTTTTTTTAATATTATATTTAATATAGTTATTAATATAAATATAATTTTTATTAATAAGCTATATATTTCAATTTTTAATAAATTATTAAAGTTTAAAATTATAAATATTTATGTTTTATTAAATATAAAAATGTTTATAGATATTTTTAAAACTATTATTAAAAAAAATGTATATATTTATTTTAAGTATATTTTTAAAGTAGTTAAATTTACAAATATTATTAAAATATATAATATTTAAACTAATAAAAGTAAAATAAATATATTTAAAAACAAATAGTTTAAAGTTTTTTTATTAATAATTAATAAAAATAAAAACTAAATATATATTTATATTTTTTAAACAAATATAATATAAACATTTTTAATATAATATATAATAAACTATATAAAAAAAGTTATATATTATAAATTAATAAAGCAATATTTTTTATTTATTTTATTTTTATAATATAAAAAAAAGTTTATAATTAAAATAAAAGCTAAATAGTTATAAATTTAAAAATATTTAATAAAATTATAATATTAAATAATTATTTTTTTTTATAATAAAATATAATAAATAGTTTATTAAATAAATAATATATTATAGTTGTTAATATAACTAGGTTTTTTTATTAGTTTAAAGTAAACTTTTGTTATTATAATTAATTTATTATTATTAGCTTTTAAAAAACAAAAAAATCAAACATTATTTTTATAAAATTTTATAATTTGTTTATTTATATTTACAAATATATAAATAAATTATTTTGCTGCTATTTATATTATTATTATATATTTATTAATAATATTAATATTTATTTAAATAATTTTATTAATTATATTAAATATTTAAATATTATATTTAGTTTATTTTAATTAAATAATATTATTATAGCTTTAAAAAAGTTTTTATTAAATATTTTTTAGTTAAATTATTTAAATTTTATATTAATGTTTTAAAAATGTTAATTATAATAAAATATATATAAACTTTTTTAAATTTAGTTTTTTTAAATAGTTTAAAAATGTTAAAACAATATTTTAATATTAATAGTTTTTTTTGTAATTTTTTATTTTATTATATATAATTAATTAAATTTTTATAAAAATATAAAAGTGAATTTTTTATAAAAAAAAAGCAAAAAAAGCATATAGTTAATAAAAACTTAAATTAATAAAAAAGATATTGCTAATTTATTTTTTATAAATTTATTAACATTAAATAGTTATTTTTTAAAATAATATAAAAAATAATATATAATAAAACTATAATTTATTATTACAATTTTAATAAAACATTATATTTATAAATAAATAAATTATTTTAATATAGTTTTAAAATAATATTTTTTTTATAAAAGTTTAATTTATAATATATTTAAGTTATTGTTTGTTTTAAGTAAAAATATATTATAATTTTTTTAAATTTGAAATTATATATTTAATTTAAATAGTTAAAAAGTTTTAAATAATAATATAGTTTAATAAACAATTATTAATAATATTTATAAATTATTTTATTATTAAAAATATTATAAATTAAATAATATTAAATATTTTTATAACTAATTAAATAAATAATTAATTAATAAACTTTTTAGTTTATTTATTTTAATATAAATTTTAAATTTATTATTTTTTAAATTATTATTATATAAAGTTTATAAAAAAAACAAAGCTTTAAATAAATAAAGCTATATTATATAAAAAATTTATAAATAAAAAAAAAAAAAAAAAGTTAAAAAATTTTTTATATAAAAATTATTTATATATATATATAAAACAGTTTAAAGTAATAATAAATAAATTATTTATTTATTTATATAATAAAGCTATTTATTTATTTAATTAATTAATAGTTTTAATATTAATTAATTTATAATTATTTTTTTTTTAACAAAATAGTTTATTTATAAATTATAAAATTTAAATATAAAAGTTTTAATTAAATGTTTTTTAATAAAAAAAAAATTGTTTTAAATATTTATTATATTATTAATTGCTAAGTTTTTTTTTTATTAAATTATAATATAGCTTTTTTATAATTAATATTATTAAATTTTAATAATAATATATTTTAAATATATTTTTTATATATATATATATATTTTTTTATATATAGTTAATAAATTATTATTAATATAAAAGTTTTTAATAATATTATTTTATATGATTTATAACTATTAATTTAATTTTAAAAAAAGTTTTATTATATTTAAATTATAATTATAAAAGTTTTTTAATAATATAAAATTATTTTTAAAGTTTTTAATATAATATTATTTATTATTAACATTTTATTTTTTTTAATTAAGTTAATATTATAACTTTTAATAATATAATTATATTATATATATTTTTTTTATTTTAAATTTTTTTTTATTTTTAAATTTAAATATTTTATTTTTAAAATTATTAGCTTTTAAATTTATTAATAAATTATTAAAATATTTTTATAAATAATTAATATAATATTAATTTATTAATTATTATAATAGTAAAATTTATAATATAAATATATTATTAATTTTTTTTAATATTTTATATATTTATTATATTATTAAATAATTAAATTTATTTAAAAGTTTATTAATAATTTAAAATTGTTGTTGTTTTAATATAAATATATAATTATTTATATTAAAATTAAACTTATAATATTTTTAATTGATTTATTTAATTATATAGTTTTAAATTTATTTTAAACTTTTTTTAATAAAATTAATAAACTATATAATTTTTTATATTTTATTTTATATATTTATTTATAATATTTTTTTAATTATTAATAAATTTTTTAATTTTTATTAAATAATATAATTTTTTTAATTAAAATAAAACAATATAAAAAATTTTAATTTAATTTTATAAAGTAATAATTTTATTAATTTATAAAATACTAAAGTTTATATATAATTTATAATAAAAATTTATGTAAATTAATTATTTTAATAATAATTAATATAAAATTAAAATTATTAATTTAAATATTTATTTATAATTTTAGTTTATTTAATAATTTTGTAATAATTTATAAATATTAAAATATATTTAATTTTTATAATTTTATATAATTTATTTATAAATATAAATATAAACTAAAATTTTTTATTAAATATTAATATAATTAATATTTTAAAAACTTTAAAAAAACTTTTATAATATATTTATATAATATTTTTTATAATTATTTTTATAATATAAAATATAATTTATGCTTTTTTTTTAATTAATTTATTATAATTAATATATTATTAAAACTATAGTTATTTTTAAATATTTGTTTAAAATTAATAATTAAATATTTTTATATATAATTTAAAATAAAAAATAATATAAATTTATTAAATATTTTATTATATAAAACTTTTATAAAATAATATTTTATATAATTAAAAATATATATATTATAATTATTTTTAAAATTAAGTTATTAATAATATTTTATAAAAAATTTATATATATTTTTTTTTTGTTAAATATATTATAAATATTTTATTATATATTTATTAAATAAATTAAATATAAAAATATAAAAAATTAAAAATTATAAATTTTTTATTAAAAATAATTAAATTATTAATTATTTATTATAAATTAATTTTATTAAAAATAATTTTTTTACAATATATTTTTATATTAAAAGTTTTTTTATTTTTTTTTTTAAATATTTTTATTATTAATTAAAAACTTAATAAAGTTTTTATATTTTTTTATAGTTTTATAATAAATAATTTAATTTATTTAATTATTTATTAATTAAAAAATTATTAAATGTTTTTATATATATATATATTTTTTTCTTTATATAATTAAATTTTTATATTTTTTTATTAATATATTAATTAATTTTTTTTTTTTAAAAATAATATATAATATAAAAGTTATATTTTATAAATAATTTAATTTATTTTATTTATTATAAATTTAAATATTATTTTTAAAAAAAATGTTTTAAAATTTAATAATTAGTTATTATTAAAAATAATTTAAATTATTTATTAATTAATTTAAATTATTATTTTTTAAAAATTAAAAATATTACAAATATTTTTTTATTAAAAATTTTATAATTTAATTTAATATTTTATAAAGTTTTAAAATAATAAATAATTAAATATTAATTATTATTATATTTTTATAATAATATATTAATTATTATATTATTAAAAATGTTTATTTTAATTTTTATAAATAAATTATATTTATAATATTATAATATTAAATAAAATATTAATATTTTTTTTTAATTATATAAAAACTTAAATATATTTTTAAGTTTATAAAAAAATTATATTTTTTTTAATTAGTTATATTATAAAAATAATAATTTTATTATAACTTTTAATAAATTTTTTATAAAAATTATAAAATTTTAAAAAAAATTATATTTTTTTTATAATAATAAAAGTTTTTTAATTTTTTATTATATTTATTTTAATTAAATTAATTTAAATATTATTTATATTAACAATATATTTTAAAAATTTAGTTTTTATAATATAAAATGTAATTTTTTTTAAATTTATTTAAAATTTTATAATATATAATTATTGCTATTTTATTTATATATATTTTTTATAATTTTTTAAATTGTTTAAATAAATAAAAATATTATTTATATATATATTATAAAAATTATTTAAATAATTAAATAATATATTATTAATATATTTTTAAAATATAATAAATTTATTAATTAAACTAAATAAAAATATTTTATATTTAAAAAATTTATAATATATATAAAAAATTATTAAATTTTTTTATTTAAATTTTATATATATTTAATTAAATATTTATTATATATTTAATTTAATAAATATATTAATTTTAAATAGTTATAATAATATTTTTTTAATTAAAAATAAATTTTTTTTTTTTTTTTATTAATTTATTAAATTTATAATAATTTATATAAAACTTTAATTTTTTATTAAACTTTTTTATAAATAATATTAATAATATATAAAAAATATTATTAAAGTTAATAAATTTTTTATATAAATTATTAATTAAATATTTATAAATTATTTTTAATTTATTTAAAAATATTTTATATAAAAAGTTATATTAAAAATTATTAAAAGTTTTATTTTTTATAAATTTAATTTTATAGTTTATTTTTAATTTATAAAATAATAAAATATTAAAATTAATTTTATTAAATATATATAATAAGTTATAATATTTTTAAAAAATTATTTATAAAGCTTTTTTTTAAAAAGTTTTTTTTTTTTTATTAAAAAAATTCTTTTTTTTATTTTTAATAAATTTATTAATTTTATAAAAAATAATAATTTATATTTATTATATAAAATTATTTTAAAAAATTAATATATTAAAAATAATTATATTAAAATTAATTATTTTTATAAATAATTTAATTTTATATTATTTTAATTTATTTTTTTATATTTTATAAAATTTTATATTATTTATTTTTTATTATAATATAATTTTTTTGTTTTTTTTTTAATTTTTTTATTTTTTATTTTTATTAAAAAATAAAAGTTATTATTTAAATTATATTATATTTTATTTAAACTTTTTTTAATAAAGTTTAATTATTTAATAATAAAAATTTAAAATATTATTTAATTTTTTTTAATATTTTTTTATTATTATAAATATTTTTATTTTTTTTTAATAAATTTTATATTTTATTAATTTATATTAATTTAATATTTTAAAATTTTAAATTATATTTTTATTTAATTTATATTTAAGTTTTAATTAAAATATCAATTAAAAAAATAATTAAATAAAAATATTATTTAATATTTATAACAATTAAAAAATATATTATATTTTTAAAACTAAAACTTTTTAATAATAATTTTATAAATTTACAAAAATATTATTATTAAAAATATATTTTTAAAGTTTTTTTTTTATATTTATAAAAATATTAATAAAATAGTTTTAATATTTTATTTTTTATTTATTATAATTAAATATAAATTATAAATAAAATTAAATAATAAAAAAAAAGTTTAATATTTTTATAATTTTTTTAATAAATAATATATTTATATTTATATATATATTTATTTTTATATTTTTAAAAAAGTTTTTAATAATTTATAAAAGTTTATTATTATTTATAATATATATATATAATAAAAACTATTTTTTTAAATATTTATTTATTAAATTTAATTTATTATTTATAAAATTTTTTTGTAATATTTTTTTTAAATAAAAGTTTAATTTATTTAAAGTTATTTTTTTAATATTTTTATTTTTTTAGTTTTTTTTATAATAATATTTTTTAAAATTTTTACTTTGTTATAAAAATTTATAAATATAGCTATAATAATTTATAAATATATTTTTTGTTTAATATTATTTAAAAAACAATTTTTTAATATATATTTTTTTTATTAATAATTAAAACATTTATTTTTTTTAATTAGTTTTAATAATTTAAAATTATTTAAAAAGTTATAATTTTTTATAATTAAAGTTTTATTAATATTATTATTTATTTTAATATTATTATTTTTATTATTTTTATTTTTATTTAAAATATTATTAATATTATTATAAATATTATATAAAATTAATTTAATTATATTATTAAAAAAAATTAATTAATGAATTTTTTATTTAATATTATATTTTTTATTATTTATATATATTTAATAAATTAATTAAATATAAAGTTTAATATATTAATTAAATAAAATATTATTATTAAAATATATAAAAAAAATATTTAATAGTTTATTAAATAGTTTATTTTTAAAATGTTTTTTTTTTATTTTTTTTTTTAATTTAATTTTTTTAACAAAATAAATAAAATTTATTTTAAAATTAAAAAAAATAATAAAAATATAGTTATTAAAATTAAAAAATTTTTATTTTAATTTAAACTTTTTATTTATATTAATATTTTTATAACTTTTTTTTAAATAATTAAAAAAAGCTTTAATAATAATTAATTAGTTAAAATAATTTTTAATTAAATATAAAAATAAATATTTAATAATTTTATTATTAATATAAATTTTAATATTAATTATTTTTATAGTTTTATTAATAAATTAATTTTTATTAATAATTAATTAACTTTTTATAATATATAGTTATATTTTAAATTTAATATTATTTTTATTTTTATTATTATAAAAAATAAATATAAATATTTTAATTAATTTATAAAATTTTTTATTTATTTAAATAAGTTTTAAAATATTATTTTTATAAAAAAATAAATTAATAATATATTAAATAGTTTTATTTAATAATTTTTAAATATAATTATATTTAATAATAATTATTTTTAACTTTTAAAATAAATAATTAATAATTTATTTAAAATAAAAATTAAAAATAAGTTTTTTTTTTATTATTTTTTTTAATTTTATTAAATTTTTTAATTAAATTAATAAAAATTTTTATATATTAAATAAATAATATAATTAAATTATATAAATTTTTAATTTATTATTAATATATTATTATTATTAAAAATTTAGTTTTTATTTTTTAAAATAATATATTAAAATGTTTAATTAAATTAACAAAAGCTTTTTTATTAATTAATTTATTAAATTTAAATTAAACTTTTTTATTTAATATAATAACAAAAATAAAAAAAAATATAATTTTATTAAATTTATATAATTTAATAGTATATTTTTTTAATAAATAGTTTATTTTTTAATAAAAGTTTTTTTAATTAAAAATATAATATTTATATATAAAAAAAAAGTTTTAAATTTAATTATAAAAACTTTTTATTAAAATAGTTAAAATAATCGATTTATTATTATTTTTAGTTTTTATAATAATTAAAGTATTTTAGTTAAGTTTTTTAAAATATATTTAAATATTAATTTTTATATAAAAAATTAAAAAAAGTTATTTATTATTTATAATTACAAACAATTATAATTTATTAAAAATCAAATTAATTTATTTTTTAATTTATTATTTAAAAACAAAATATTTTTTAAATATTAATTTTATAATAACAATTTATTATAATTTAGTTTTTTTTAAAAAAATATTTAAAAGTAGTTTTTATATTTTATAATTTATAAATAATTTATAAATTATTATATAAAATTTATAAAAAAAACAAAGCTTTAAATAAATAAAGCTATATTATATAAAAAATTTATAAATAAAAAAAAAAAAAAAAAAAGTTAAAAATCTTTTTATATAAAAATTGTTTATATATATATATAAAGCAATTTAAAGCAATAGTAAATAAATCATTTATTTAGTTATATAATAAAGCTATTTATTTATTTAAATAATTAATAGTTTTAATATTAATTAATTTATAACTACTATTTAAACTATATTTTAAATATATTAAATTATTTTTAAATTATAAAAAATATTATAAAAAAACATAAAAAGTTAAAATGTTTTAATAAACTAGCAGTTTTAAATTTTATATAAAATATTATAAAATATATTATTAAAACTATTATAAACAATTTTTAAAAAACTAATTTTTAAAAAGTTTATAAATTTAATTTTAAATATAAAAAAAATTAAAAAAATTATATATTAATAAAAATTAATATAATAATATTAATAAAAATGTTGTAAATTTTTTTAAACTTAGCTATTTTTTTTTATATTATAAACAAACTAATTTATAATATATACACTAAAGTTAAAAAGCTATATATATTTTATAATATAATAAAATATATATTAAAAATAATATATAATAAAAAATATTATATAAAATTAAACTATATAATAAATAGCTTTAAAAGTTATTTTATTTATTATAAAATATTATTTAAAATATAAATTTAATTAAACAAATTATTAAAAACTAATTAAAAGTTGTTAATTAATTTAATTAATTTATATTTTATTTATATAAATTATTGTAATTAATTTTATTTTAGTTTTATTTTTAATTAATACTATTAAAATATTATAATAATTAAAAAAACATAAATATTATAAAATATATAATTATATAATAACTGTTATTTATTACATTTTTAAAAAAACTTTGTTTATTTTTAACAATAAAAAATATTTAATTAAAAATTAAACAAATATATTATTTAAACAACTATTATTAAACAATTAAAAAATTTTAAAAGAAATTATTTTTAATTATAACTATAAGTTTATATTCAAGCTTTAATAAAGTATTTAAAAAATATTAAATATAAAGCTTTTAATAATAACTATATATTATTTTTAAAACAATAGTTTATTTAAATATAAAAACTAAACTATAAAAATTGTAATTTAATATTACAATTTTATTAAATTTAAATTAAACTAAGTTTAATTAGTTTTTATTTTATAATAAAACTTTAATATTATATAGTTATAAATTATATAATTTATTTTTTATAAACAATTATTTAAATTTAAATTATTAGATGTTTTAAATATAATTATTAATATTAAAAATAATTAATATATATTTAAAAATATATAAATAATATATAACTATTTAAAACAAAGTGTTAAGTTAATAATAAACTTTGCTGCAATATAAACTAAAAAACATTTTAATTACAAATATTATATATTTAAATTTAAAGTTAAAAATAAAATATTTTTATGTTTATATAATAGTTATTATTTATTTAAACAGCTTTTTTAAAAATACTTTAATAAAAAACAAATTTATAAACTATTAAATAAAAAGTTAATAATTTAATTTATAACGTAAATTTTTTTAAATATTATTATATTTATTTTATTATATTAATAATTCAATTATATTTAATATAAAGTAATAGTAACTTTTTTTATTACATTATACTTTGTTTTAAACTAAGTAAAACTAATTAACACTTTAATAAAAATGTAAAAAATAAAAAAATTTATAAAGTTAAAACATTGTTTTATTACTATTTAAATTGTAAAAATAACAAATTTAACTATTTTATTAAATAAAAAAAATAAAGTTATAAATATAATTAATAATATATAAAATATTAAAAACAATATAAACTTTTTTTATAAAAAAAAATAGCTATATTTAAAATAGTTTAGTTTAAAGAAAATAAAATAAAAAATAAAAGCAATAAATAAACTATAGAAAAAAAAACAAAAAAAAAGTAAACTATATAAATTTATAACTTAATAATTAATAAAATTATTAAAGCATTTTTTTATATTTAATATTTTAATAAAAACTTTTAAAAGTTTTAAATAAAAAAGCTTGTATAAAAGTAATACATTTTTAAAATAAGCTATATTAATTAATATTTATAAAAAAAATAACATTTATATTTATTTATAAATTAAATAAAAACTTATAAAGATTTATATATATATTTAAACTTTAAGTTTTAAAAATTGTTATAAGTTTTTTTTTTTATTTAATTTATATTTTACTTTTTATTATTACTTTAATTAATTACTTTTAATTACATTTATTAATTAAATAAATAAATTTAAAAATAAATTTAATTCTTTAATTAAATAAAAAAGCTATAAATATAAAAATAATTTATAATAATTAAAATTTTAATTTTATAATATTAAAATATTATTTAAAAAATATTAAGCTTAAAAAAAAATATTTAGTTTTTTAAATTAAAAAAACTTACAAAAATAAAAAATATTTAAAAAAACAAAATTAATAAATATTATATATAATTTTTATAAAGAATAATTTTTTTTATATAATAATATTTAATATAAATAAATATAAAAGTTTTAAAAAATAAATTTTTTAAAATTATTTTATATATATTTTTAATATTAATTTTATTTAAAGTTATTTTATATTAATAAATTAAATAAATAAACAAAACTTTTAAGCTTTTTTTTTAATTTATATTATATTTGTTAAATTTAAACTTTTTTAAAAAAGTTTAAAGTTTATATATAAAAAATATATATTAATTATATAAACAATATAGCTAATATTAAATAATTTATATAATATATAAAAAAATACTTATTAAATAATTGTTTTAAATTAAAACTAGTTATTAATACAACATTAAAACAAATATATTAAATTTAACAATTAAAAGTTTTATTAATTTTTATATTTTATTAAATAATAAGTTATATATATATAACTAATAAAATTATTAAAATAGCAACTTTTATTATAATTATTTTTTATTTTTTTAATAATTTTTATTTATAAAAAAAAAGCTTTAATATAAAAGTATATAATAAAAACTTATAAATTTATTTAATTTTTAAATCTTTATAGCTTTTTAATTAAAATAGTTAAATATATTAACAATAGTAAAATTTATAAATATAAATATTAACTTTTTTAATATATTAATTATTAAATTTATTATTTTTTAATAAATGTTTTATTTAATTATTAAACAAAGTTATAATATAATAATAAAATATTATAATATTTATTAAATAAAACTTATTAAATTTATTAAATAAATATATAAAATAATATATTTTAATTATAAGCTAATATATATAAAAATAAACAAAATAATTAATAAATAATATAATAAACTAAAAAAATTTAATATAATAATATAACAAGTTTTTAAATTTAAATATAAATAAAAATATAAATAAAAATATAAAAACTTTATATATTTAATAATAATAAAATTTATTAAAAATAAAATTAAATAAACTAATAAATAATTAAATAAAATTATTAAAACAAATAATAAAAGCGTTAATATTATTAAACTTTTTAAATTTATTATTAATTTTAAAAAAAAATTGTTAAATTATTTACTTTGTTTAAACTATTAATTTTTAAAATATTTATAATATTAAAATTATTAATAATATATTAAACTATTATATTATAGCTTTTAAACTATATTATAAAATAATAATTTTAAACATTATAAAAAATAGTAAAAAATTTATAAAAAAAAAACATTTTTTATATTTTAAAAAAAATAAAATAAAAATAAACTTGTTAATTAAAAATAATAAAATTATTAAAAATAGTTTTAATTAAAAAAAAAAAAAGCAAAAATGTTATAATAATTTTAAATAAAATAAATAATAAAAAAATATTTAAAAAAGTTTATAAAATAACTTTTACAAATATTTTAAAACAAATATTTATATAAATAATTAAAAAAAAAATTTAATATTATTAACTATATAATATATTATAAATATTATTTAATAATTAAATATTAGTTTATTTTTTTTAAAAATAAATTTAATAATTAAATTTTAAATTTAATTATTAAAAAAATCGTTAAATTATAATTAAATATTAATAAAGTTATAAAATAAACAATAAAATATATAAAACAACAATATAAAAAAAAAATTTAAAAAAAAAACAAGTTTAAAATTATAAAAAAAAAATTAATTTTTAAAACTTTTAATAGTTTAAATTAAAAATATTTTTAATTTATAAAAAAAAAGTTTATTAATTTATTTATAAAAAAACTTAGTTATAATAAATTTAAAAGCTTTTTTATATATTTTTAATATATTAAATTGTTTTTTAATTTTAAAAAAAGCTAACTTTAAAAATACTTTTATTTTTAATGAAAAAAAAAACAACTAAATAAAACGAAAAGTTATTTAATGTTGTAAAAAATATCTAGCAAAATTTTATAGCTAAAATAAATAATTTTGCTTTTTTATTTAAAAAAAATAAGTCAATTAATTGTTGAAAAATTTTTAAAATAGTTTTTTATTTTAAATCAAAAATTCTTTCTGCTTATTTGAGTATAATTTATCTAATTTAGCTTTAATTGCATATATATAGTTATAATCGGCTAAATCGGCTATCCCACTACTTTAACAAGTAGCTAACTGATCTACTTACTTATTAAGTGACCTACTCGTTAAGTGACCGACTTACCTGCTAGTTGACTTGCCGACCTACTAAGTCACTTGTTAGCCGGTCTACTTGCTAACCAAGTGACTTACTGGCCGACCTATTACTTTATTAGTTGGCTTACCGACCTGCTGGCCTATTAGGTGACTTACTGATTAAATAACCAACTTATCTACTAATTAACCTATCTATTTGCCAGTTAAATAGCTGACCAACTTACCGATCTATTAAATAACTGACTAACTTACTTAGTGACTTACCAGCCTACTAAGTAGGTCACTAGCCGGCCTACTTATTTGCCAGGTGACCAATTGACCTATCTACTTACTTACTTATCTATAGACCTAACTGCAAGTCAACAAGGGCCCAAAACTTAGGGCTAAGATTAGAAAGCTAGAATTGGAAAAGCTAGAATTGGAAGCGTTAAAAACGAAAGCAGTCCTTTCCTTTAGCTGGGAAAAAGCGGGAGCTATATATAGGAAACGCTTACACAGCAGAGCATACAGTTAATAAAAAAGAAACTAAAAGTAAAAGCTGCTTTTGTTCTTTATAGCTTATTAAAAGTTTATATAGCTTATATAGCTTATATAACTTGTATAACTTATATAGCTTATAGCTTTTAAAAACAAAAGCTTTTTTACTTTTAATTTTAAAAAGCTTTTAGTATAATAATAATAAAAAATAATATAATTTATATATATAGCTATAAAAAAATCAATATAAAAATTTAAAATTTTTAAAAAAATATTATATTCAAATTATATAATATAGTTTATTATTTAAAACTAATTATAAATTTAATGTTTTTATAAATTTTAAACTATATAAAAATTTATTAAAAAAATAAACTTAAATTTAATTTTTTAAAATATTATTAAAAAATATTTTTATATTTTTTAATTTATATATATATTTAATATATAATAAAATATTTTTTAATATAACTTATAGTTTATATTTTTTATATATAAAAAAACTTATTAAATTTTTATATAAAAAATTAAAAACTAAAATAAACTTATATTGTTAATATTAATAGTTTAAATATTTAAAACTTAATTTATTAAAACAATTATTAATTTAAATTAAAAAAATAGCAATTATATTATATTTTAATAATAAAATCTATATTATTAATTATAAAATTTATAATAAAATAAAAATATATTATAAAATAATATAAAATATTTATTTAAAAATTATAAAAATAAATATATATTTAATAATTAATTTTTATAAATATAATAAATTTAATTAAAAGAAATATTTATAAAAAGTAATATTAATAATTAATTAATATTTAAATTATATATAAAACTATTATATTAATAATAAATTTGTTAATATTATATAAATAGCTTTTAAAAATTATATTAATAATAAACTAATAATAAAAATATAATAAATTTATTATAAATATTTAATATTATAAAAAGCTTTATTAATAAAAAAAAATTAATTTTTAAAAAAGTTTATAAAAAAAAACTTTTAAATAAGTTATAAATTTTTTTAAAACTTATATATATATAAACAATTAATTTTAAATATTAAATATTAAAAATAAATTAATTAGTATTTTTTATAATAAAATATTATAAATATTAAATATTAATAAAATTATTTAAAAAAAAAAAGTGTTTAAACTATTTAATTATTATTAAAAAGCTTATTTTTAAAAACTGCTATTTTAAAAAATAAAAATTTATTATTAAAACTTATTTTTTTTATTAAAATAATATAAAAAGTTTATTAATTATTTATTAAAAAATTATTTTTATAAAATTAAATATATATATTTATAAAATTATATTAAAATAAATATTTAAAAAAAAAATTTAAAAAAACTTTTATAAAAAAACTTAATATTTAATTATATATAAATATATATATATATAAATTTAATAAATATAACTATTATAATAAATATAAAATTTATTTAATTATATAAAAAAATTAACAATTTAATTATAATAAAAAAAACATATATATTAATATATTAATAATTATTATTATTAAATTTAATTTAAAATTTAAATAATATAATATTATAAATATATTTATTAATATTAAATTAATTAAAAAAGTTTATATATATATTATTAAATTATTAAAAATTTAAAATAATAATTTAATTATAATAAATTTTATATAAATTATAAAAGTTTTTTTTATTATAATAAAAAAAATTTATTAAATTATTTTATAAAATAAATTTTACTTTTATATTTTATAAACTTTGTTATTTTTTTAAAAAATAAAATGTTATTATTTGTTTATATTAATAATATAATAATAATTTATAAAAAAAAAAGTTAAAAAATAACTAGTAAAATAATTAAAGTTTTAAAAATTAAATATAACTTTATAAAAAAAAACAATTTATAATCATTTTTAAAAATAAAAGTTATAAAAAATAAATAAAAAAGCTTGTTATAACTTTTTTAAGTTTTTTATATTAAAAAAATTATTAAGTTAAAAAATTTAACATTTAATATTTAATTAAATATTTTAATAAAAACTAATAAGTTTTTTTTTTATAAAAAAATTATAATTTTAATTAATATTTATTTATTTTAATAAAAAATAAAGTTTATATTATATATTATAATAATTATATATTTTAATATAATGTTTAAAACTTTATAATTAATTTAAGTTAATTATAATTTATTATTTAAATATTATAATATAATTAATAAATTTTTATTTTATTTATTAAATATTTAATTTTATGTTTTATAATTTAGTAATAAAAACAATTTTATAATAATTAATAATGTTTTATTTAATAATAATATTTTTAATTAAAAAAACTTTTAAACTTATATTATAAAATAAAAAACTAATAAATAAAATATAGTTATTATATTTATTATTAAAATTAAATTTTTTATATTTATATAAATAATTAAAAAAGTTATATATATTAATTAATTAATTAAAAATTTAATATTAATTTTAATTATTAATAAATATATATTTAATATAATAATTTATAAATTATAAAATTAATTATTAAAAAAATAATAGTTTTATATATTAAGTTAAAATATATAAATATATATAATTATTAGTTATATTAAAAAATTAAATATAAAAACTTTATAATAAAATATATATTTATTAATAAAATAATTATTAATAAAGTTATTAAAATTTTTATATTTTAAAAATAGTTTATATTTTTAATATAATTAAAACTAGTTATATTTTTTTAATAATTTAAGTTTTTAATAAATGTTTTAATTATTATTAATTAAATTAAAAATTAATTAATAAATAAAAAATTAATAAAATAGCTATAAAATAAATAATTATAACTAATAATTATTTAAAATAAATTAATTAAATAAAAGTAAAAAAAGCAAAAATAATATAATTTAAAATTTATTAAGTTATATATATTTAATAATAAAAAAAAAAAAACTATTTAAAAAATACTTTTTATATATAAATAATTTTATTATTATAATAATTTATATTTAGTTTAAAAACTTTAACTAGTTATTTTTTTTTATTTTTTTTTATTATTATTTTTTTTTTTAATACTTTATATTAAGTTTTAATAAATTTAAAAAAATATAAATAATAATATAAAAAACAATAAACTTAATAACAAAAATATTATTAATAAAAATATTATATAAAATATAAAAAGTTTAATAAATATTAATAAATTTAAATTAATTAATTAATTAAAACTATATTAATTAAAAAAAAACTATTTATATAGTTTTATATATATAACTATTAAAATAATATATATAATAATTATTATAATTTATAATCTTTTAATAAATTTTATTTAAATAATTTTTAAAAATATTATAAATATATTATAAATAAAAAACTTTATAAGCTATTTTAAAAAACTATATTAAATTATTATAAAAATATTATTAATTAATAATTAATAAATATATAAATTTATAAAAAATAAATATAACAAATATTATAAAAAAAAAAAATATATATAAATAGTTTTAAAAAAAAACTAATATAACTAATATTATATTTTTATTAAAACATTTATAAATATTTAATATATTTATTATTAATTTATTAAAATTAAAAATAATAATAAAAGAAACAAATAAATAAACTTATAAATAAAATATAATAAATATAAATAAAAATATATTTGTTATTATAAAAGTTTAATAGTAAAATATAATAAATATAAATAAAAATATATATATTAATATAAACATTAAAACATAAAAAAAACAAAAAAAGCAATAGTAAAAAGCTTTTTTTTTTGTTTTTTTTGTTTTTTTTTTTCTAAAAAGAAAATGTAATAATAATAACAATATAAACATTTTATAAAGCTTATTAATAACTTTTTAAAAATAAATAAATAAATAATTTATTAAAAACAAAAGCTTTTTTTTTTATTTTTTTAAAAAAAAAAAAAAAATCAAATAATTTATATATATATTAGTAATATTTTTAAAATATAAAATTAAATTATTTACAAAAAGCAGTAAAAAAAAACTATAATATAATAATTTTTATAATATTAATAAATTATTAAATTATTATATATAAATATATAACTTTATAATATTTATTAAATAAATAATTGTTTAAAAATTTATAAATTAATTAATAAATAATGTTTTAATTTAATTATAACAAATATATATTAAAATAACAATAAAAAAAAAAAAAAAAAAAAACAAATTAAAACTTTTTAATAAATTTAATTATATTTATATTTAATATATTATATATTATTTAATAATTAAATAATAATATATTAATTTATTTAATAATATATTTTAAACTTTATATTATATATTATAAAACTTTGTTATTTATTATAAATATAAATATATTTATTATTAGTTATAAAAATAATTATATAATATAAAAAAAAGTATTAAAATATTTATTTTTAAAAAAATATATTAAATTTAAAACTTATATATAAAAAATATATATTAATTATATAAATAATATAATTAATATAAAATAATTTATATAATATAAAAAAAAAAATTATTAAATAATTGTTTTAAATTAAAATTAGTTATTAAAATAATATTAAAACAAATATATTAAATTTAATAATATTTTTATAAATTTAAATATAAATATTATTTATAATAAATTATTTTATTATGTTATTATATTTTTGTTATATATATTAAATTAAAATATAAAAAAGTTTATTTATAAAAAAAAATAAAAACTTTTTTATAATTAAAAAGTTTTATTTATTTATTATTATTAAAAATTTTATATTAAAATTAATTAAGTTTAATAAAATAAAACTTATATAATAGTTTAATTTTTAATAATAAGTAAAATTTATAATAATGTTATTTTTATATTTTAAAAATTTTAAAAGTTTTAATTTTTATATATATAATTATTATTAAATTTAATATATATTTTTTATTATTATATTAATAATTAATTTTAATTTAAAAAAATTATTTAATAAACTTTTTTTAATATATTATATAAATTATTTAATATTAATTATATTGTTTATATAATTAATATATATTTTTTATATATAAATTTTAAACTTTTTAAACAAAGTTTAAATTTAATATATTTTTTTAAAAATAAATATTTTAATATTTTTTTTTATATTATATAATTATTTTTATAATTAATAAAAAATATATTTATATATATAATAAATAATAAAACTTTATAATATATAATATAAAGCTTAAAATATATTATTAAATATATTATAATAAATAAATAATTTATATTATATAAATATATTATTAAATAAATTTATATTTTATTATATAATTATTAAATAATATATAATATATTAAATATAAATATAATTAACTTTATTAAAAATTTTTAATTTGTTTTTTTTTTTTTTTTTTTTTTTTTTTTTTTTTTGTTGTTTTTTTTTTGTTTTTTTTTATAATTATTTTAATATATATATTTTTATATAATTATTTATTTAATAAATATAATAAAATAATATATTTATATATAATAATTAAATAATTTATTTATTATAAAAACTATTATATTATAGCTTTTTTTTATTGTTTTATATAAATAATTTCATTTTATGTTTTAAAAATATTATTAATATATATATAAATTGTTTAAATTTGTTTTTTTTTACTTTTTTTATATTTTAATATTTATAATAAAATATATATTTTTATTAATATTTATTACATTTTATTATTAAACTTTTATAATAATAAATATATTTTTATTTATATTAATTATATTTTATTAATAAATTTATTTATTTGTTTTTTTTATTATTATTTTTAATTTTAATAAATTAATAATAAATATATTAAAAATTTATAAATGTTTTAATAAAAATAAAATATTAATTATATTAATTTTTTTTAAATTATTAAAATATTTATAATTTATTTATATATTTATATTTTTTTTTATAAATTTATAAATTTATTATATATTAATTAATAATATTTTTATAATAATTTAATATAGTTTTTTGAAATAATTTATAAAACGTTAATTTTAAAAACTATAATTTAAATAAAGTTTTAATAATTAATATTTATAAATATAATAATAAATTAAAATATTAATATTAAATTTTAATTATTATAATTTATAAATTTTAAAATTTAAATATATATAATATAGTTATTATTAATTTATTATATTTTAATTATTTATTATAAAATATATTAATAATTATATATTTACTTTATATTTTATTTTTATTTTATAAATATATATATAATTGTTTTTTATTTAATTATTAATTTTATATAATATTTATTTTTATAAATATAAATAAACTTATTTATTTATTATATTAAATTTTTTTATATAAAAAAATTTTATATTATATAATAATAATATTTATAAATTTATATTAATTTTTTATTTTTAAGCTAATATTATATAATATATTTTATTATAAAAATAAATATATTTATTTATTTATTATATAAAGTTTATTTAATAAAAACAGTTTTATATTATATATAAAACTATAATTATTTTTTATTTTTAAATTAATATTATATATTATTTTTATTTAAAAAAAATATATATATTTATTTACTTATTATATAAAGTTTGTTTAATAAAAACAGTTTTATATTATATTATTTTTTTTTTTTAAATTAATATTATATATTATTTTTATTTAAAACAAAATATATAGTTATTTATTTATTATATAAAGTTTGTTTAATAAAAACGGTTTTATATTATATATAAAACTATAGTTATTTTTTATTTTTAAATTAATATTATATATTATTTTTATTTAAAAAAAAATATATATATTTATTTATTAATTATATAAAGTTTGTTTAATAAAAATTGTTTTATATTATATATAAAACTATAATTATTTTTTATTTTTAAATTAATATTATATATTATTTTTGTTTAAAGAAAATATATATATATATATTTATTTGTTATATAAAATTTGTTTAATAAAAACAGTTTTATATTATATATAAAACTATAATGATTTTTTAATTTAATTAATAAAATATAATAATAATACAAAGTAAAAATAACTTATTATAAATATTATATTAAACATTATAATGTTATAGCTATTATTATTAAAATAAATATATAATAAATAAAGCTATATAATAAAGATAAAAATTGAAATAAATGTTTAAAATAATATAATAATACATATAATAAAATTAAAGTTTTAAAAAAATATAAAATATTAAAAAAAGTAAAATATTGCAAAAACTAAATAAAAAGCTAAATAATAAATATAAAACGAAATAAATTAAATATAATAAATAATAACTTAGTAAAAAAAACAAAAAAAAAAAAAAATCAACAATATATATAAATAAACACTATTTAATTAATTATAAATTATAAACTATTTAAGTTATATAATTAATAATATTATTATTAATTATTTATTTTTATTATATTATTAATTATTTATTTTATATAATTTATTTTATATTATTTAATATTATGTTATATTTAATAAATATTATTAATAATATTATTAATTGTTTATTTTATATAGTTTATTTTATATTATTTAATATTATATTATATTTAATAAATATTATTAATAATATTATTATTACATTATTATTTTAATAATATTATATATAATATTACTATTATATAATTATTTTACTATTATTGTTAATTATTTATTTTATATAATTTATTTTATATTGTTTAATATTACATTATATTTAATAAATATTATTAATAATATTATAAATAATATTACTATTATATAATTATTTTAATATTATTATTAATTGTTTATTTTATATAGCTTATTTTATATTGTTTAATATTATGTTATATTTAATAAATATTATTAACAATATTATTATTGTATAATTATTTTACTAGTATTGTAACAATTTACACAAACTATTAACTTTTATATTTATTTTATTAATTGTGGACTAAAACTTGTGTACTTTGTTATAACATAACTCTGTAATTTTTACTAATTTATAAAAACTACAATTTTTAAAATAATTTAGTTTAAAAAATCTACTTTATAAAACCTTTTTTAAAAAAATTTCGGCTAAATTTTATAACTTTATTTATAACTTTATTTGTAGTTTTATATACTTATATATTTTATATAAAATATATATATAATTTAGCTTTTTTTTTTTTTTTTTTTTTTTTTTAAAGTTTTTAATTAATAAAATTATTTAATTAGTTTTTATGTTTTTTATAATTGTAATATTACTTTAAAAGGATTTTTTATTCATTAATAAATATTTAATTTAAATATATAACTATTATTTATTTTATATAATTTATATATAAGAAATAAATTATTTTAATTATATATTTAAAATAAAACTATTAATATAATATATTATTTACGTTTTTAAAAAAAACGTTATTATTTAAAAACTTAAAATTAAATTTAAAAACTAAATAAATTTAGCTAATTAATTAACTATAATTTTAATTGTTATTTTATTTATTATTTTATTATTTATAAAACTTATTAATAATAAAAACAAATTTTATAAATTAATTTTATATTAATAATTTAAAATAACAAATTAAAATAATAGTAATAATTTTAAATAAAAAAAAAACTTATAATTAAATAAAATATAATTATTATATAAAAAATTTAAATTAACTTTTTTTATTAACAAATAATTATATTATAAAAACAATTTAACTTTATTGTATTTTTTAAATATAAATATAAAAATAATAATTTTTAAAAAGTTATAAACATTATTTTTTAATTTTGTAATATAGCTATATAGTTTATATTTAAAAAACTTTTAACTAAGTTTAACAATTAATATATTATTTATTAAAATAAAACTAAAACAAAAATTAAATATTTTAAAACGTTTATTAATAATAAAAATAAATTTAAGATTTAAATTTATAAATTTATTAATAAGTTTAAAAAAAATAAAATTACTTTTTATAATAAAAAAAGTTAAATATATTATTTGCTTTTTTAATTTAAAAAACTTATTTTATAATTAATAAAAACTTTTTATTAATTAATTATTTAATTATTTAATAATATAATTAAAATTAAACTATAATAATTTAATAAACTTTTATTAAATATTATTATAAACTTTTTAAATAAATAAATATTTATTAATTTATTTTATATTTTAATAGTTTTAATTAAAAAATAAAAATATTTAAATTAAAATAAACTTAGTTTTTATAAAAATATTTAAATATTAATTTTAATAATAAAAATTTTAAAACTAATATTAATGTAAATTTAATATATAAAAAATTTTATAATAAAATTATTAAATATTATTTATAATTATAAATAATTATTTAAATAAAATTAAAAAAATTAAGTTTTAAATATAATTAATTTTAAAAAAAAACTTTTATTTTAATCATAAATTTAATAAAACTAAAAAAAAGAACTAAATTTTTTTAAAATAATAAATATAAAAAGTTAATTAATAATTAAAAAAAGATATATTAAAACAATAATATTTATTTTTATTATAAAAAAAAAACTATATAATTAAATAATGTTTTAAAAAAAACAATGTATTAATTTTTTAAAAAATTATAATAAATTAAAATTTAATAAATTTTTAATTTTAAAACTTTAAAAAACAAATAAAACTAATTAAAATGTTTATATTAATTTAAATATTTATAATAATTAAATTAAATAATTTAACTAATTTATTAAATTTTTTTTAAATTATATAAATATAAATTAATAAAATTAATATTATAATTATTACTTTATATAATATTAAAATTTAAATTAATTTATTAATTAATTAATAATTAATTTAAAAAGTTAAATATTAATTTAAAAGTAAAATTATTAAATTAATAAAATTAATATTATTAATTAATTATTATAATAAAATAATTAATAAAATAAAATAAATATTAAAAATTATTTTAAAAATTAATAAATGTTGTTTTTTTAATTAAAAATTTAAAATTATTAATATTAATTATTAAATAATAATTAGTTTATATTAGTTAATAAAATAAAACATTATAATAAATTATTAATATAAACAAGTTATTTAATTTAATAATATTTTTATTTTTATATAATTTCTTTTTATAATTATTATTTTATTAAAAATTAAAACTAAAAAACTATTAATTTAAAAATTTAATAAAATATAAATTAATATAATAAAGCAATTAAAAAATAATATTATATTTTATAATAAAATAAAATAAATTTAAAAATAAAAACTAAATTAGAAAAAAATAATTTTAAATATTATTAAAAAATATTATAAAACAATATATTAATTAATAATATAAGTTAAAATTTTAAAATTTAAACTATTAATATAAAAACTATAACTTAATTAAAATAAAATTATATAAATAATTTAAATTAAACTTATTAAAAAAAACTTAATATATTTAATAAATTAATTTTAATTTAATATTTTATAAAAATATTTAATATTAATTAAATAATAAATATTAATATTTTATATAAAAAATAATGAAAAACTTTTAATAATAAATTAATATTGTTTTTATTTAATAAAAACTTAAAATATATTAAATTAATAAAATAATTAATATTTAAAAAATTTATTTATTTAAAAAGGTTTTTTTTAAAAATTTAATTAATTAAAATATTATTATTTTAATTTAATTACAATATAATTTTAAAACTAAATAACAAATTTAAAAATAATAACTTTTTATAATATTATATATTAATTTAATATATTTTTTAAAAAAAAAATAAAAATAAAAAAACTATTAAAATTAAAATTTATTAAATTAAATATAATTTTAAATATAAAATTTATTTTATTTATATTTAAATTTTATTTAATTAATAAAAAATTTTATATTAATTTTTAATAAAAAAACTAATTTTTAAAATATTAAAATATTTAAACTTTTAATTTAAAAAATATATTATTTAATTATAATAAATTAAAAATATATTTAAAATTTAATATTATTAAAAATTTTAATTAATTATTATTAATGATTAAATTTTACTTTATAATTATATTTTAAATTAAATGAAAAATTTTTTATTAAATAGTTTTATTATTTAATTTAAAAATAAAATTTATATAATAATAAAATTTTATTAATATTTAATTTTATAATTTATTTAATTAATTTATTAATATATATTATAATAATATTTTAATTTATTTTAATAAAACTTTAAAATATTAAAAATAATATAAAAAAGTTATATATTATTTATATAAAATTAATTTTTAAAAAAAAATTTATAAATTTTATTTTAAAATTATTATAATTAATTATTTAAATATAATTTTAAAAATTAACTAAAACATTAAAATAAACTTAAAAACAATTAAAACAATTTTAAATTAAACTTTAAAAACTTTAAAACTACAATATTAATTTAATTATTTTTAAAATTTTATAACTTTATAAAAATATTTATTTATTATATTAATAATATTTTTAAATTATTTATATAATTATTAAAAAAAAACTATAAATAACAATAAAAATTAAAACAATAAAAAACTTTTAAAATAATAAAGAAATTAATTATATTAATTTAAATATTAGTTTTTTTTTAACTTAAAGTTTTAATATATATTAAAATAAATATTTTATATAATATAATTAAAAAAACTATTTAATAAAAATAAAAAAACAATAAATAAAAATTTATTAATTATTTTTTAAAAATTATAACTTTATATAAACAAATTTATTTAATTTAAAATAAAAAAATCTTAATAATAATATAAACTTTTAACTATTATTACTTTAAATTATTAAATATATAGTTTTAAATAATTATTAATTATTAAATATTAATTTATTAATTAATTAAAAAAACTTTTTTAATAAAATAAATTAAATAAATAAACTTTTTAAACAATTTTAATATTATTTTTTAATATAAATAAAACAAAACAATGTTATAATTAATATATTTTTTAAAAAAATAGTTAATTTATTAATAATTAAAACTTAAATATAAAAAAAAAACTTTTATATTTATTAAACTAAATATAATTAAAAGTTTTATAATTATTTTTTAATTTATTAAAATTAAAATATTAATTATAAAAAATATAAATTTAATTAATTTAACTTTTAAAAAAAATATAATTTAAAGTTGAAAAAACTATAACAAAAAAATTATAATATTAAAAACTATTATAAATAAAACAATTTTTTTTAAACTATTTTATTATAAAAAATATATAAATTAATATTTATAGTTTATTAAAATTAAAAGAAATTAATATAAATATTAAAATAAAATTATTATTAAATTTTTTTTAAATAAATTTATATTAATATATTAATAATTATTATAAATATAAATATAATAAAAAAAATAAAAAAAAAAAACTATTAAATTTTTATATTTAATATTTATATTATAAAATATTTAAAAATATATAATAATAAATAATAAAAATATATTTTTTAATTAATATAAATATAACTTTATTTAAATATTTATTAATAAATTTAATAAAATTATTGCTATTTTATTTAATTAAAAAATAAATAATATAAAAAAACTAATATTAAAATATTATTATATATTATATTATATTTTTAATATATTAAAATTTTAATTTTTTAATAATATTAAATTATTTATTTTAAAGTTTATAAAAATATTAAACTTATTAATAAATATTAAATATAAATAAAATAATATTTATTATTTATAAATATAAAATGTTTTAAAAAAAATAAATTATAATTTAAAATAAAAATTATATTTTTATATAAATAAATATTAAAATAATTAAAGTATATATTTATTAATATTAAACTTTATTTATAATTTTTTATAATATTTAATAATTAATATATAAATATAAAAATTAATTAATTAAATATAACAAATTTAAAAACTTATATATAAAGCTATTAAAACTATATAAAAAAAACACAAAAAATTTAAATTAATAAAAAATAAATATTTTTTAATTTTTTTAAATATAAAAAAATGTTTTTATATAAAAAAAGCTTTTTAATATATATTTTTATAATTTATTTTAATTTATAATATTTTAAACTATTTAAAATTTTTAAATAAAAAAATTATCATTATAAATTAAATATATTAAATTTATATAAAAAAAAAACTTATTTTATATAAATAAATTAAAAAAATAAATAATAATTTATTATTATAAAAGTTATAAATTTTATTATTAAATAAAAAAATTAATAATAAATTAAAATTTAAAATAAAGTAAATATTAAAATTGAAAACTTTTAAAAAAACTAAAAAACTATAATATTAAATTTTATAAAAGAAATATAACTTTAATAATATTTAATATTTTATAAAAAATTTTAAAAATATATTTATTATATTAAACAATTATTATTTAAAAAAACTAATTAAATTAAAATTATTAATTAAATTATAAAATTAAATAAAATTAATAATTATAAATAAATTTATAAAAAATTATAAAGATAATAATAAAATATTTAATATAAATATTAAAACTAAGTTTAAATATTATATTTAATTAATTTTAATTTAATTTATATTAAAGTTTTAATTTTTTAAAAATAATAATATAATAATTTATATAAATTATTAATTTTTATATTATTTTATTAATTAAAAATTAAAACTTATATATTTCATTATAATATAACTTTGTAATTTTTATTAATTTATAAAAACTATAATTTTTAAAATAATTTATTTTAAAAAATCTATTTTATAAAATTTATTTTTAAAAAACTTTAATTAAACTTTATAACTTTATTTACAACTTTATTTATAGTTTTATATATTTATATATTTTATATAATATATATATATAATTTAGTTTTTTTTTATTTTTATTTTTTATTTTAAAGTTTTTAGTTAATAAAATCATTTAATTAACTTTTATCCTTTTATAATTTTAACAAATATTATTAATTGTTTATTTTATATAGTTTATTTTATATAGTTTATTATTATATTATATTTAATAAATATTATTACTATTTAATAATTAGTAATTATTTTAATTTAAATTATTTAATTTTATAAAATAATTAATTATAATTTATTTTTATTAATTAATATTAGTTATATATATTATTAATTTTATTATTTTTTTATTTTTATTTTTTTTAAAACATTTTAAAAATATTTTATTAATATTACTTTTATTAATATTTTATATTTATACTTTTATTATTACTTTTTTAGCTTTTATTATTATATTTACATAATAATATATATATAATAGTTTTGTTATTTATAATATAAATAAATATAAAAGTTTTAAAAAATAAATCTTTTAAAACTACTTTATATATATTTTTAATATTAATTTTATTTAAAGCTACTTTATATTAATAAATTAAATAAATAAAAAAAGTTTTTAAATTTTTTTTTTAATTTTATTTTATAAGTTTATTTTTGTTAATTTATATTATATTTTTATAAATTTAAATATAAATATTATTTATAATAAATTTTATTAAATAATTTAATAAATTTTATAATTAAATAATTTTATATTTTTAGTTTTTTTTTTTATTAATAAATTATATATTATTTATAATATATTATTTAAAACATTTTATTTAAATTAAAATTTTATTATTTAAATATTTTAACTTTAATATATATATTATAACAAAGTTTTTTATTTTTTTAAATAATATATTATTTTATTTAAATTAAATTTTTATTATTTAAATATAATAATAATTAAATTTAATAAATTTTTTAATTTAAACAATTAATTATTACTAAAGTTTTTATAAATTAATATAAAAATTTTTATATTATTTTTATATATTTATATTTTTATATATTAAAATAATTATATTAACTTTTTTTAATTATATTTAATTATAATTAATATTTATAATATTTTTAATTAATAGTTTTTTAAATATTAGTTTATTTTATATTTAAATAATAATAATTATATTAAAATTTTATTATATATAATTAAATTTAATTTTATTATTTTTTTTTATTTTTTTTACATATTTTAAATTATTATATATTTATTTTATTAATTAAATCATTTTATAAAATTTATTAATTTATATATATATATTTATTTAATTAATAATTAATAATTAAATATTTTTATAAAACTTATATTATATTTTATATTTTTAAAAAATATTTTTATTTTATTTTTTTATTATATTAATATAATTTTTTAATTATTTTATTTATTTTATAAAATTATTTTGTTATATTTTAATTATATAAATTAAACAAAAATATAAAAAAAAACATATTTATAAAAAAAAACAAAAGTTTTTTTATAATTAAAAAGTTTTATTTATTTGCTATTATTAAAAATTTTATATTAAAATTAATTAAATTTAATATAATAAAACTTTTATAATAATTTAGTTTTTAATTATAATAAAAACTTTATAATAATATTATTTTAATATTTTAAAAATTTTAAAAGTTTTAGCTTTTATATATATAGCTATATATAAAACAAAAGTTATAAATTATAAATAATATATTGTTTAATTTTAAAATAAATAAAGATATAAATATTAAAATAAAAATAATATTTTAAAAGTTTAATAATAATTTTTATATTTAAAAATATTTTTAAAATAAATTTAATAATTAAAAAAAAAAAGTATAAAATAAATAAAATATTTAATATAATATATAAATATATAACAAATAAAAATTTTTATTTTATTTTATAAAATATAATAAATATAAAAATAAATAATATATAAATAATAATAATAAAAATTATAGTTTAATAATAAATAAATTTAAATTTTATAAATATTATTATAATAATAATTAAATTAATTTTTAAAATATTAATATTAATTATAAATTATAATAATTTTATTAATTTAAATATATTATTTATATTTATATAACTTTTATTTTTATTTATAAATAAGTTTTATAAAAAAAATAAAATATATTTTATTATTAGTTTTTATATTAAAAATAAATATAAAAAAGTTTATAATTATATAAATATTAAAAAAATACTTTTTTAAAATTTTATTAATATTAAAAATAAAATTTATTAATTTAATAATAATTGCTATAAATATATTTATATAATATATATTTATAATATTAAATAATATTTTTTTTTTAATTATAATTATTTTATTTATTTAATTTAATATTAAATTATAATTATTTATAAAAAAGTTATTTAATAAATTATATAAAAATATTTTATATAATAATTTATTATAATATTTTGTTATATATTAATATTATTTTTAATTTTTAATTTATAGTTATAAATATTAATTATATTAAATATTTAAACTTTAATATTAATTATTTAAAACTTTTAGTTTTAAAAAAAATTTTAATAATAATAATAAAAATAATAATAATAATAATAATAATTTATTAAATTATAATTTTAATAATAATAAAAACAATATATTACTTTTTTTATTTATATAATTTTTTAATTTTATAAAAAAAATATTAATTTTATAATTTAATAAATAAAATAAAAGTTTTAATTTTATTAATATTAACTTTTAATATTAATATTATTTTAAATAAATAAATATTAATTATTTTAAATTTAATTATAAAAATTATAACAATATTAATATAATTATTAATAATAATAAATTAATTTTTATTAATATATATTATATTATGAAATAATTTAACTTTTTTATAAAATATTTAAAATTAATTAAAAAAATATTTATTAAATTTTAATTTTATAATAAACTGTTTTAATTCAATTAATAGTTTTATAATAAATTATTAAATTAATTATAAAAAATAAAATAAAATTAAAAAATTAATTAATTAATTTTTAATATAGTTTATAATAATAACTAAAAAGTTTAAATAAAATATTTTTATATTATAAAATATATTATATAATAAAATAATAATAATATATTTTATTTAAAAAATGCTATAATATATTAAAACAATAAAAACTTTTAACTAAAATTATAATAATTAATATATAGTTATAATAACTATTTATATATATATAAATTTAAATATTAAAAATTATTTATATTTTTTTAAAAATAATAATATATTAATAAAATATATATTATATATTATTAAAATAAAACTTTTAATTATAATAATAATTATTTAAAAGTTTTTTTTTATGAATATAATTATTAAAAAAATAAATAAAACAATAAAAATTAAATATTTTTTTTGTTATAATCTAAAAACAATAAAGTTTTTTTTAAAAAAAAAAGCTTTAAATATAAAAATAGTTATAATAAATGTTAAAATAAATATTAAAAAAAAAAAAAATTTAGTTTTTTTATTAAATTTTTTATTTTTAAATTTAAACTTAAATAATTAAATATTTATTATAATTAATTATAATATTATATATAAATATTATAATAAAACTTTTAATATAATTAAAAAATATATTAAAGAAATTTTTAAATAAATTATATATATATTATTTATATATTTAATTATATATATATATAAATAATATTATATATTATTTTTAATAAAAAATAGTTTGTTTTATTATTTAAAAGTTTATATTAAATAATTAAACTGTTTATTTATTTTAAATGTTATTGTTTTTTTTATATTTAATTATAACTTTAAAAATATAGTTAATTTAAAAAATAAATTTATTATTTTTAAATTATAATAAGTTTTTAAATAATTTTATAAATTTAAAATAATATATTAAACTATTAATAATATATTTTAATATTTTATAATTATTATTAAAAAAAAACTTAATAAAAGTAATAAAATAATTTGTTTAAATATAAAAATAAATTATATTTTTATTATTAAAAAGCTATTTAATTAATTTAAATATATTATTAATATAAAAAATAATAAATTTAAAAATATATAAAGAAAAAAAATATATTATATAAAATAAATTAAATTTAAATTTTATTTATTAAAATATAATAAATATAAGTTTTTAAAATTAATAAAATTTAAAAAATTAAATTAAATATTAAATTATAATATAAAACTAATTTTATTATTTAATAATAAAATTTTAAATTTTTATAAAATTAAAATTAATTATTATATTAATATAATAATATTTATTAATATATTTAATATTAAATTTTTTTTTAAATATATTTATAAATATATTTATATATATAAAAAATAATTTTAATATAAACAATATTATTTATATTAAATTTATTAATATAAATATTTATAATTTATAAATTTTTATTATTAAATAAAAACTTTATATTTAAATTAATTTAAAAAAATAATATAACAATATTAATTAGTTTTATTATATTTAAATTAATTATATTTATTAATTTATTATTAAAAATTAAAAATATTTTTAAAAAAATATAAATTAATATAATTTAAAATTAATAATATATAAATAAAAATATTAAAAATATATAAAAAAAATATTTTAAAATTATAATAATAATTATAAAATTAATAATAATCAAAATTGTTATATTTTAAATATTTATTAATTAAAAATTAACTTTGATTATAATTATTATAAAAAATATAAATATAAATATTATTAAAATAAATATTTATATTTTTAATAATTTTAAATTATTTAATATTTATTATATAAATTAGCTATTAATTATAACTTTTATTATTATAATTATAATATTAAATATATATTTAATTAATTTTAATATTATATTAAATATTAAAAATATATTAATATTAATTAATATATTAAAATAATATAAAAAATTTTTTATAAATTTTATTAATAATATAGTTTATAATATAATATAAACTATTATAAATAAATAATTATTAAATATATTTTTTTTAATAAAAAAAACTAAAATAAAAAAATTTAAACTTAAAATTTTAAAAATAAATTTTATTTTAAAAATTAAATAGTTTTTTTTAAAAAAAAAATTAAAATTTTAAATAAATAATTTATTTATATAAATAATAATATTATTATTAAAAATTTTTATAATTATTAAAAAATATATTTAAAATTTAAAAAAATTAAAATATTATTAATATTTTAAAAAAAAAACCAAATATAAATTTTATTAATAAATAATTAATAAAATATAAAATTAAATTTATATATATATTTTTTTAATATTTAAAATTAAAAAATAATAAATATTATTTTTGATTAATTTTATAAATAAAGTTATATAAAATAAATAAATAAACTATTTTTTTTTATATATTTTATTTTTATAGTTTAAATATATAAAAAAAAAAAAGTTTATTTTTATTTAATTATTAATTTATAAATTTTAAATAAAATTATAATATTTAATAATTATTTATTATTATTATAATTTAAAATTATTTTATTAATTTAAAAAAAAAATATATTATAATAATTAATATTATATTAATTTTTTTTTAATTTAAAATTTATTTAAAATATTATAATAAATTTATTATAATTAATTTTAAAAAATTAAAATAGTTTATTATAGCTTTAATAAATTTTTAAATTTTTTTTATTTATATTTAAATATTTATAAATAAAAAACTATAATTATATTAGAATTAAATATTTATAATATTTATAAAATATATTTATATTATTTTAAAAAAAAAAATTTTATTATTTAAAAAATTATTTATTATATATTTTTTTATAAAATTTTTTAATTTTTAAATAAATATTTTTAATATATTTATAATTAAAAAAAACTAGCTATTTTTTAAAACTTTAAATTTTTAAATTAATTAAAAGTTTTGAAATAATATTTAAATAATAATAAATTTTTTATTTTTTTATTTTTTTATTTTTTTATTATATTTAATATATAAAATTATTATAAAAAAAAACTAATTTATTAAATTAAAAATATTAAATTAATAAAATTATAAATAATAACTTTAATAAATATTAAATATATTATAAATTAATATTTTTTAAATTTATAATATAAAACTAAAATTTTTTAAAATAATATAAATATTAATTTATAATAATATAATATTATATTATTATAACTTAAATAAAATTTTATTTATATAAATAAATGTTTTTTTTAAATAAAAGTTTAATATAATAATATTTTATTTAAAAAATAAATATTTATAAAAGTTTAATTTAATTATATTTTATTTTATTTTATATTTTAATTAAAAATATATTATAGTTTTTTAAAAATAAAAATAGTTTATATTATAAAAATATATAAATATTTAAAAATTATATAAAAAATATTATATAATTTAATAATTATATTTATAAATTATTATTTTATTAAAAATAGTTTAAATTAAATTAATTTAAATATAAATTTAATAAATTATATTAATAAATATTTAATAAATATATTAATTTATTTATTATAATATAAATTATAAATATATTATTTATTTAAATATTTTAACTTTGTTTTTAATATATTAAATTAATTATAAAACTTTATTAATTTAATAAATATTAAAAATAAAATTTAATAATTTATTAAAAATTTAATTTTTAATTAAAAATAATTTATAATATTTAAAATAATTATAAATAATAAAACTAAATTTAAATTTATAACTAATTATAATAAAAATTTTAAATATTATAAAAATTTAAAAACTATTTATAAAAATAATAAAAATATTATTAACTTTTTATATTTTAGCTATTTATTTATTATTATTAATAAATTATTATATAATATAAATTATAAAAAAAAATATAAATTATGTTAGAATATTAGTATTAGTTACAACTATATGTTGCAGTTTATATAGTGCAGTATTTGTACTATATTTATACAAACAGATATATAGTTACGTAGGCAGGTACCTACTTCATACGCTAGCAGAAATTTCATCTACAATGAAATCTCCAGCTGTACAAAAGAATTTCTTTTAAAATTATTAATATAGATATAGTACAACTAGCTTTATATTCTGTTTATATATAATTTATATATACTATTGTATATATATAGCTTATTTAACATTAATTAATAGTTGCAGAATATACTACAAATTAGCAAAAATAAAAATAAAGTTAGCTTAAAGCTTAATCAAGCTTAATAAATCTTTATATTATACTTTGAAGTTTTTACTTTATATAAATTAAGTAATTTTTATACAATAAAGTTTAAAATAAAAAATCAAGTTTAATTATTATACTAAAATATATTTTGTAATATTACAAAGTTTTAAATATAAAAAACAATACTAAAAGCAATAATATATAATTATATTAAACTATTTGTTATATAATAACTAAACAACAAAACTTTTTTATTTTTTATTTTATATTTTTAATTATTATAATATTAAAACAGTTATATAACAAAAAAAAACTTTTTATTGTATACAATAATAATAACTAGTATAATAAAATTGTTTTTCATTATAAACTTTTAAAATATTATATATAAAAATATATTAATATTTAATTATAAAATTAAAAACTTAATATTATAACAGCAATATTAATTATATTTAATATTTAAATAGCTTATTATATTATTAAATATAAATATTTAAATTTAACTAGTTAGCTATTACAAAAGTTGTATATTAAAAACTTTAAACATTAAATATATAAAATATAAAATCAAATAAACAAATTAATTCAATAAAAATTACTTAATATTTTAAAACAAAAAAACATATAATATAATAGCAATAATAGTACAAAACAATAAATAAAACTTGTATAAATTGTATAAAATTAATACTTGCTTAACAATAATAAGTAAGTTTTTTTTTTAGTTATTTAATCGACTTTATTATTTTTTATATAAATATTTAATTTATTAACTCCAAGTTAACAGTTTTATATAACTATAAACAATATAAATATATTTTAATTAAAATTAATATAATTAAAATTAATTTTAAATATATATTTTTAAACATTTATAAAAAAAACAATAAACTGTTTATATAACTAATTATTAAATATAAATATATTTTTAATTTTATATATTAATATATAACAACTATTAGCTATAAGCTAAATTTTTAACTAGTTTATAAATATTTTATAATATATTACTTTTTATATACTTTTAAACAACAGTTTTATATTTGTACAATATTTGATTTAATAATATTAAATGTATTTTTTGAGTTATTTTTGATTTAAAATATATAAAATAAAATAATTTTACTAAAAAAATATATTATTTTTTAAAAAATATAAAAAAAAAAAAAAAACTATTTTAGTAAATTATATAACTTATTATATAACAAAGCATAACTATTTATTAATATATACTAACAATTTAAAATAATAAAAAATTAATATTATATTATTTTTTTAACAATATTAAAAAGTTGTACAAAAAACTTTTATATATATAATATTAAACTAAAAAAAACATAAAATAAAATTTATTATATAATAAATACTTATTTTAATATTAATATAAACTACAGCTAATATTAAACTAATTAAACTAATATTATTTTTGTATAAACTAAAAAAAAAAACTTCGACTTATTTGTTTATAATATATTTGACGTTATAATTATAAAGCTTATAAAAGTATAACAAGCTTTTAGTATAAATTACTAAAGCAAAATTTAATTTAATACAATTATTATATAAATATATTAAAGTGTATTAAAACTAGTAATAACTTTAATACTTTAAAAATTTATATACAAAAGTTTTTTTACTAATTTATAAATTTGTTTTTAAATAGCAAACAAAAATAAATTAAAATATTTTATACAAAAAACAAATAATATATACTTTATTAACTAAAAATATTATTAAAACAATTATATAAAAAGTTTTTGACTTAAAAATATATAAAAATTTTTAAATTTATCTAATACTCAATAGAACTTTATATAACTAAAAAAACAATTTATTTAAAACTTTTGTATAAACAAAAAATGTTTTATATATAAAAAGCTAAGCTGCTAATTAACTAATTATATATTTTAAAAAAAAGCCCGCGCTAAAAATACATATTTTAATTTATATAAAATAATTTTTAATTATATATTAATATTTAATTAGTTTTTAATATATTTTATAAAATATAAAAAGTATATTAAGTTAAAATTAAACAAAAGTAATTAAAAAATTAACAAAAAATAAAAAAATTAATCGATTTAATTTTTTATAAATAATATATTTATATATTATATAATAAATAAAAATATTTAAAACTAAAATATTATTATTTTGTTTAATTAATTTATATTAAATAACTAATATTATATAAAATATTAAAATAAATTATAAAACATAAGTGTTTTTAATTATTTAATAGTAAAAAAAGTACAACTAAAAACTTACTTTTAAATATACTTTTATATAAAAGTAAACTAAACATTAAAAACAGCATATATTTATTTTAATAGCAGCTGTATAATTACTGCAATTAATACTATATAAATAAAAAACATACTAAATATAACAACTTATTATATTTTTAATATTATAATATTATTTTTATTTTTTTTTAAAAATACCAACTGTTTAAAAACATATTTTAATAATATAAAAGATTTAATTATATAATATAATAAAAAAACTATTTCTATTATATATAAATAAAAATATTTATTTTTTAATATAAATTTATATAAAGTTAATATATATTTTATAAAAACAAAACTTTAATAGCTATATTGTTGTTTTAAATACTTTTATATAAAATATTTATATAAAATGTTTAATTATATAAAATATAATATAAACTATTTAATTTTAAAAAAAATCTAAAAGTTTTATTATTATTATTAATTATATAATTAAACATTTTAACGTTTTAAGTTTTCAATTAAAAACAATTATAATTTTAATTATAAAATAATAATTAATACTATATAAATAAATAGCAAACAAGTTTTTTATGTTATTAATACTACAACATTTTTTTAAACAGCAATATTTTTAAAATCTATATTTATATATAATATATAAAAAGTATTATATAAATGTTAAATTAATATATATTAAAAACTACTAAATTATATTGTTTATAACTTAAATACTAACTTTTTGTTTAAAAAATTTTAAAACTATATATAAATAATAAGTATATAATATTATATAATATTTATTAAAGCTTACTAAATAGTAAACAAAGTAAAAAAAGCATATAAACTATTTTAATATATATATAATATTTTTAAAACAAAAATAAGCTATTGTATAAAATAAAAGTCGATTTTATAAATAGTAATTAAAGCTTTAAATAATATTGCAAAACTAAATAGCTTTATATTTATTTTACTAGTTTTTAATATATATTTAAAAGTTAACTAGGATTTATTTTTATTGCTAAATATTGTACAAAAAGCTAAAGCAATAAAAAAAGCAATAAAAATATTGTGTAAAAAACATATAAAAATTAAAATTAATTATACAATTAATAAATATAACAGCTTAGCTATATATAATATATTGTTATTACTTTTAAAAAGCAAAATATTTGTATAAAAAAAAAAACAAAGCTAAAATAAACTATATAAAATTTAATCGATTAAAAAATCAAATATTATTGTTAATTTAATAAACAGTTTAATATGTTTTTAATATATATAAATAAAACTTTATTACTATATAAAAAAAATATAATAAACTAAAAAAAAACTTAAATATATATATAACTTTTATATAACAAACTAGCTATAGTTTTTTTATAGCAAAAAAACAAAAAACGTATATACTAGCAATAAAACTGCGAAAAAACAGCGTAATTAATATACTTAAAGTACTATTTAAAAAATCAAACATTACTAAAATTAACAACTTTATTATATAAAAAATATTCTAGTTTGTTAAATATAATTAAACAAAATATAAAAATATTTAAATTTTTAAGTTTTGTTTTATATAAAAAGTTAAAAAAAAAACAATTAAACTGTATAAAAAGTCAAAACTTGTTATACAAAAGTATAACGATTTTAAAAAAAAAATTAATATTTATTTAATTTTTAATTATTTAGTAAATAAATTAAAAATTACTATTTATATTTAAACTTTTATTAATTTGTAACTATAATATTTTAAATAAACTTTAAAATATTATATAAATATATATATAGTTAAAAAACAAACTAGTAAAAAAATTTTTTGTATAACTATTAATTAAATTAAAGTTTAAATATTTTAAAAATATTATTTTAAAAATTATATAACTATTATATAAACTAGCTAAATTAAAACTATATTAGTTTAAAATATACTACTAATATTACTATAAAAAACTTAACATATTTATATTTATATATAATTTATACTTTTTATATATAATAAAACAAACTAATAACTTTAATATTATAAGTTTGTAAATAAATAATATATTTAGTTTTGTTACATTAAATTTTTTAGCAAAAAAAAAATATAAACTATAATAAACTAGTTTTTATATAAAGCTAAAAAAAACATTTCGATTAAACTATTTAATTAAATTTAATAGCAAACAAGTTATTTTATTGTATAAAAGTAATATAATTTTAACTTAAAAAAACTAAAATAACTAATTAGTTTTAATTAACTATTGTATAAAAAAAGCTGCTTAAAAATACATTTTATAATATATACAAAAAATATATATTAGTAGTATATATTAACTAAAAACTATATATAATTTATTAATAACTATATAAATAACTAACTTTTAATTAAACAATATTAAAAATTTAAATTAAAAGATTTAATAACAAACAAACAATTTTAACTATAAATTAACTTTTATACTATTAAATTTAAATCGTATAAAATTGTTTATATTTATTAATGAATTATTTGCAAACAATATAAATATAACTTTGTAGCTTAAATTTATTATTATATTAACAATAAAACAATATATAAAAAACAATTTAAGTTTTAAAATTACTAATAATATTATATATTAAAATTTAAACAAATGTAAAAAAGTTATTTGCAATATATTTATAAATAAGTTATACAATATAATTAATAGTTTTAATAATATAATCGCTTTATATATAATAATTTAACAAATTTTAACTATATTAAAAATTATTTTAATTTTAACAGTTTTATATTTAAATTTAAAATTTTTATATAACTGTTTAATTAAATTTAAAACAACATAAAAAAAATAGTTTATAATTAATATTATATTACTTTATAAATTGTACAAAAAAAAAAAAATCTTTAAAATATAATAAATAAACAATACTAATAATTTTATTAATATATTTATAAAACAAAAACTAAACTAAATATTTAAAACTTTAATATTTATTAACAAGCTTATTATATAAATTAAAGCATTAATAAATAAAATAAAAATAAATATATAATAAAAAAACAATTGTTATATAAAAACTGCTCTTTTTTTATATAAAAAAGTACATACTTAAAATATTACAAAAAATTTACTTTTAATAAGCAAGTTTTAATAATGTAGTAATAATATATACAACTTTTTTCATATATTTTAAGTTCGATTTTTAGCTAAAACATATATTTAAAATAAACTATTATAAGTAATATATTTTAAATATAGTTTTTTTTTATATAATATTTTACTTTTATATAATATAAAATAACTTTTGTACAAAAGCTGCTTTTTTTTTTGTACAAAAAAACATATACTTAAATATTACAAAAAACTTACTTTTAATAAACAAGTTTTAATAATATAGCAATAACATATATAACACTTACTATATATTCTAAGTTTAATTTTTAATTAAAGCATATATAGCTTTAAGTCTATATTAATTATAAATTTAAAGCTATATTAAATTTTTTTTTTTTTTTTTTTTTGTTATATATATTTAAAACTATTTATATATAATACAGCTTTACTTTATATTAACAACTATATATATATATAACATATCTTTATTTTATATTAACAGCTATATATATATACAACATATTTTTACTATATATTAACAGCTATATATATATATAACATATATTTATTATATATTAACTAATATATATATATATAACATACTTTTATTTTAAATTAACTAATAAATATATATACAACAAACTTTGACATTTAAAAAAAAGTCGAAAAATATATATATATTTAATAACTTATATACAATATAAAACATTTTAATATATATATATACAAAAAACATTCATATAGCATACACAAAAAAAACATTGTTAAAAAAAACCAAGAAATTAAATTTGTTATTTTTTAGCTACTGTACAAAAAACAAAGCAAAACTAAATCCTTTTTTTCTTTTTTCTTTTTTTTTTTTGTTTTTATAAACTACGTTAAAAACAACAAACGCTGTATAAATACTAAATATATACGCTATATATACTTTTTTAAAAATTAAAAACTTAATAACACTTAATAAATAGTATATTAATATAGCACTAATAACTATTTTAAAAGCTATTAATATAAAGCAGTATAATTAAACTTTAGCTTTAAACTAAAAAAGCCCAAAAGTACTTTTTTTAATATATAAACTTCGCTTAAACGTTTATAAAAACGTTTAAAACTAACATTTAAAAAATAATATCGATAAAAAAAACAGCACAAATAACGCTTTTTTTAGCTTATTATACAATCAAACATATTAGCTAAAAACACACAAAAAAATTTATTTATACAAAAGTAAATATATATTTATATAAAACAACTATATAAAAGCTTAACAAGCTTAGCTTTTAGTTAAAAAACTGTACACTTTTACTACGCTATTATTTTTAGTTCAAACAAAGTTTTAAAACTACAACATACTGTTTAAAAAAACAAACATAAAGCAAAAATAAGCAGTAACTATTATACTACTACTACTGCTACTATACAACAAATATATATATATAAATAAATAAATATATATAAATATATATATATATATATATATATATATATATATATATATATTATATATATATATATATAAATAAATAAATAAACAAACAAATAAACGTATAAAAAAAAAACGAAAAAAAAAAACAAAAACAAACAAAAACTAATTAAATATTTATAATTAAAATTTTATATTGTATAAGCTAATATTTCAATTAATATTGTTTATTTTTTTTTATATAATATTTAATATTTTTTTTTTTTTATACAACAGTTACTTATTAAATAAATAAATTAACAAATAACTACTAATTAATTAATTGTATAAAATTTATTAAATTAACTATTAATAATTTATTACAAACTTTATTACTATACAAAAAAGTTATTTTTAATAAACTAATTATAACTAACAATTTAATAAATAACAACTTGTTATTTTAACTAATCAAAAATATTATATAATATATAAACCAAATCAATATAACAAACAACTAAGCTATATTATTTATATATAGCTACAAAACAATCGACTTATTATATAACAAAACTAAGTTACTATAAAGCATATTACTTTTTTGTTTTTTATTTTTTTGTTTTTGTACAACATTTAGTTATAACTAAAAAAAAAAAAAACTAGTATTAAAATACTAATATTAGTTATAACTATATGTTACAGTTTATACAGTGCAATATTTGTACTATATTTATATAAACAAATATATAGTTATATAAACAAACATCTACTTTGTACACTAGCAGAAATTTCATTTACAATAAAATCTCTAGCTATACAAAAGAACTTCTTTTAAAATTATCAATATAAACATAGTACAACTAGCTTTATATTCTGTTTATATATAACTTATACATACTATTATATATATATAGCTTATTTAACAAATTATATATTTTAAAAAAATAAATTTTTAAATTTTTAAATATAATATATAATAATAAAATTTAAATTATATATAATTATATTTAAAATAAAATAAAATTAAATATTTTTAAAATTTTATAATAAATATAAAATATAAAATATAAATAAATAAAATTTTTTAAAAAATTATTAATTTATTTAATTAAAAAATATAAAATTAATAAAAATTATTATTATAAACTTTATTATAAAATTATTTAAAGTTTTAATAAATATTATTTTATAATATTTAAATAAAATTTTAAATTATAATATATTAATAATTATAGCTTATATTATATTTAAATATATATAATTATATATTAAATTATAATATTAATTAAATAGTTTTTATTAATTAATTAAAAAATATTTTATAATATTATTTTTAATTATAATTAAAAATTTATATTATAGTTTTAAAAAAAATTATTTATAATTATAATATATTATTTTTAAAATAATAATTTATTAAAAAAAAAAACTAAACTATAAAAATAATTATTTAATTTTATATATTTTTAATTTAAAAAAAATTAAATAAATATATTATTTATATATAAATAATTAATTAATTTTTAATTTTTAAAATTAAATAATATTTTAATTTAAATAAATTAAAAAAATAATATAATTAAAAATATTTATTTTATAAAATAATATTTTTATAAAAATATAAAATTAATTATAAATATTATAATAATATAAATAAAATAATATTATAATAATAAATATAAATTAATAAAGTTTAAAATTAATAATAAAATTTATTTAAAACTTTATAATAATTATTATTTATTTAATTAATTTTTTAAAAAATATTTATAATAATAAATTAAATTATAAAAAATTAAATAAAAAATTAATTAATTAATATATAAATTAAACTTTTTAAAAATATTTAATATATATTTAATTATTTTTATTATATATTTATTATTTAATATAATAAAAAACCCGATTTTATTATAAAAATATAATTTATTTAATATTAAAATTATTTAAAAAAATAAATAAATAAATTTAAAAATAAATTTAATTATTTAATTAAATAAAAAAGTTATAAATATAAAAAAAATTTATAATAATTAAAATATTAATTTTATAATATTAAAATATTAATTAAAAAGTTTTAAATTTTTTAAAAAAAAATATTTAATTTTTTTAATTAAAAAAGTTTAAAAAATTTAAAAATATTTAAAAAAACAAAATTAATAAATATTATATATAATTATTAAAAATAATAATTTTTTTTTATATAATAATATTTAATATAAATAAATATAAAAACTTTAAAAAATAAATTTTTTAAAACTATTTTATATATATTTTTAATATTAGTTTTATTTAAAATTATATTATATTAATAAATTAAATAAATAAAAAAAACTTTTAAGTTTTTTTTTTTAATTTATATAATATTTTTATAAATTTAAATATAAATATTATTTATAATAAATTTTATTAATTTAATATTTTTAAAATTAAAATTTTTATTTTTAAAATTACTTTTTTTTTAAATTAATTATTTTTAAATTTATTAATTTAAAACTAATTAATTTTAAAATTAATATTTTTAAAATTAATTTTATTTATTTTATATTTAAAAAAAAAAAATAAAACTTTAAATTAAAAAAAATTAAAAATAAAATTTATATTATTAAAAAAAATTTATTTATAAAATATTTTTTATTAATTAATTTTTTTAATTTTTTTATTAATTTATAATTATAAATATAAATATTTAATAATTATAAAAGTTATTAATTTTTAAAATTTAAATTTTTAATAATATTAAATTAAAAAATATATTTTTATTATTTATAATATTAAATTTAAATTATAAAATAAATAAAAAATTATATTTTATTTTATTTTATTTAGTTTAATTTTATTTATTTATTTTTAATTTATTATATTATTTATAATTATTAATTATTTATATTAAAAATTTTTTATTATAACTAGTTTTTTTTAAATTTTTAATTTAATTAATTAAAAATATTTTTATATTTTTATAATTAATTTTATAATTTTTATTAAATTTAAATAATATTTAACTAACTAGTAATAATAATATTTATATATTTTTAAATAATATTTAAAATATTAAAAAAATTATTTTATATTTAAATAAAAGTCGATTTTTAAAAACAATAAATTAATTTATATTTATTATAAAAATATTAATTATTTATTTATAAACTAATGTTTTATTATAATAAAAAACTAATAATTTACACTTTTTTATATTAAATATTTTAATAAAGTATTTTTTAACTATTTAAGTTATTTTAGTATTTATTAAATAGATTTTTTTTATTTTTAATAATATTATTATTAAAACTAAAGATTTATTTTAATTAAAAACAATAAAACATTTAACTTTATTAAAACGTTAAAATATTAAAATATTAAAATTTTATAAATTTTATAATAACAATATAAAAAAAAACAAAAAAATAAACAATAAAAAAAGCAAAAATAATAAAAATAATAATGAAAAATAAAAGTAGATTTTTATTATATATTTTTTATATTTATTATTATTGTTAATTATTTTTTATTTAAATATATAATAATATATAATATAAATATAAACAAATATAAAAGTTTTAAAAAATAAGTTTTTTAAAATTACTTTATATTTATTTTTAACATTAGTTTTATTTGAAACTAGTTTATATCAGTAAATTAAATAAATAAAAACAGCTTTTAAGTTTTTTTTTTTGATTTAATTTTATAAATTTACTTTTTTTAATTTATATTATATTTTTATAAACTTAAATATAAGTATTATTTATAATAAACTTTATTAAATATATATAAAATTAAAAAAAAATTTAAAAATTAAAAGTTAAAAGTTAAAACTAATATTTTAAATTAATTATAAATTTTAAATAATATTATATTAATATAATTTATTTAAAATTACTATAAATAAAAGTATATAAATAATAATAAATTATAATATAATAATAATATAAATTAAAAAATATTAATTTTTTTAAAATTATTGTTTACATTTTATATTAGTTTATAATAAATTAATATATATATATATAATATATAAAAAGTTAAAAATAAATAAAAAAATTAAATATAATTATTTTTGTTAATAATAATAAATTAATAATATAATAATAAATTATTGTTATATTAATTAATATATATTTTAAAATAATAATTTAATTTAAAATAAATAATAATATTTATTATTATATATATAATATATTTAAATAAATAAATAATTTTATATATAATAAAATAATTTATAAAAGTTATAATTTAAAAAAATATAATTAATAAATAAATAAATATTATATAATTTATAAAATAATTTATAATATTTATATTTTATATAATATAATAATATAATAATATAATAATATAATAATATAATAATATAATAATATAATAATATAATAATATAATAATATAATAATATAATAATATAATAATATAATAATATAATAATATAATAATATGTTATATTATAAAAATATAAATATTATAAAAATTTTATATTATATTAATTTATTAAACTTTATATTTATATATATAAATTTAAATTTTTAATATTTAAATAATTTTTAAATTAATATAATTAATTAATTAAATAATAATAATTTAAATATATTTTTATTTTTATTTTTTTAATTATTTTTATATATATAAAAAAATTTACATATAGTTTTATTTTTAAATTTTAAATTTTCATTAATTAGTTTATAACTTAATTAAATTAGTTTAAATTTATTAAATAATTAATTTAATTAATTGAAATTTATTAATTAATTAATTTAAACTTAAATTTTAAATTTAAATTTAAATTTAAATAATTTAAATTACAACTTTAGTTTTAACTATTTAAAATATTTTAATTAAAAACTTATTTTATTTTATTTTAATTAAAATAAAAATTATATATAAAAGTTTATTAAATTATAATAAATAAATTAATATAATTATTTTTTTTTTTTTTTTAAAAAAAAAACTTTTAATTAAAACATTATTTTTTATATTAATTTTTTTATTTAAATTTAATTTAAATTATTTTATTATATTTAACTAGTTTGTTAATTTTATATTAATTATTTTAAATATTATTTTTTATTTAAAACAAATTTTTATTATAATTATTTTTAATAATAAAAATATATAATATTATATAATAAAAATCGCTTTAATTATTAAATTAATTATAAAAAAACAAATTTATAAAAAACTTTTTAAATAATATTTTTATTATAACTAAAGTTGTAATAAATAAATTTATTTATAATTTAATTATTATATAAAAAATCTAATTAATTATATATTTTAATTATTTTTTTATTTAATATAAACAAATATATTATTATTAATAATAATATTTATTAATATAATATTTAATTTTTTTTTATTTTTATATATTAATATTAAAATTATAATTTAAATTATTTAAACTTAAATTTAAATTTAAAATTTAAGTTTAAATTAATTAATTAATAAATTTAAATTTAACTAAATTAATTAATTAATAAATTTAAATTAATTTAATTAAATTTTAAATTAATTAAAACAAGTTTAAAAAATAAAACTAAATATAAATAAAAATATAAATAAAAAACTAATAATTTTTAGTTTTATAAAATTATTTACTTTTTATTTTTAAATTAATTATTTAATTTAAAAATAAATGTTTTATATATATATAATTATATAAAATAAATATATAATATTATTTATTTATAATAAATTAATATTTTTAAATTATATAAAATAATTATAAATATAAACTATATATATTTATAAAATTAAAATTTTTTAATGTTTGATTTATATTTTTATTTATTTTATTTAATATTTTTAAATTTAAACTTTAAATTTTAAATTTTTTAAATTTTTTAAATTAATTATTAATTTAATTTAAACTTAATTAAATTAATTAATTAATAAATTTAAACTTAATTAAATTAATTAATAAATAAATTTAACTTTAAAAAAATAAATTTAAATTAATTTAAGTTTAAATTAATTAGTTAATAATTTAAAAAATTTAAAAAAATTTAAAACTTAAATTATAATTTTAATTAATATATTTAAAGTTTTATTAAATAAATTATTATTTAAAATAATTTTTTATAATTATTTTATAATAAAATTTAAATTTAATATATAAATATATTAAATAAAATTATTAAAATTATTATAAATATTAGTTTTAAATTTATATTATATAAATTTAAAAATAAATATAAATATAATATTATTAAAACTTTAATAATAGTTTTAAATAATTTTTATATTAAAAAAATAATTTTAATAAATATATTAATATAAATTTAAATTATATTATTAATTTAAAATTATTATAATAATAAATTTATTATTAATATTTAATTTATTAATTTTTAATTTATTAATTATTTATAAATTTAATTATATTTAAATTTTTAATAGTTTTATAATAAATTTATAAATTAAATTATTTTTAATATTTTTTTAATATATTTAAAAAATAAATAAAAAATATATTATATAGTTTTATTTAATTATAACAAAATTTTAATTTTATTTTTTATTATTATTTATTTAATTTTTTAATTATTAATTTATATTATTAATATATTTATATTATTAATTTTAAAATTATTTATTAATTTAATATTTTTTATAAAAAAACTAATATAATTTATTATAAATAATATTTATATTTAAATTTATAAAAATATAATATAAATTATAAAAATAAATTTAAAAGTTTTTTTTATTTATTGAATTTATTAATATAAATTAATTTTAAATAAATTTAATATTAAAAATATATATAAAATAATTTTAAAAAATTTATTTTTTATAACTTTTATATTTATTTATATTAAATATTATTATATAAAAAAAAATTATTATTTTTAATAATTATATATAATATTTATTAATTTTGTTTTTTTTAAACTTTTTTTAAATTTTTTAAACTTTTTTAATTTAAAAAATTAAATATTTTTTTTTTTAAATTTAATATTTTTTAATTAATTTTTTAATATTATAAAATTATTATTTTAATTATTATTTATTATTTTTATATTTATAGCTTTTTTATTTAATTAAATTATTAAATTTATTTTTAAATTTATTTATTTAATTTTTTAAAATAATTTTAATTTTAAATAAATTATTTTTATTATTAATATTTTATTTGTTATAAATAAATTTTAATATAAAAATTTTATAATAAAATAATTTTTTTTTTTATATTAAATAATAAATATATAATAAAAATAATTAAATATATATTAAAAATTTTTAAAAAGTTTAATTTATATATTAATTAATTAATTTGTTATTTAATTTTTTATAAATTAATTTATTATTATAAATATTATTTAAAAAGTTTATTAATTAAATAATAATTATTATATAATTTTAAATAAATTTTATTAATTTATATTTATTATTATAATATTATTTTATTTATATTATTATAAAATTTATATTTAATTTTATTTTTTTATAAAAATATTATTTTATAAAATAAATATTTTTAACTATATTATTTTTTTAATTTATTTAAATTAAAATATTATTTAATTTTAAAAATTAATAATTAAACAATTATTTATATATAAACAATTTAATTAAATTAAAATATATATTATTTAAATTTTATTATAATATAAATAATATATTTATTTAATTTTTTTTAAAAATAAAAAATCTATATTTAAATATAATATATATTATAATTATTAATATATTATAATTTAAAAATTTATTTAAATATTATAAAATAATAGTTATTAAAATTTTAAATAATTTTATAATAAAATTTATAATAATAGTTTTTTAAAAGTTTTTTTTATTTATATTATATATTTTATATTTATTATAAAACTTTAAATATATTTAAATTTATTTTATTTTAAATATAATTATATATAATTTAAGTTTTATTATTATATATTTATATTTAAAATAATATTTATTATTATATATTATATTTAAAATTTTATTAATTTATTTTTTTAAAATATATAGTTTATATTTTTTTTTATAATTTATTAATTATAATAATTAAATAATTAAAATATAAAAAATTTATAATATTTTTATTATTTTTATAAATAATTTTTAAAATTTTTATTATAATTAATTATAAATTTAAATTTAAATTTTTTATTTATAATTATTTTAAATATTATAAATTATATTTAATTAAAAATTAAATTTTATTTTTAATATTTATTAAATTAATAAAGTTTTATAATTAATTTAATATATTAAAAACTAAATTAAAATATTTAAATAAATAATATATTTATAATTTATATTATAATAAATAAATTAATATATTAATTAAATATTTATTAAAATAATTTATTAAATTTATATTTAAATTAATTTAATTTAAAATATTTTTAATAAAATAATAATTTATAAATATATTTATTAAATTTTATAATATAAAAATTATAATATATAATATAAATTTAATTATTTTATAAAATAATTGCTAATTTTAAAAAATAATTATAATAAATTATTTTTATTTAAAAATTAATTTTATATATTATATTTTTTTAAATATTAATTAGTTAATATTTAGTTTATATTTATTATATATATAATATAATATAATATAATAATAATTGCTTTTTTATATTATTTTTTTTTTAAAGTATTAATTTTTAATATTAATTAATATTATTAATTTTATTATTATTAATTTATATATTTTTATATTTATAAAATTAATATTAATTTATTAATTATATAATATATATTAAATATATATTTATTTATAAATATAAAAAATATTTTTAAATTTTTATAAATAAATATTTAATTTTTATATTTTAATTAATTTTTATATATATTGTTATATATATATATATTTTTTTTTAATTTTTTTTTTACTTTTTTATTATTTGCTATAATATTATAAAAAACTTTTGTTAATATTTACTTTTTTAATAAAAAACAAAGTTAATAATATTTTAATTATATAATATTTATTAAAAAAAATAATAATAATAAAAAGTTTTAAATTTATAATATTTTTAATATAATATTATATTTTTAATATTTTATTAAAATATATTAAAATTTTTAAATATATTATTTATATATATTTATTTTATTTAATAATATTAAATATAATTTATATATAAATAATTATATAGTTTATTTTATTATAAGTTATTTTTATAATTTATAATTGTTTATTTATTTATATATTAAAATTTTTAATATTTTTAAAAAAAAAAATTTTTAAGTATTATTTAAAAGTTTATTAAAATTTTTTTTAATTTTATAATATATATAAAAAATGTTTTTTTTTACTATTAAATTAATATTGTTTAAATAATTAATAAATATATTTTATATTAAAATTGCTATATATATATTTTAAAAAAACTTAATTTTGTGTTATATAAAACAATTTAAAAAAAAAAATATATTATTTTTATTGTTTTTAATTTTAAATATTTAATAATTATTTAAATTAAAAATATTATTATTTATTATTTTTTAACTTTTTAATTAAAAATATTAATTATAAATTTTTTAAGTGTTTTTTTTATAACTTATGTTTATTTAGTAATTTTTAAATATTTTTTTAATATTTTGTTATTATTATATAAAGTTTATAAAAAAAACAAAGCTTTAAATAAATAAAGCTATATTATATGAAAAATCTATAAAAAAAAAAAAAAAAAAAAAAGTTAAAAATTTTTTTATATAAAAATTATTTATATATATATATAAAATAGTTTAAAATAATAATAAAGAAATTATCTATTTAATTATATAGTAAAGTTATTTATTTATTTAAATAATTAATAGTTTTAATATTAATTAATTTATAACTATTTCTTTTTTAAAAAAATAACTTATTTATAAATTATAAAATTTAAATATATAAACTTTAATTAAATATTTTTTAATAAAAAAAAATCGCTTTAAATATTTATTATATTATTAATTATTAAGCGTTTTTTTTATTAAATTATATTATAACTTTTTTATAATTAATATTATTAAATTTTTATAATAATATATTTTAAATATATTTTATATATATATATATATATATATATTTTATATAGCTAATAATTTATTATTAATATAAAAACTTTTAATAATATTATTTTATATTATTTATAACTATTAACTTAGTTTTAAAAGAAGTTTTATTATATTTAAATTATTATTATAAAAGTTTTTTAATAATATAAAGCTATTTTTAAAACTTTTAATATAATATTATTTATTATTAATATTTTATTTTTTTTAATTAATTTAATACTATAACTTTTAATAATATAGTTATATTATATATATTTTTTTTATTTTAAATTTTTTTTTGTTTTTAAATTTAAATTTTTTTTTTTAAAAATTATCAGCTTTTTAATTTATTAATAAATTATAAAAATAGTTTTATAAATAATTAATATAATATTAATTTATTAATTACTATAACAATAAAATTTATAATATAAATATATTATTTTTTTTTTTAATATTTTATATATTTATTATATTATTAAATAATTAAATTTATTTAAAAATTTATTAATAATTTAAAATTGTTGTATTTTTAATATAAATATATAATTGTTTATATTAAAATTAAAGTTATAATATTTTTATTAAATTTATTTAGTTATATAGTTTTAAATAAATTTTAAATTTTTTTTAATAAAATTAATAAATTATATAATTTTTTATATTTTGTTTTATATATTTATTTATAATATTTTTTTAACTATTAATTAATTTTACAATTTTTTTTAAACAATATAGTTTTTATAATTAAAATAAAATAATATAAAAAATTTTATTTTAATTTTATAAAATAATAGTTTTATTAATTTATAAAATATTAAAGTTTATATATAATTTATTATAAAAATTTATTTAAATTAATTATTTTAATAATAATGAATATAAAATTAAAATTATTAATTTAAATATTTATTTATAATTTTAATTTATTTTATAGTTTTATAATAATTTATAAATATTAAAATATATTTAATTTTTATAATTTTATATAATTTATTTATAAATATAAATATAAACTAAAATTTTTTATTAAATATTAATATAATTAATATTTTAAAAACTTTAAAAAAACTTTTATAATATATTTATATAATATTTTTTATAATTGCTTTATTATATAAAATATAATTTATACTTTTTTTTTTAATTAGTTTATTATAATTAATATATTATTAAAACTATATTTATTTTTAAATATTTAATTAAAATTAATAACTAAATATTTTTATATATAATTTAAAATAATAAATAATATAAATTTATTAAATATTTTATTATATAAAACTTTTATAAAATAATATTTTATATAATTAAAAATATATATATTATAATTATTTTTAAAATTAAATTATTAATAATATTTTATAAAAAATTTATATATATTTTTTTTTTTAAATATATTATAAATATTTTATTATATATTTTTTAAATAAATTAAATATAAAAATATAAAAATATAAAAAATTAAAAATTATAAATTTTTTATTAAAAATAATTAAACTATTAATTATTTATTATAAATTATTTATATTAAAAGTAGTTTTTTATAATATATTTTTATATTAAAGTTTTTTTTATTTTTTTTAAATATTTTTATAATTAATTAAAAATTTAATAAAGCTTTTATATTTTTTTATAATTTTATAATAAATAGTTTAATTTATTTTATTATTTATATAAATATATTATATATTAAATTATTTATTAATTAAAAAATTATTAAATATTTTTATATCTTTTTTTTTTTTTATATATAATAAAACTTTTATATTTTTTTATTAATATATTAATTAATATGTTTTTTTTTTAAAACAATATATAATATAAAAATTATATTTTATAAATAATTCAAATAATTTATTAATTAATTTTAATTATTATTAAAAATAATTTAAATTATTTATTAATTAATTTAAATTATTATTTTTTAAAAGTTAATAATATTATAAATACTTTTTATTAAAAATTTTATAATTTAATTTAATATTTTATAAAATTTTAAAATAATAAATAATTAAATATTAATTATTATTATATTTTTATAATAATATATTAATTATTATATTATTAAAAATATTTATTTTAATTTTTATAAATAAATTATATTTATAATATTATAATATTAAATAAAATATTAATATTTTTTTAATTATATAAAAACTTAATTATATTTTTAAATTTATAAAAAAATTATATTTTTTTTAATTTATTATATTATAAAAATAATAATTTTATTATAATTTTTAATAAATTTTTTATAAAAATTATAAAACTTTTAAAAAAACTATATTTTTTTTATAATAATAAAAGTTTTTTAATTTTTTATTATATTTATTTTAATTAAATTAATTTAAATATTATTTATATTAATAATATATTTTAAAAATTTAGTTTTTATAATATAAAATTTAAACTTTTTTATATTTATTTAAAATTTTATAATATATAATTATTATAATATTAATTATATATACTTTTTATAATTTTTTATATTATTTAAATAAATAAAAATATTATTTATATATATATTATAAAAATTATTTTAATAATTAAATAATATATTATTAATATATTGTTAAAATATAATAAATTTATTAATTAAATTAAATAAAAATATTTTATATTTAAAAAATTTATAATATATATAAAAAATTATTAAATTTTTTTATTTAAATTTTATATAAATTTAATTAATTATTTACTATATATTTAATTTAATAAATATATTAATTTTAAATAATTATAATAATATTTTTTTAATTAAAAATAAAAAATATTTTTTTTTTATTAATTTATTAAATTTATAATAGTTTATATAATATTTCAATTTTTTATTAAATTTTTTTATAAATAATATTAATAATATATAAAAAATATTATTAAATTTAATAAATTTTTTATATAAATTATTAATTAAATATTTATAAACTATTTTTAATTTATTTAAAAATATTTTATATAAAAAGCTATATTAAAAATTATTAAAAGTTTTATTTTTTATAAATTTAATTTTATAGTTTATTTTTAATTTATAAAATAATAAAATATTAAAATCAATTTTATTAAATATATATAATAAATTATATCATTTTTAAAAAATTATTTATAATGTTTTTTTTTAAAAGTTTTTTTTTTTTTTATTAAAAAAGTTTTTTTTTTTTTTTTAATAAATTTATTAATTTTATAAAAAATAGTAATTTATATTTATTATATAAAATTATTTTAAAAAATTAATATATTAAAAACAATTATATTAAAATTAGTTATTTTTATAAATAGTTTAATTTTATATTATTTTAATTTATTTTTTTAATTTTATAAAATTTTATATTTTTTATTTTTTATTATAATATAATTTTTTTATTTTTTTTTAAAACTTTTTTTTTTTTTATTTTTTTTTTTAAAAATAAAAGTTATTATTTAAATTATATTATATTTTATTTAAATTTTTAATAATAAAATTTAATTATTTAATAATAAAAATTTAAAATATTATTTAATTTTTTTTAACATTTTTTTATTATTATAAATATTTTTAGTTTTTTTTTAATAAATTTTATATTTTATTAATTTATATTAATTTAATATTTTAAACTTTTATATTATATTTTTATTTAATTTATATTTAAATTTTAATTAAAATATTAATTAAAAAAATAATTAAATAAAAATATTATTTAATATTTATAATAATTAAAAAATATATTATATTTTTAAAATTAAAACTTTTTAATAATAATTTTATAAATTTATAAAAATATTATTATTAAAAATATATTTTTAAAGTTTTTTTTTATAATTATAAAATTATTAATAAAATAATTTTAATAAAATAATTTTAATATTTTTTTTTTTTATTATTATTAAATATAAATTATAAATAAAATTAAATAATAAAAAAAAGTTTAATATTTTTATAATTTTTTTAATAAATAATATATTTATATTTATATATAAATTTATTTTTATATTTTTAAAAAAGTTTTTAATAATTAATAAAAATTTATTATTATTTATAATATATATATATAATAAAAGTTATTTTTTTAAATATTTATTTATTAAATTTAATTTATTATTTATAAAAATTTTTTATAATATTTTTTTTAAATAAAAGTTTAATTTATTTAAAGTTATTTTTTTAATATTTTTGTTTTTTTAGTTTTTTTTATAATAATATTTTTTAAAACTTTTATTTTATTATAAAAATTAATAAATATAACTATAATAGTTTATAAATATATATTTTTTTTATTAACAATTAAAATATTTGTTTTTTTTAATTAATTTTAATAGTTTAAAACTATTTAAAAAATTATAACTTTTTATAATTAAAGTTTTATTAATATTATTAATTGTTTTAATATTATTATTTTTATTATTTTTAATTTTATTTAAAATATTATTAATATTATTATAAATATTATATAAAATTAATTTAATTATATTATTAAAAAAAGTTAATTAATTAATTTTAAATTTAATATTATATTTTTTATTATTTATATATATTTAATAAATTAATTAAATATAAAATTTAATATATTAATTAAATAAAACATTATTATTAAAATATATAAAAAAAAAATATTTAATAATTTATTAAATAGTTTATTTTTAAACTATTTATTTTATTTTTTTTTTTAATTTAGTTTTTTTAACTAAATATATAAAATTTATTTTAAAATTAAAAAAAATAATAAAAATATAATTATTAAAATCGAAAAACTTTTATGTTAATTTAAATTTTTTGTTTATATTAATATTTTTATAGCTTTTTTTAAAATAATAAAAAAAAGCTTTAATAATAATTAATTAATTAAAATAACTTTTAATTAAATATAAAAATAAATATTTAATAATTTTATTATTAATATAAATTTTAATATTAATTATTTTTATAACTTTATTAATAAATTTATTTTTATTAATAATTAGTTAATTTTTTATAATATATAGTTATATTTTAAATTTAATATTATTTTTATTTTTATTATTATAAAAAACAAATATAAATATTTTAATTAATTTATAAAAATTTTTTTTATTTAAATAAATTTTAAAATATTATTTTTATAAAAAAATAAATTAATAATATATTAATTAGTTTTATTTAATAATAGCTACTTTTAACTTTTGAAATAAATAATTAATAATTTATGTAAAATAAAAATTAAAAACAAATTTTTTTTTATTATTTTTTATTAAATAGTTTAGTTTTTTTTTTTATTAGTTATAATTTTATTTAACTTTTTAGTTTAATTAATAAAAATTTTTATATATTAAATAAATAATATAATTAAATTATATAAATTTTTAATTTATTATGAATATATTATTATTATTAAAAATTTAGTTTTTATTTTTTAAAATAATATATTAAAATATTTAATTAAATTAATAAAAGCTTTTTTATTAATTAATTTATTAAATTTAAACTATATTTTTTTATTTAATATAATAATAAAAATAAAAAAAAATATAATTTTATTAAATTTATATAATTTAATAGTAAATTTATTTAATAAATCATTAATTTTTTAATAAAATTTTTTTCAATTAAAAATATAATACTTATATATAAAAAAACAATTTTAAATTTAATTTTAAAAACTTTTTATTAAAATAGCTAAAATAATTAATTTATTATTATTTTTAGTTTTTATAATAATTAAAATATTTTAGCTAAATTTATTAAAATATATTTAAATATTAATTTTTATATAAAAAGTTAAAAAAAATTATTTATTATTTATAATTATAAATAATTATAATTTATTAAAAATTAAATTAACTTATTTTTTAGTTTATTGTTTAAAAATAATATATTTTTTAAATATTAATATTATAATAACAATTTATTATAATCAAATTTTTTTTAAAAAATATTTAAAAATAGTTTTTATGTTTTATAATTTATAAATAATTTATAAATTATTATATAAAGCTTATAAAAAAAGCAAAGTTTTAAATAAATAAAGCTATATTATATAAAAAATCTATAAATAAAAAAATAAAAAAAAAATTAAAAATTCTATTATATAAAAATTACTTATATATATATATAAAACAATTTAAAGCAGCAATAAATAAATTATTTATTTAACTATATAGTAAAACTATTTATTTATTTAAACAATTAACAGTTTTAAAATTAACTAATTTATAACTGTTATTAATTAATTTATAGCTAAAAAAAAAACTTGTTATATTTTTATTACTATATAGTTAAAATATAACTAAAACTTCGCTTTTTTTTTTATTTTAATATTTATTTTTATATTTTTAATATTAATTTTTTTATATTTATTAAAGGAGCTATTAATTAATTAATAAAATATTGTTATATAAGTTTTAATTAATTTTTTAATATAAATTTATTGTTTTAAAATAATATTAATATTAAAATTATTAAAACTAAAACAATTGTTTTATAAAATTTTTATTTTTATATTATATAGTATTTTTTTAAATATAAATATATTAGTTTAATTATTTAAGTAATAATAATAAATCTAATATATTATTATTAATTAAATTTAATAGTTTTTTTATTTATTTTAATAGTAATTTTTTTAAATTTTAATAAAACTTTTTTTTAATTTATATTATATTTAATTATTTTTATAAATTTATTTATAAAATATTGAATATTTATTTATTAATTTATTATTAATTTTTAAATTTTATTTTATTGTAATAATTTTTATAAATTATTTTTTAATTATTTTATAGTTTTTTAATTTTTATTAACTTTTATTAATAGTTTTTTTTTAACTTTTTTTTTTTAATATTTAATATTTGTTTTTTTTATATTTTTATAACTTTAGTTTAATATTTATTAAATATTTTTTAAATAGCTATAGTTTATTATAGTTTTTTTTTTTTTTTTTTTATATTTTTAACTATAGTTTTTTTAAAACAAATTTTATAATTTTAAAATAGTAGCTATATAAAACTTTAATAAATAAATATTTAATAATAATATATATATTATTATTATATATAAATTTTATTTTTTAAAATATTTTAAACTATATATTTAGTTTTTAAACAATATATATTTTTAAATATTTTTTAAAAATTTAATAAATATATTTTATTTATTTATTAATTTATAAATATTAAACTATAAATAATTATTATTTAATTTTTTTTTTATTATAAAATTTTTTTAAAAAATAATTTATAATTAATTTGTTTTTATTATTTTTAATTTTTTTTAATAAATTAAATTTATATTTTATTTATTTATATAACATTTATATTAATTTAATAATATTAAAAGTTTTTATAATAAATATAAATAATTTTTTTTTTATTAAATAATTAATAATTATTAAAACTATATTATATTTAATTTTATTAATTTTAATCTATAAAAATAGTTTTATAATAAAGTTTAAATTAATTTTTTAAAATAATTAATTTAATAAAAGCAATATTTATAATTTTTTATAAAATTTATATTTAAATTATTTAATTTTATTATATATTTAATAATTAATAATATATTTATAAATATTTTGTTTTAGTTTTTTTTAATAAAATTTTTATTAAAATAATTTAATTGTTTTATTTTTTTTTATATAATTTGTTTTAAAATTATTATAATATTAATATATAATTTTTTAAAACAAAACTTTTTAATTTAAAAATATAAAATAATTTTTAAATAAAAATATTTTATTATTATTTATATAATAACTTTTTTTAGTTTTAATATATTAGTAAATAATTTTAATAAATATTATAATATTTAAATTTTTAATTTATAGTTTTTTAATTATAAACTATAAAATATATTAGTTATAAATAATAGTTTTAATATTATATTTTTATAATATAAATATAAATTAATTAATATTTATTTAAATTTATTATTTGAACTATAGTTGTTAAAAATTTAATTAAATAATATTTAACTAATACTGTTTTAAAAAACTTAACTTAATTGTTTTAATATTTTTGTTTTTTTTATATATATAATATTATAATTATAATTTGTTAAATTTATATAAATAAATTATTTATTAATTGTAATTTTTTTTATAATATTAAAATTACATTTTTATATTAAATTTTGCTTATTATATAATTAAGTTTTTTTAATAAACTATTTATAAAATTAGTAATTTGTAATTAATATTAAATTTTAAAGTTAAATTAAATTAATTTATATATTTATTATATTAATTAGCTATAAAAGTTTTATATAAAAAAATCGATTATATTTTAAAATATTATATAATTAATTTATATTATAAAAATATATATAGTTTTTTTTAAATATTATTTTTAATATTTATAGCTTTTTATTATAATTAATAATTTTTATTGTTTTATAGTTTATTTTATTTTTATATTAATAAATTTATATCATTAATAAATAATTAGTTATTATTTTAATTTATATAGTTAAAATAATATATTTAATATTATTTTTGTTATTATATTAGTTTTAACTTATATTTTTAATTAATTATTTTAATACTATAAAATTGTTATATTTATAAACGTTTTTTTAATTGTTTAAAAAGTTTTTTTTATTTTATAAATTTATTTAAATATAAATTAGTTTATATTTATATTTTTTTTTAATAATATTATAATAAATGTTATTATTTATAAATATTTTATAATAAACTTTTAATAAAAATTTATAAAATTTAAAAATATTTATATATTATATATTAATTTAAATATTTTTTATTTTTTAATTATATTTTTTTGTTATTATTTATTTTAATATTTTTAATATTTATAATAAATTTTAAAAAAAAATTCTTTTTTTAAAAAAGTTATATTTTAATAATTTTATAAATAATTAATATTACTACAAATGTTTATAAATTAATTAAAAATAAGTTTTATATTTTTTTTTTATATTAAAAAAAATAACAATATTGTTTAAGTAAATTATATAAATATAATTTATAAATTTTATTAAAACTTTATATATATAAACTTAAAATATTATTAAAATATTAATTAACTTAAATAATATTATTATATATTTAAAATAACTATAATATATTTAAAAAGTAGTTTTTTATTTATTATTAAGTTTAATTTAAATTTAATAATAAATATTTTTATAAATTTTAAATAGTTTATAATTTTTAAAATTAAAAATAAAAAATATTTATTTTTTATAATAACTTTATTTAATTTTTTATAGTTTATTTATTATTATATTATATTATTTTTTTTAAATATAAATAATATAATTGTTTTTATATTTATTTTTAAATATTAAATTTATTTTAAATATTAATTTTTTAAACACTTTTTGTTAAATTTTTATAATAAAATATATAAATTTAAAAAGTATTTTTGTTTTTTTTATTAAGTTATTTATATATTTTGTTTCATTTAAAATTAATAACTTTTTTATACTTTATTTAAAATATATATAGTAAAAGTTTTTAAAATATTATAATAAATTAATTTATTTTAATTAAGTTTTATTATTAATTTTTTTAAAAAAAAGTTTTTTTTTTAATTTTATATTTATAAAGTTTATAATAAAAGTATATTTATTTTTAATTATTATTTTAACAAATTTTTAATGTTTATTTTTTTAAACTTTTTAAAATATTATTAATTTAATATAATATTTAAAATAACTTTCAATTATTTTATATTTAATTTTAATAATAAATATTTAAATATTAATTAATTATATTTAATAATAAAAAATATTTATATAAAATCTTTATAAATACTTTTAATATTAATTATATTTAATATTGTTTTATAAATTTTTTAATAATATAAAAATTTATTATAAAAGTTTAATAAAAATAAAATTTATATATTAATTAATTAAAGTTTTTTTTATATTAAATTTTTATAAATAATATTTATTTATATTTTTATAGTTTTTTATTATATAATTTAAAAATAGTTAAAACTTTAAATAGTTAATTTATATTAAATATTTAAAAAATTTTAATTAAAATAAATTAAATATATTGTTTTATTTTAATTTATTTCTTAGCTTTTTTTTAATATTAAATTAAACAATTTTAATATTTTATATTTTTTTGAAATATTTTAATATTAACAATTAAATTTTATATATTTTTTAATTATTTGTTATTTATATATTGCAATGTTTTTTTTAGCAGTTTTTAATTAAATATTTAAATTTATTATAATAAAAATAAAAAAATAATTTATTTGTTTTTATATATTATAAGTTGTTATAATTTTTATTTTATTAACAATTTTTTTATTTATATAATTAACGTTTAATTTTAGTTAATTTATTAAATTAAATATTATTAATATAAATATATTTATTTAATATATTTTTAATATATAGTTGTTTAAAAATAAGTTTAAATAGTTTATTTATTTATTATATATTTTATTATTTTTTTATTTTAAATAATATTAATTAAATAAACAACTTTTTACTATTTTTTTATAAGTTATATTAATAATTAAATATTAATTTAAAGTTATTGTTTAATTAATTTTTATTTTTTAATTTATATATTAAAATTTATTATTTTAAAAAAAAGTTTTTAAAAGTTTTATTTTTATTTTAATAAATTTTTATAAGCTATATTTAAACAATATATTTAAACAATTTAAAGTTTATATTTTTTTTTAATAAACTTTTAAAAGTTTTTTAAAATAGCTTATATTTTTAATGTTAAATATTTTAAAATTTTATAATATAACTATTAATTAATTAAAATATTTTATAATATTTAATTTAATATTTAAATAATTTATATTAAATTGTTATATTTTAACTTTTATTAATTATTTTTTTTAATTATAATAATTTAATTTTTTATTTTAACTATAATAATATTTTAATTAAACTTTTTATAATTATAAATTAAATATTTAATATTATTTTTAATTATTAATTAAGCGATTTTTAAAATAAATAATTTAATTAATTATATATTTAATTTTATATTTTAATTTATTAGTTATATTGTTTAAAGTAATATTTTTTTAATAAATAATTATTAAATAATAACTAGTAGTTTTATAAAAACTTGTTTTTATAAAAGTAAAATATTTTCAAATTAAAATTTTAAATCTTGTTAATTTTTTAAAAAAATATTTTTACTAAAAAAGTTTTTTTTTTTAATTTATTATAGCTAAGATTTAATTATATAATAGTTTATAATTTTATTATTTTATTTTTTAACTTATTAGCTATTATATTATAATATTTAATATAAAAATAAAAAAATATAAAAATTATAATATATAATATAAATGTAGTTATTTTATAAAATAATCGTTAATTTTAAAAAGTAGTTATAATAAATTACTTTTATTTAAAAAGTAATTTTATATATTATATTTTGTTAAATATTAACTAGCTAATGTTTAGTTTATATTTATTATATATATAATATAATATAATATAATAATATTTATTTTTTTATATATAATATATTTATTATAGTTTTTAAATATTTATATATTTATATAATATAAATTATTTTTATTTTTAAAAAATTATAATATATTTTTAATTAAAATATAAAATAATTAAAAAATATAACTAAAAATATTTAAATATTAAATATAATTAAATTAAACTTTTATATATATTTATTTTTTAAATAAAATATTATTATATTAAATTTTTATTTAAAAAAAATATTTATTTATATAAATAAAGTTTTGATTAAATTATAATAATATATTATTATATTATTATAAATTAATATTTATATTATTTTAAAAAATTTTATTTTTATTTTTATAAAATTAAAAAATATTAATTTATAATATATTTAATATTTATTAAAATTATTATTTATAATTTTATTTATTTAATAATTTTAATTTAATAATTTAATTAATTTTTTTATAATAATTTTATATATTAAATATAATAAAAAAATAAAATATATAAAAATTTACTATTGTTTAAATATTATTTTGAAGTTTTAAGTTAATTTAAAATTTTAAAATTTTAAAAAATAATTAACTTTTTTTTAATTATAAATATATTAAAAATATTTATATAAAAGTTTAAAAATTTTATAAAACAATATATAATAAACAATTTTTTAAATAATAATAAAAATGTTTTTTTTTTTAAAATAATTTAAATATATTTTATAAATATTATAAATATTTAATATTTATAATTAAAAAAATTCTAATATTATTAATAAAAATATAATAACAATTTTAATATAATTATAATAATTTATTTTTAAAACTTTAAATATAAATAAAAAATTTTTAAAAATTTATTAAAATTATAATAAATTATTTTAATTTTTTAAAATTAGAATATATTGTTTAAAGTAATGTTATATATTGAGTTTAAAAGTGTAATATAGAAAAAAAAAAGCTAGCTTAAAGTTAATAGAAAAGATTTATTTAATTTAAATCTTAGCTTATTTTTACTATTTACTTTTATTTTATTACTAATAAAACTTACTATAGTATAAAGTCTTTTTTTATTAAAGTAACCTTTTTATTTAACTGTATTAAGTACTAGGGCATATAAAAGAATATATTAATTTTAATACTTTTAGTTATTTAATTATTTAATTAATTAATTAATCTTTTAACGAGGTTGTTTGCGACTTTTTTTTACTATTGTAACTTTTTTTTTACTTTTTATTAACGGTTGCTTTTTTTAGCGTTGCTAATATTTGTTTACTAAATTTTTAGCTTGTTAAAGTTGCTACTTCAATTGTTACTAATTGTTTTTATAACTGTAGCTTTTTTATTTAACTAAATAATTAAATCTTTTTTTAAATTTATTAGTTTTATATTTAATAATAGTTTCGATTTTAAAAGATTTTTCTTTTTTTTTTAGGTTTAGCTAGTTATTTTAAATAAACCTAAAGGAAAAAACAGTCCGATAAAAAAAATTCTTTTTATGTTTTTTTAGTAATAAATGTACTATTAATATAATTAAATAAATACTGAAAGTTTTAAAAAGATCGATTTTGTAAACTAACTAATTTATTTGTTTTTTTACTTTTTAAAACTTTATAAACTGCTATAAAAGTTTTTAAAATAGTTTATTAAACAAATAGTACTTTTTGTACAATTTTAAATATATTTTATTTTTTTTTTAGAACTTTATTATCTAGTGTTTTTTATTGTAGTAATATTTAGTATAAAACGCTGTAAAATTTATTGCTAATTTAGCGTTTTTTTATAAATGTTTTTTTAAAAAGTGTATTTTTTTTAAAGTATTAATAGCTTTTGTTTTTATAATTATATTATTAAAGTTTAGCAGTTTAAATTTAAACAATTATTTATGTGTTAAAAATTTAATAGATTTAAAATATATATTGTTAAAGTTTTATTATAGCGCAGAAATTATATTTATTTATATATTGTTGAAGTTTTAAAATAAGTAATAATATATAGCAATTTTTACTGTTTGATTTTTGTACTTTAAAAAGCTATTTGTTTAAAAGTAGTATGCTGTAGTTATTAAAAGCTTTATATCTATTGCTTTTTATAGTTTTTTTTAAAAAGTAGATATAAACTTGTAATTTTTATCTGATATAATTTTTATAAAAACGCTTTAATTACAAATAAACAAAAGCTTTATTAAAAATATAGCTTAATTTTTTGCTATATATTTTTTGTAACTTAATATTAGCAGTAACTTTTTTAAAGTAATATATATAGCTGTTATTATTGTATTGTAATAATTAAACTTTTTAATTTGTTAAAGCATATTTATAAACAATATATTTAATAAATTTAATATAAAATTTATTGCGATTGTTTTTATTAGCTTTGTGTTTTTTAGTTTAATTAGCTAATAATTTTTATAAAATTTTTTACAACTAATATTATATATTTAATATCTGTTACAATATTTAAAATATGCTTAAACTTTTTATATTTTTGATTTAATTATATAGTTTTTTAAGTTTTTTATTATTTTTTGTTTACTAAAGTAATATTTATTATTGTAAACAATTTTAAAAAACTTTTTAATTTATATATTAAATATATATAACTTGTATTTGTTTTTTTTATTTATGTTATATAACAAACTGCTAACTATTATAAAAAAATATTTAAATCGTTTAAAGTTTTTAATATTTTTATTGTTTTTTTAAATATTAGCTAAAATTTTCTAATATTTAGAGTTTTTATTATAATCTATAATAATATTTTTTTATATACTATTTTTTATTATTGCTTTTATAATTATTTAAATTTAGTTTAATATTAGCTTTTTATTTGTTTTTTTAATTTTTTCTGCTTTGTTAATTTGATTTATTATAGCTTAAAGTTAATTGAAAGTATTTAATATAAAATTGAGTTATTTTAACAAATAAAAAACTTATAGATTATATTAAAACAAATAAATAAATATATTTATAAAATGTTTGTTTATTTAATTTATAAAAGCTATATTAATATTAGTTTAATTAAATATTTTTTTAATTGTTAAATAGTTAATTAATATTACTATTAAGTTATATGAAGTTTTTATAGTTGTTTAAAACTTTTTATATTTTTAAACAATATATACAACTTTTAATTTTAAAAGCTTATATTTTATTTCAAGCTGCAACAAATATTTACTTAAAAATATAATTAGCAAGATTTATATATTTAAAATTAGCATTTTTAATTTTTAAATGTAGCTATTTTTTAGTTAAAACAATATTAATTCAAAACTTTTTTTTAAAAAACTATTTATTTATATAAACAAAGTTTTAGCAAAATCGTAATAATAAAAAATCGTATTATTATATATTAATTTTTGTATAGCTTTAAATAAAGCTTTTTTTTTAGCTATTAAAGTAAATAAAATAGTTTAATAATATATTTGTTGTTTGCTAAAATTATTAGCTACTATATGTTTTAATTGTTTTTTTTTATTAAAAAAAGCTATTTTTCGTTGTTATAGCGGCTTAATATACTGTATATAGTATAGTAGTAGTGTTTTTAAAAATTTTGTATTTTTAAAATATTGTTTTAATGTTTTTAATTAGTTTAAAAACTGCAAATTTTTAAAAACTTTTAATTGTTTTGCTATAATAAATAGTTTAAATATATTTACTTGAAATTTTAACAATTTTATTAATAAGTATTTTAAAAATGACTTTTTAAAAAATAGCAAAATTTACTATTTGTAAAATAGCTTGAATATTATATATAGCTGTTTTAAATGATCTTTTTTATTGTTAGAAAATATTATAATGTTATTAATAAATATTTAGCAGTAATATTTGTAAAGCTGCAGCAGCTTATTTATAAATTGTTATATATATATAAATAAATTTTAAAATTTTATTAATGCTACTGTAAATCTTTTTAAATTTTTTAGATTTACAATAGTAAATTTGTTTTGATATTTTAAATAAACTTTAAATTAATAAAAAAAAAATGTTATATTTACTATTAAAATATAACTTTTTTTTCGAATTAATATTATTATTTTTAATTGTAGTAAAAATAAATAGTTGTTTAATATTGCTACTTTATTAAAAGTTTATAAATCAATTATAAGCTAAATATATAGTTTTTTTTTTTTTTTATAACTAAATAATAAAAGTTAAGTATATAAAAAGTAACAGCTTATTTATTTATTTTATATAGCTTTGTTTATACAATTTATTAAATACTAAATTTATTATATAATAGTTTTTAATGTTTAATAAATATAAGCAACTATTAAATTTAAATTTTTGTTAATTATTTATTAAAAGTATTTTTATTTATTTGTTTTTTAAAATATTAATTATATTTTAATTGAATTAAACTTTAAATATTTTTTTTAGCAAATTTAATATTTTTTAAACTAGTAAATTTTTATTAATATAAATAGATTAGCTAATAGCTGCTTTTATTTTTTTTTTTTGAAAAACTTTTTGATATTTATTGTAGCAGCAATTTTTTGAACTTTTAGCTTAAGTTCTTTTATTGCTTTTATTATTGCTGCATTTAAGTTAAAGTTTATAAACTTTATTTTTAAAGCAGCTTTAATTATATTATATATAGTATTAGTTAATAAAGTTTTTTTAACTATATTTAGCGATTTTAATATATTAATTATATTAGTTATATTATTTTAATTTATATTTTTTTAAGTTTATATTAGTTTTAGTTTATAATTTTTTATAACTACTGTTTTTTATATATTTATATTTGAAATAAATTAATTTATAAAAAATATATTTAATATTATAATATTTTTAAATATTTATAAGTTTATATCTGTAGTTTTAATTTTTGTGCTATTTATAGCTGCTACTTTAGTTACTAAAATAGTTATTTTTATATATTTTTTTTATATAGCTTTAATATAGTTTGATTTTATATATTTTTAAATCGTATTTATTTTAGTACTTTTAAAGATTATTTTTTTAATTAGTAATAAATTCGTTAATATAACTAAATATAAAATAGTCGATTTTATAACTGCAGCTATTTTATTTTTATAAAAAAGTTTAAAAGCGAATTTATAATTTAAAAGCAAAAGTTTATATATTATAAATATATAAACCGTTTTTTTAAGTTTTAAAACTATTTTTTATAAAAGTATTATTTTATATATATATAAATAAACTCGAAAATATATATAGAAAAATATTTCGAAGTTGTTTATATTAGCAAATATAACTTTATAACATTTATAGTTAATAATTATACTATAAAAATTTAAAAAGTTATTTTTAAAAAACATAACAAGTTTAATATTTTTATTTAGTATTTATATAAATTTAATAACTTTTAAAAGCTTAAAAAATTTATAATTATTATATTTTAATAAATAAAATATAAAAATAGCTTAGTTTATATATTAAATATATTTGTTGCTAATATTTTTGACTTTTTTTTATATCGTTTAATTATATATAAAAAGTTAATAAAAATTTTATATATTATTAAGCTTTTTTTAGTTTTTATATTTATATAAATTATAATATTACTTTTATTAAATTTATTATATATAGTTATTTTTAAATATAAAAATTAATTATTTAAAGATTTTTTTGTTTAAGTATTAGCTTTTTAGATTTTAAGTAGTACTATTTGTAAATATAGTATAATTAGTTCAGCTTTTTTGTTTTTTTTTAAAAAAGTCGCTATTTTATACTATTAGTATTATATTTACTAAAACTGCTTAATATATAAAATTTATATCTTAATATTTATATTGCTTTAAATATATAAAAAGTTTATTTTTAAAAGAAAATAAATTACTGTATTGTTTATATAAACAGTATAATATATATATAAAAAATAAAAATTTGATTTGCTTTTTAGTATATTTGTTATATTTATTAATATATTTATTACATTTTTTTATTAAATTGAATATTTGATTATAATATTTATATGTTTTATTATAATCAATTAATATATATATATTATTATTTTCGCTTAAAAATTTGTTATTTTTTAAACTAAAAGTTAATATGTTTTTATTACTTTTAAATTAATTATTTTATGCTATATAAATATAGTTGTAATCGTATTTATTTTATTGTTTATTTCGACTATTTTTTTATTTTTGCTTTTTTTTTTTTTAAGCGGGTTTTTGTAATTTGTTTTATCAAAGTTGAGATCTATTTTGTTGCTTGTATTTTTAAAAAAAGTTTTATTAGCTTTATAACTTGTTTTTTTTGTTTTAAAATTTGTTTCGATTGTATTAGTTATTATTATATTATTTGTAGCAAAACTTTTGTTTGTTATATCGATTTTAATATATAAGCTTTTTAAAAAGTTGCTTTTATTTGTTAGTATTTTAGTTTGTGTAAGTTTTTTAAAACAGTTTGAAATAATGTTTTTATATTACTGCTAATAAAATTAGTTTTGCTTTTGTTATTTTTATTATATAAAACAATAATATGTTGTTTTTGCTTTAAATAAAAGCTAGTAAATATGTTTTAATTTTAAAGTTTATGCTTGTTTAAATAATTGTTATAATGTTATATTAATTGCAATTGTTACAATTTAGTGTTTTTATAACTTGTATATATTTGAGCTTTTTTTAAATAAAGTTAGTTATAGCTATATCATTTTTAGCTATGTTTTTAAATATAAGCTTAGCTATATTAAATTATTTTGTTATAATTATAGTTTATATTATAAATCGCTAAGTTAGTTTATTAAATATAGCTATAAAACTTTCGATTTTTAAATGAATTTATATTTAATTTATTAATTTATTATTTTATTATATAATAGCAGGTTTTTTTATTAAAATTTAAAATATAGTTAAAATTTATTTAGTATTATTTTTAGTAGTATTTTTGTTTTTTAAAAAAAAATCGATATATTTAATAAAATTATATATATTTGTAAAAATTAGTTTATTTTTGTTAATAATTAATTTTATATTGTTAAAATTATTATAGTTTAAATTAAATAAATTAATATTAAATTGTTTTAATTGTTAAAATTTAAAAAAAAAATTGTTAATGTTGTAATTAAATGTTTATAATATAAAACTTTTTTAATAACAACTATTTTTATATAGTTTGTTTAAATTTTTATTTAAATAAAAATTATATTTAAGCTAATACAAGTTTTTTAAATTATTAAACAAAAAATTGCTTAAGTTGTTAAAATTAATAAATTATATATTATAAAAAGTATTAGTAAAGTTTATTATAAATAATATTTATATTTAAATCTATAAAAATATAATATAAATTAAAAAAAATAAATCTGCAAAGTTAAATCAAAAAAAAAAATCTAAAAGCTTTTTTTATTTATTTAATTTACTAATATAAAATAGTTTTAAATAAAACTAGTATTAAAAATATATATAAAGTAGTTTTAAAAAACTTATTTTTTAGAACTTTTATATTTGTTTATATTAAATATTGCTATATAAAAAAAAAAATTGTTGTTTTTAACGATTATATATAATATTTGTTAATTCTACTTTTTTAAATATTTTTAAATTTTTTAAGCTTTTTCGATTTAAAAAACTAAATGTTTTTTTTTTTAAGTCTAATATTTTTTAATTAATATTTTAATATTATAAAGTTATTACTTTAATTATTATTAGTTATTTTTATATTTATAGCTTTTTTATTTAATTAAATAGTTAAATTTATTTTTAAATTTGTTTATTTAATTTTTTAAAATAATTTTAATTTTAAATAAATTATTTTTTTTATTAAAGTTTTATTTGTTGTAAATAAACTTTAGTATAAAAACTTTATAATAAAACAAGTTTTTTTTTTTTATATTAAGTAATAAATATATAATAAAAATAACTAAATATATATTAAAAGTTTTTAAAAAGTTTAGTTTATATATTAATTAACTAATTTTTTATTTGATTTTTTATAGTTTAGTTTACTATTATAAATATTTTCTAAAAAATCTATTAAATAAATAATAGCTATTATAAAACTTTAAATAAACTTTATTATTAATTTTAAACTTTATTAATTTATATTTGTTATTATAATATTGTTTTATTTATATTATTATAAAATTTATAACTAGTTTTATATTTTTATAAAAATATTGTTTTATAAAACAAATGTTTTTAGTTATATTGTTTTTTTAATTTATTTAAGTTAAAATATTATTTAGTTTTAAAAATTAAAAACTAAATAACTATTTATATATAAACGATTTAATTAAATTAAAATATATATTATTTAAATTTTATTATAATATAAACAATATATTTATTTAGTTTTTTTTAAAATATATAAACATATAATATTAAATAGCTATTTTTATAGTTTAGTTTTTTTTTTTTAATAAATTATTGTTTTAAAAATAATATACTATAGTTATAAACAATTTTGCTTTAAAATTTTTTTATAATTTTTTTTAAAACTATAATATAAACTTTTAGTTATAATTAAAAATAATATTATTAAATATTTTTTAATTAGCTAATAAAAGTTATTTAGTTAATGCTATAACTTAATATATAACTATATATGTTTTATATTTAAAAATAAAAAATATATATTTAAATATAATATAAGTTATAAATATTAATATATTATAGTTTAAAAATTTATTTAAATATTATAAAGTAATAATTGCTAAAATTTTAAATAGTTTTATAATAAAGTTTATAATAATAGTTTTTATTAGTTTTATATTTTTTAGCTAAATAAATTAATAGTTTTTTAAAAGTTTTTTTTTATTTATATTATATATTTTATATTTATTATAAAACTTTAAATATATTTAAATTTGCTTTGTTTTAAATATAATTGTATATAGTTTAAGCTTTATTATTATATATTTATATTTAAAATAATACTTGTTATTATATATTATATTTAAAAATTTATTAATTTATTTTTTTAAAATATATAGTTTATGTTTTTTTTTATAATTTATATTATATAACAATTTGTTAATTATAGCAAACAAGTAGTTAAAACATAAAAAGTTTATAATATTTTTATTATTTTTATAAATAGTTTTTAAAATTTTATAATATTTAAAATTTTTATTATAATTAGTTGTAAATTTAAATTTAATTTTTTTATTTATAATTGTTTTAAATATTATAAATTATATTTAATTAAAAATTAAATTTTTAATAAATTGTTAAATTTTATTTTTAATATTTATTAAATTAATAAAGTTTTATAACTAGTTTAATATATTAAAAACAAAATTAAAATATTTAAATAAATAATATATTTATAATTTATATTATAATAAATAAATTAATATATTTATTAAATATTTATTAATATAATTTATTAAATTTATATTTAAACTAGTTTAGTTTAAAATGTTTTTAATAAAATAGTAGTTTATAAATATAACTATTAAGTTATATAACATTTTTACTATAATTTTTAAATATTTATATATTTATATAATATAAATTATTTTTATTTTTAAAAAATTATAATATATTTTTAATTAAAATATAAAACAACTAAAAAATATAACTAAAAATATTTAAATATTAAATATAACTAAATCAAACTTTTATATATATTTATTTTTTAAATAAAATATTATTATATTAAACTTTTATTTAAAAAAAGCGTTTATTTATATAAACAAAATTTTAGCTAAATTATAATAATACAATATTATATTGTTATAAATTAACGTTTATATTACTTTAAAAAATTTTAGTTTTATTTTTATAAATTTAAAAAATTTTGATTTATAATATATTTAATATTTATTAAAGTTATTATTTATAACTTTGTTTATTTAGTATTTTTAGTTTAATAGTTTAGTTTTTTTTTTTTGTAATAATTTTATATATTAAATATAATAAAAAAATAAAGTATATAAAAATTTATTATTACTTAAATATTATTTTAAAGCTTTTAGTTAGTTTAAAAATTTAAAGTTTTAAAAAATAGCTAGCTTTTTTTTAATTGTAAATATATTAAAAATATTTACTTAAAAACTTAAAAATTTTATAAAAAAATATATAATAAATAATTTTTTAAATAATAATAAGATTTTTTTTTTTTAAAACAATATAAATATATTTTATAAATGTTATAAATATTTAGTTTTAATAATTAAAAAAATTATAATATTATTAATAAAAATACAATAAAAGTTTTAATATAGTTATAATAGTTTATTTATAAACTTTTAAATATAAGCAAAAAATTTTTAAAAACTTATTAAAACTATAATAAACTGTTTTAATTTTTTAAAACTAATTATAATAAATTTGTTATAATGTTTTAAATAAACTTTAAATTAATAAAAAAACAATATAATATTAATTACTATAATATATTTTATATTTTAAATTAACAAAATAACTTTAAATTATAATAGCAAAAAATAACTATTAAATATTGCAACTTTATTTAAAGTTTATAAATTAATAACTAAATAAAAATAAGCTTTTTTTTTTTTATATATTTAAACTATAAAAATAAAATAAACAAAAAAAAATAGCTTATTTATTTATTTTATATAACTTTATTTATAAAATTAGTTAAAAATAATATTTACTGTTTTTTAATTTTAAATATTAAAAAAATATATATATAAATTTAGCTTTATATTTTATTAATTATTTATTAATAAAATTTATATTTAGTTTTTTTTTAAAATATTAATAATATTTTAGTTTTTTTAAATTTTAAATATATTTTTTAATAGCTATAAAATTTTTTTAGCTATAATATTATTACTTATATAAATAAACTGTTTATTTAAAACTTTAACTTTTTTTTTTTTAAAAGATTTTTTAATTTTTAAAATAAAAGTTATTTTTAAAATTTTAAACTTAAACTTTTTTATATTAGCTTTTTTTAGCAAAAAAAATATATTTAACAATTATTTATTTATAATAGTTTATATTATATTATAAACTATATTATTAATAAAACTTATAAAAAAAATTTTATATTATTTTAACATATTAATTAATATTAATATATTTTTAATATTTAATATAACATTAAAGTTAGTTATAATATTAAAATTAATTAAATATATATTTGATATAATAGCTATAATAATAAAAATTATAGTTAATAGTTAGTTTATATAATAAATATTAAATAGTTTAAAATTATTAAAAATATAAATATTTATTTTAATAATGTTTATATTTATACTTTTTATATTAATTATAACTAAAGTTAATTTTTAACTAATAAATGTTTAAAATATAATAATTTTAATTGTTGCTAATTTTATAGCTATTATTATAGCTTTAAAGCATTTTTTTTATATATTTTTAATATTTTTGTTTATATATTACTATTTTTAAATTATATTAATTTATATTTTTTTAAAAATAGTTTTAATTTTTAATAACAAATTAATAAATATTACTGATTTAAATATAATAAAATTAATTAATACTATTATATTATTTTTTTAAACTAATTTAAATATAAAATTTTTGTTTAATAATAAAAGCTTATAAACTATAAATATTTATATTAATAAATTTAATATAAGTAATATTTTTTATATTAAAATAATTTTCTATATATATAAATATATTTATAAATATATTTAAAAAAAAATTTTAAAATTAAATATATTAATAAAAGTTATTATATTAACATAATAATTAATTTTAACTTTATAAAAGTTTAAAAATTTATTTTTAAGCAACAAAATTAACTTAATATTATAATTTAATATTTAATTCGACTTTTTAAATTTTATTAGTTTTAAAAACTTATACTTGTTATATTTTAATAAATAAAACTTAAATTTAGTTTATTTTATATAATATATTTTTTTTTTGTTTATATTTTTAAATTTGCTATTTTTTATTTTAATAATATATTTAAACTAGTTAAATAGTTTTTTAGTAATAAAAATATAGCTTATTTTTATATTTAAATAAATTATATAATTATTTTTACTGAACTTTTTTTTAGCAATAACTATAAAATATTAAAATATATTATTAATAGTTTAATATATTGTTTTAAGTTTATAAAACTATAAAAAAACTTGTTATAGTTTAAAAATAATAAATTTATTTTTTAAATTAGCTATATTTTTAAAATTATAATTAAATACAAAAAAAACAGCATTTAAAATAAACAAAAAATTTAACTACTTAATATAAACTTTTAAATAATAAAATAAGCTATTTTTTATTAAAAACAATATATAATATTGTTTATATATATATATAGCTAAATATATAAATAGTATATATATAATTTGTTTAAAAAATTTTTTAATATATTTTTATATATATTAGTTATATTTTTTAATTAAGTTAAAAGTTTTATTATAATATTTATATATAATATTATAATTAATTATAACAAATATTTTATTATTTAAGCTTAAATTTAAATATAAAAAATTTAACAAAAAAATTAAAACTTTTTTTTTTTTTTATACTATATAAGCTTAATTTTTTTTTTTTTTTTTAATATTTATTTTAATACTTATTATAACTATTTTTATATTTAAAGCTTTTTTTTTTTTATAAAAGTTTATTATTTTTATACTGTAGCTAAAAAAATATTTAGTTTTTATTATTTTGTTTATTTTTTTAATAATTATATTAATAAAAAAAAAACTTTTAAACAACTGCTACTATAATTAAAAGTTTTATTTTAGCAATATATAATATATATTTTGCTAATATATTATTATTTTTAAAAAAGCGCAAATAGTTTTTAATATTTAAATTTATATATATATAAATAGTTGTTATAACTTTATATTAATTATTATTGTTTTTATTAAAAGTTTTTATTATTTTAATATATTGTAGCTTTTTTTAAATAAAATATATTATTACTGTTTTATTATACAATATATTTTATAACATAAAAATATTTTAATTAAACTTTTTAGTTATTACTGCAAGCTATATTAAAAATTAATTAGTTAATTTTTTTAATAATATATTTAATTTTTAAGCTTAAAAATCTATTTTAATTTTTATAGTTAATTTAATAGTTTATTATAAAACTATTAATTTAGCTAAAAAAGTTTGTTATAAAGCTAAAATTTAATAAGTATTTTTTTTAACTAATTTTAAATTTTTTATAAAAAAGTCAAATTGTTTAATAAAACAATATATATTAATAAAAATTAGTTTATTATTATTAGTTATTATATTAATATTGTTATAATTTTTATAGTTAAATTTAAATTAACTAATATTTGTTTATTTAAAATAACATTAGTATTAAAAATTAATATTAATAAAATTAAAAGTATTATTTTATTTATTAGATTATAAAGTTAACATTTTTTTTGCAAAGCTAAAAAATTATATAAGTAGTAAAAATAATATATCGCTTTTACTACTGTTAAAGTTGTAGCTTAATAAATTATTGTTGTTATTATTATTGTTTTTATTATTATTATTAAAATTTTTTTTAAAATTAAAAGTTTTAAACAATTAATATTAAAGCTTAAATATTTAATATTATTAGCACTTATAATTATAAGCTAAAAATTAAAACTAATATTAATATATAATAAAATATTATAATAAATTATTATATAAAATATTTTTATATAATTTATTAAATAACTTTTTTATAAATAGTTATAATTTAATATTAAATTAAATAAATAAAGTAGCTATAACTAAAAAAAATATATTGTTTAATGTTATAAATATATATTATATAAATATATTTATAATAACTGTTGTTAAATTAGCAAACTTTACTATTAGTATTAATAAAGCTTTAAAAAAATGTTTTTTTAATACTTATATCATTATAAGTTTTTTTATATTTGTTTTTAATATAAAAACTAATAGTAAAATATATTTAGTTTTTTAAAGTACTTTTTATAACAAAAAGTTTACTTTTTTATAAAATCTATTTATAAACAAAAATAAAAGCTACATAAATATAAATAATATATATAAACTAATAAAACTATTACAAATATAATTAAAACAATTAATAAAGTTGTTATAATTTATAATTAATATTAATATTTTAAAAATTAACTTAGCTATTATTATAACAATATTTATAAAATTTATAATTATTTGTTACTAAATTATAAATTTTGTTATTATTATTTATATATTATTTGCTATTATATTTACTATATTTTATAAAATAAAAATATTTTTTTTATTTGTTATATATTTATATATTGTATTAAATATTTTGTTTATTTTGTAGTTTTTTTTTTTTAATTATTAAATTTATTTTAAAAATATTTTTAAATATAGCAATTATTATTAAACTTTTAAAATATTATTTTTATTTTAATGTTTATATTTTTGTTTATTTTAAAATTAAACAATATATTATTTATAGTTTGTAATTTTTGCTTTATATATAGCTATATATATAAAAACTAAAACTTTTAAAGTTTTTAAAACATTAAAATAATATTGCTATAAAACTTTAATTATAATTAAAAACTAAACTATTACAAAAGTTTTATTATATTAAACTTAATTAATTTTAATATAAAATTTTTAATAATAACAAATAAATAAAATTTTTTAATTACAAAAAAGCTTTTGTTTTTTTTTATAAATATATTTTTTTATATTTTTATTTAGTAAATATAATAAAAATATAACAAAATAATATAGCAAAATAAATAAAATAATTAAAAAGTTATATTAATATAACAAAAAAATAAAATAAAAATACTTTTTAAAAGTATAAAATATAACATAAACTTTATAAAAATATTTAGTTATTAATTATTAATTAAACAAATATATATATATAAATTAATAAATTTTATAAAATTATTTAATTAATAAAATAAATATATAACAATTTAAATTATATAAAAAAAAAAAAAAAAAAAAATAAAGCTAAATTTAATTATATATAATAAAATTTTAATATAATTATTACTATTTAAATATAAAATAAATTAATATTTAAAAAGTTATTAGTTAAAAATATTATAAATATTAATTATAATTAAATATAATTAAAAAAAGTTAATATAGCTATTTTAATATATAAAAATATAAAAATATAAAAATAATATAAAAATTTTTATATTAATTTATATTAATTTATAAAAATTTTAATAATAATTGATTATTTAAAATAAAAAATTTATTAAATTTAATTGATATTATATTTAAATAATAAAAATTTAATTTAAACAAAATAATATATTGTTAAAAATATATATATTGTTTAAAAAAATAAAAAACTTTGTTGCAATATATATATTAAAGTTAAAATGTTTAAATAATAAAGATTTAATTTAAATAAAATATTTTAAACAATATATTATAAATAGTATATAATTTATTAACAAAAAAAAAAAACTAAAAATATAAAGTTGTATAATTATAAAATTTATTATATTATTTAGTAAAGTTTACTATAAATAATATTTATATTTAAGTTTATAAAAATATAATATAAATTAAAAGAAATAAATTTACAAAGTTAAATTAAAAAAAAAAACTTAAAAGCTTTTTTTATTTATTTAATTTATTAATATAAAGTAGTTTTAAATAAAACTAATGTTAAAAATATATATAAAGTGGTTTTAAAAGACCTATTTTTTAAAACCTCTATATTTGTTTGTATTAAGTATTAATTAAGCAATTATTATAGTATAAAAAAAGTTAAACTTTTGTTTTATTTAACTATTAATATATAATTAAATAATAAAATAAACTATTTAAATTAAAATTTAATATTATTGTTAGTTTAAATTAAAGCTTAATTATAAATTAAATAAATTAAGTTTAAAATTAAATAGTAAATGCTGAATTAATTTGATTTATTAACGTTGTAACTAAATCAAGTTATTATATTAAACTATGTTTCGATTAAAAAACATTATATATAAACACTATATATTTTATTTAGTTTAATATATATTACAATATTTTGTTTATATTGCAGTAAAAGTTATTTCTTAATTTTTATAGTTTAATAAGTTCTAGCTATAAAATAAGTACAAAAAAAGTAGCAACACTTGAGCTTGTATATACTATTGCTGAAGTGCTTTAATATTAAGCAGCTTTAAAAAAAAAAAAATCGAAATAATTACTTGAAACAGAAGTTGTAACAAAAGTTATAACAGTAGTTTGTTTATTAGATTTTTTTTAAAAATTAATTTAATTTAAAAAGCAGGTTTTTTTTTAATAGCATTATTAAGTTAGTAATTTTATTAGCTGCTAATTTAAATAATTAAATCAACATTATAAATTAGTTTTTTATATTATTTAACTTTTTTTATATATTAATTATACTATTAACTACTATGTTTAATTTTTTTTAAATAATTAAATATTTAATAAACTATTTAAAGTTTTATTTAATAACTGCTTTTTATATTTAAACATTTTAAAATTTATATGAAATATATCTTTAAAAAGTTATATTATTGTTAATTTTTAAAAAAATAACAAATATTTTAAAGTTTATATTTAAAAATATAAAAAAAAAATTTATATTTATTATATAAAACTTTCTGCTATTACATAATATAAATAGTTAAAAATATATAATTACTAAAAATGTTTAATTTTAATTTTTAAATATAGCTTTGTTAGCTAAAACAAAATTATATTTTATATTTATAACTAACGCTTGTTTCTTTTTCAAGCTTTATAAAAATAATTTATTTGTTTTAATTAACTTTAAAATAAAGTTTTTAACACTTATTAATTTATAAAATTTATATAATTTATTTAGATCTATTATTAATAATAATGCAAGCTTTTATTAAAAAAATATAAAATAACTTAAATATTTAAAGTTATATATAATATAACTTAAATATAAATTATAAAAATAAAATCTTTTAATAAATGTTTATTTTTAATAAATAATATATATATATAAAATTAAATAAATAAATTATAAATATATAAACAATATAAAATAAAATAATAAAATATAAATAAAAAATTCTATATACTGTTAAAAAACTTAATATAGAATTTAAAAGTATAAATATAAATTAAAGTTTAAAAAAATAATAACTAAAAATACTATAAACATTAAATAAACAAAAATTAACAAAAGTTTAAAGTTTAAAAAAACAACAAACTTTAATTAATTAATATTGCTTTAGATATAATAATATTAAAAATAAATACAGCTATTTTATATAAAGTATAAAAATAACTTATTTTATATAAAATTTTAACTAGTTAATTTATAACTTATTAATTAAAAGCTTGTTATATTAGTATTAATTGTAACTTTTTACTAGATATAGCTATTAAAAAACTAATTTAGCTAGCTTTTAGTTATAATATCGCTGATTTTTTACTATTTAATTACTGCAGCTGTTAAAAAATTAATCTAAATAATTTTGCAATAAATTTTTATTTTTAATATTTTAAATGTAGCTATTAAAAAATCAATCCGACTAAAACATTAAAATAAACTATTAAGTTTTAAAAATTCAAACAAAAGTGCTAACAATAGCTGCTAGTACAAAAAAAAAAAAATAAAAAATTGCAAAACTAAAAAATAAAATTGTTGCAATTATAAAACTTACTATACTATTTAAAATATATTATTTAAAGTAATATTATATATTAAATTTTAAAATATAATATAAAAAAAAAAAAGCTAGCTTAAAATTAGTAAAAAAGATTTATTTAACTTAAGTTTTAGTTTATTTTTATTATTTATTTTTATTTTATTACTAATAAAACTTATTATAGTGTAAAGTTCTTTTTTATTGAAGTGACTTTTTTATTTAATTATATCAAAAATTAATTATAATAAATTTATTATAATATTTTAAATAATTTTTAAATTAATAAAAAAATAATATAATATTAATTATTATAATATATTTTTTATTTTAAATTAATAAAATAATTTTAAATTATAATAATAAAAAGTAATTATTAAATATTATAGTTTTATTTAAAATTTATAAATTAATAATTAATTAAAAATAAATTTCTTTTTTTTTTATATTTAAATTAAAAAAATAAAAAAAAATAAAAAAAAATTGTTTATTTATTTATTTTATATAATTTTATTTATAAAATTAATTAAAACTAATATTTATTATTTTTTAATTTTAAATATTAAAAAAATATATATATAAGTTTAGTTTTATATTTTATTAATTATATATTAATAAAATTTATATTTATTTTTTTTTTTAAAAATATTAAAAATATTTTAATTTTTTTAAATTTTAAATATATTTTTTAATAACTATAAAAATTTTTTTGCGATAATATTATTATTTATATAAATAAATTATTAATTTAATGTTTTAATTTTTTTTTTAAAAAAAACTTTTTAATTTTTAAAATAAAAGTTATTTTTAAAATTTTAAGTTTAAATTTTTTTTTTTTTTTTTAATAAAAAAAATATATTTAATAGTTATTTATTTATAATAGTTTATATTATATTATAAATTATATAATTAATAAAATTTATAAAAAAAAATTTATATTATTTTAATATATTACTTAATATTAATATAGTTTTAATATTTAATATAATATTAAAATTAGCTATAATATTAAAATTAATTAAATATATATTTAATATAATAGTTATAATATTAAAAATTTTAATTAATAATTAATTTATATAATAAATATTAAATAATTTACAATTATTAAAAATATAAATATTTATTTTAATAATATTTATTTTTATATTTTTTATATTAATAATAATTAAAGTTAATTTTTAATTAATAAATTTTTAAAATATAATAATTTTATTTATTATTAATTATATAGTTATTATTATAGTTTTAAAATATTTTTTTTATATATTGTTAATATTTTTATTTATATATTATTATATTTAAATTATATTAATTTATATTTTTTTAAAAATAGTTTTAATTTTTAATTATAAATTAACAAATATTATTAATTTAAATATAAAATTTTTATTTAATAATAAAAATTTATAAATTTTAAATATTTATATTAATAAATTTAATATAAATAAAACTTTTTATATTAAAATAACTTTTTATATATATAAATATTTTTATAAATATGTTTAAAAAAAATTTTAAAATTTAATATATTAATAAAAATTATTATATTAATATAATAATTAATTTTACTTTTATAAAAGTTTAAAATTTTATTTTTAAATAATAAAAATGATTTAATATTATAATTTAATATTTAGTTTAATTTTTTAAACTTTATTAATTTTAAAAACTTATATTTATTATAATTTAATATATAAAATTTAAATTTAATTTGCTTTATATAATATATATTTTTTTATTTATATTTTTAAGTTTATTATTTTTTATTTTAATATTATATTTAAATTAATTAAATGATTTTTTAATAATAAAAATATAGTGTATTTTAATATTTAAATAAATTATATAATTATTTTTATTAAGTTTTTTTTTAATAATAATTATAAAATATCAAACTATATTATTAATAATTTAATATATTGTTTTAAATTTATAAAACTATAAAAAAAACTTATTATAATTTTAAAATAATAAATTTATTTTTTAAATTAATTATATTTTTAAAGTTATTATTAAATATAAAACAAACAATATTTAAAATAAATAAAAAGTTTAACTATTTAATATAAACTTTTAAATAATAAAATAAACTATTTTTTATTAAAAATAATATATAATTTTATTTATATATATATATAGTTAAATACATAAATAATATATATATAATTTATTTAAAAAAAATTTTAATATATTTTTATATATATTAATTATATTATAATATTAGTTTAATATAAAATTTTTTTATTTTTTTATTTTAAGTTTTAATTTAAAAATAAATTTAAATATAAAAGTTGTTTATAATAAAAGTTTTGAAAAAAAAATACTGTTATAATGTTGTTTTTATAATAACTTTTTTTTAACAACTTTTTTAAAAAAGTTTTAATAAATTTAACATTTGCTTTTTTTTAATAAAATAAAAAAACAATATTTTTATTATTTTATTTATAAAAATAAATTATATATAAAATTAAAATAATAATATAACTTTATTAATAAATAAATATATATTAAAATTATTATAATATATAAAAAATTAAAAAAAAATAATTAATTATAAAAAAAAAAAAGCTAAATATTATAATATTAAAACTTAATTAAAAAAGTATTTATATTTTTATTAATATTTAATAAATAATAAAACTTTTTTAAATTTTTAAAATAAGCTTAAATTTATTTATAAAAAAGTTTTGAATAAATAAAAAATATATAATTTATATTAATATTTTATTTATTTTATAATTTAAAAAATATATATAAAAATTTTAAAATAACTTTATTATAAAATTTTATAAAAAATTTAACTAATATAATTAATAAAAATTTTAAATGTTTTATAATTATTAAAAATTAAATATTTTTAAATAAATAAATTTATTATTATATTTTTTTTATTAAATAATTAAATAAATTAAATAATAAATAATTTTTTTATTAATATATAATAAAAATTTAAACAGTTTTTTTATTAATAATAAAAAATTTAAATAGTTTTTTTATTTATATATAATAGTTTATAAAAAGTTAAATAATAATTAAAATTGTTTTAAAAATAAACTTTTTTTAAATAATATTTTTTATTTTATATATATAAAAAACTAATAATTTTTTTAATATAATAAAAATATTTTTAAATATATTAATAAATTAAAAAAACTATATTAATAAAGTTATTAATATTTAATAATATTATAAAGTTTTAATTATTTATTTTAAATATTTAAAAATTGTTATAAAAAATTTTTATTTTTATATAAATATTTTAAAAACAATAGTTTTTTGTTATTTTTATAACTATAATTAATAAAGTTTACTATAAATAGTGTTTATATTTAAATTTATAAAAATATAATATAAATTAAAAAAAGTAAATTTATAAAGTTAAATTAAAAAAAAAAATTTAAAAGCTTTTTTTATTTATTTAATTTATTAATATAAAATAGTTCTAAATAAAACTAATACTAAAAATATATATAAAATAATTTTAAAAAACTTATTTTTTAAAACTTTTATATTTATTTATATTAAATATTATTATATAAAAAAAAAATCGTTGTTTTTAATAATTATATATAATATTTATTAATTCTGCTTTTTTAAATGTTTTTAAGTTTTTTAAGCTTTTTTAATTTAAAAAATTAAACGTTTTTTTTTTTAAGTTTAATATTTTTTAATTAATGCTTTAATATTATAAAGTTGCTATTTTAATTGCTACTAGTTATTTTTATATTTATAGCTTTTTTATTTAATTAAATAATTAAATCTATTTTTAAACTTGTTTATTTAACTTTTTAAAATAATTTTAATTTTAAACAAATTATTTTTTTTATTAAAGTTTTATTTGTTATAAATAAACTTTAGTACAAAAATTTTATAATAAAACAGGTTTTTTTTTTTTATATTAAATAATAAATATATAATAAAAATAACTAAATATATATTAAAAGTTTTTAAAATGTTTAGTTTATATATTAATTAATTAATTTTTTGTTTAATTTTTTATAGTTTAATTTGTTATTATAAATACTTTTTAAAAAGTTTATTAAATAAATAATAACTATTATAAAACTTTAAATAAATTTTATTATTAATTTTAAATTTTATTAATTTATATTTATTATTATAGTAATATTTTATTTATATTGCTATAAAATTTATAATTAGTTTTATATTTTTATAAAAATGCTGTTTTATAAAATAGATATTTTTAACTATATTATTTTTTTAATTTATTTAAATTAAAATATTGTTTAGTTTTAAAAGTTAAAAACTAAATAACTATTTATATATAAATAATTTAATCAGGTTAAAATATATACTATTTAAATTTTATTATAATATAAATAATATATTTATTTAGTTTTTTTTAAAATATATAAATATATAATATTAAATAGCTATTTTTATAATTTAGTTTTTTTTTTTTAATAAATTATTGCTTTAAAAATAATATGTTATAATTATAAACAATTTTGTTTTAAAATTTTTTTACAATTTTTTTTAACATTATAATATAAACTTTTAGTTATAATTAAAAATAATATTACTAAGTACTTTTTAATCAGTTAATAAAAGTTATTTAATTAATATTATAGTTTAATATATAGTTATATATATTTTATATTTAAAAATAAAAAATATATATTTAAATATAATATAAGTTATAAATATTAATATATTATAATATAAAAATTTATTTAAATGCTATAAAATAACAATTGTTAAAACTTTAAATCGTTTTATAATAAAATTTATAACAATAGTTTTTATTAGTTTTATATTTTTTAGCTAAATAAATTAATAATTTTTTAAAAGTTTTTTTTTATTTATATTATATACTTTATATTTATTACAAAACTTTAAATATATTTAAACTTATTTTATTTTAAATATAATTATATATAATTTAAGCTTTATTATTATATATTTATATTTAAAGTAATATTTATTATTATATACTATATTTAAAAACTTATTAACTTATTTTTTTAAAATATATAGTTTATGCTTTTTTTTGCAATTTATATTATATAATAATTTATTAATTATAATAAACAAATAATTAAAATATAAAAAGTTCATAATATTTTCGTTATTTTTATAAATAACTTTTAAAATTTTATAATATTTAAAATTTTTATTATAGTTAGTTATAAATTTAAACTTAACTTTTTTATTTATAATTATTTTAAATATTATAAACTATATTTAATTAAAAATTAAATTTTTAGTAAATTGTTAAATTTTATTTTTAATATTTATTAAATTAATAAAGTTTTATAGCTAGTTTAATATATTAAAAACAAAATTAAAATATTTAAATAAATAATATATTTGTAATTTATATTATAATAAATAAATTAATATATTTATTAAATATTTATTAATATAATTTATTAAACTTATATTTAAATTAATTTAATTTAAAATACTTTTAATAAAATAGTAGTTTATAAATATAACTATTAAATTATATAATATTTTTATTATAGTTTTTAAATGTTTATATGTTTATATAATATAAACTATTTTTATTTTTAAAAAATTATAATATATTTTTAACTAAAATATAAAGCAATTAAAAAATATAACTAAAAATATTTAAGTATTAAATATAACTAAATCGAGCTTTTATATATATTTATTTTTTAAATAAAACATTATTATATTAAATTTTTGTTTAAAAAAAATATTTATTTATATAAACAAAGTTTTAGCTAAGTTGTAATAATATAACATTATATTGTTATAAATTAATGTTTATACTGCTTTAAAAAATTCTAGCTTTATTTTTATAAACTTAAAAAATATTAATTTGTAATATATTTAATATTTATTAAAGTTGTTATTTATAATTCTATTTATTTAATACTTTTAGTTTAATAGTTTAGTTTTTTTTTTTTATAATAGTTTTATACACTAAATATAATAAAAAAATAAAACATATAAAAATTTACTATTATTTAAATATTGCTTTAAAACTTTTAGTTAGTTTAAAAATTTAAAGTTTTAAAAAATAATTAGTTTTTTTTTAATTATAAATATATTAAAAACATTTATTCAAAAGTTCAAAAGTTTTACAAAAAAATATATAATAAACAATTTTTTAAATAATAATAAAATTTTTTTTTTTTAAAATAGTATAAATATATTTTACAAATGTTACAAATGTTTAATTTTAATAATTAAAAAAATTACAATATTATTAATAAAAATGCAATAGAAGTTTTAATATAGTTATAACAATTTGTTTATAAACTTTTAAATATAAATAAAAAAATTTTAAAAATTTATTAAAGTTATAATAATAATATAGATAAGTATAGAGGTTTTGAAAAATGGGTTTTTTAAAACCACTCTGTATATATCTCTAGCACTAGTCCTATTTGGGACTACCTCACATCGGTAGATTAAATAGGTGAGAGGAGCCCTTAGGTCTCCTCTTTTAACTTGACTTTGCAGGTCTACTCCTTTGAATTTACATTATACTTTTATAAACTTAAATACAGGTATTATTTATAGTAAACTTTACTAAATAAACTGTTTTAATTTTTTAGAATTAACTATAGTAAATTTGTTACAATATTTTAAATAAACTTTAAATTAGTAAAAAAACAATATAACATTAATTATTATAATATATTTTTTATTTTAAATTAACAAAATAATTTTAAACTGTAATAACAAAAAGTAATTATTAAATATTGCAACTTTGTTTAAAGTTTATAAATTAATAATTAAACGAAAATAATCTTTTTTTTTTTTTTATATTTAAATTACAAAAGTAAAATAAATAAAAAAAAATAGCTTGTTTATTTATTTTATATAATTTTATTTATAAAATTAATTAAAAATAATATTTACTGTTTTTTAATTTTAAATATTAAAAAAATATATATATAAATTTAGTTTTATATTTTATTAATTATTTATTAGCAAAATTTATATTTAGTTTTTTTTTAAAATATTAATAATATTTTAGTTTTTTTAAATTTTAAATATATTTTTTAACAATTATAAAAAATTTTTAATTATAATGTTACTACTTGTATAAATAAATTGTTTGTTTAAAGTTTTAACTTTTTTTTTTTTTAAAAACTTTTTGATTTTTAAAGTAAAAGTTATTTCTAAAATTTTAAACTTAAGTTTTTTTATATTAACTTTTTTTAGCGAAAAAAATATATTTAATAGTTGTTTGTTTATAGCAGTTTATATTATATTATAAACTATATTATTAATAAAACTTGTAAAAAAAATTCTACATTGTTTTAATATATTAATTAGTATTAATATATTTTTAATATTTAATGCAATATTAAAATTAGTTAAATATATATTTAATATAATAGCTATAATAATAAAAGTTATAATTAATAATTAATTTATATAATAAATATTAAATAATTTAAAATTATTAAAAATATAAATGTTTGTTTTAATTATATTTATATTTATATTTTTTATATTAACTATAGCTAAAGTTAGTTTTTAACTAATAAATGTTTAAAATATAGCAATTTTAATTACTGCTAATTTTATAGCTACTATTATAGCTTTAAAACACTTTTTTTATATATTTTTAATATTTTTAGTTATATATTATTATTTTTAAATTATATTAATTTATATTTTTTTAAAAATAGTTTTAATTTTTAATAATAAATTAGTAAATATTATTAATTTAAATATAATAAAACTAATTAATACTGTTATATTATTTTTTTAAACTAGCTTAAATATAAAGTTTTTATTTAATAGCAAAAACTTATAAACTATAAATATTTATATTAATAAACTTAATATAAATAATATTTTTTATATTAAAGTAATTTTATATATATATAAATATATTTATAAATATATTTAAAAAAAGATTTTAAAATTAAATATATTAATAAAAGTTATTATATTAATATAATAGTTAATTTTAATTTTATAAAAGTTTAAAATTTTATTTTTAAGTAATAAAATCGGTTTAATATTACAATTTAATATTTAGTTTAACTTTTTAAATTTTATTAGTTTTAAAAATTTATACTTGTTATATTTTAATAAATAAAATTTAAACTTAATTTATTTTATATAATATATTTTTTTTTTGTTTATATTTTTAAATTTGTTATTTTTTATTTTAATAATATATTTAAACTAGTTAAATAGTTTTTTAGTAATAAAAATATAGTTTGTTTTTATATTTAAATAAATTATATAATTATTTCTACTAAGTTTTTTTTTAGTAGTAACTATAAAATATTAAAATATATTATTAATAGTTTAATATATTGTTTTAAGTTTATAAAGCTATAAAAAAACTTGTTATAATTTAAAAATAATAAGTTTATTTTTTAAATTAATTATATTTTTAAAATTATAATTAAGTATAAAAAAAATAGCGCTTAAAATAAACAAAAAATTTAGCTGTTTAATATAAACTTTTAAATAATAAAACAAGCTATTTTTTGTTAAAAATAATATATAATATTGTTTATATATATATATAACTAAATATATAAATAATATATATATAATTTGTTTAAAAATCTTTTTAGTATATTTTTATATATATTAGTTATATTTTTTAATTAAATCAAAAGTTTTATTATAATATTTATATATAATATTATAATTAATTATAATAAATGTTTTATTGTTTAAACTTAAATCTAAATATAAAAAATTTAATAAAAAAGCTAAAGCTTTTTTTTTTTTTTTTTTTATATTATATAAGTTTGATTTTTTTTTTTTTTTTTTTTAATATTTATTTTAATATTTATTGCAACTATTTTTATGTTTAAAACTTTTTTTTTTTTATAAAAGTTTATTATTTTATACTGTAGCTAAAAAAATGTTTAGTTTTTGTTGTTTTGTTTATTTTTTCAACAGTTATATTAATAAAAAAAAAACTTTTAAATAATTGCTGTTATAATTAAAAGCTTTATTTTAATAATATATAATATATATTTTGCTAATATATTATTATTTTTAAAAAAATATAAATAGTTTTTAATATTTAAATTTATATATATATAAATAGTTGTTATAATTTTATATTAATTATTATTGCTTTTATTAAAAATTTTTATTATTTTAATATATTGTAGCTTTTTTTAAATAAAATATATTATTACTATTTTATTATATAATATATTTTATAATATAAAAATATTTTAATTGAACTTTTTAGTTGTTATTACAAATTATATTAAAAATTAATTAGTTAATTTTTTTAATAATATATTTAATTTTTAAACTTAAAGATTTATTTTAATTTTTATAATTAATTTAATAGTTTATTATAAAACTATTAATTTAATTAAAAAAGTTTGTTATAAAGTTAAAATTTAACAAGTATTTTTTTTATTTAATTTTATATTTGTTATAAAAAAGTTAAATTATTTAATAAAACAATATATATTAATAAAAATTAATTTATTACTATTAGCAATTATATTAATATTATTATAATTTTTATAGTTAAATTTAAATTAATTAATATTTATTTATTTAAAATAATATTAATATTAAAAATTAATATTAATAAAGTTAAAAATGCTATTTTATTTATTAAGCTATAAAGTTAATATTTTTTTTATAAAATTAAAAAGTTATATAAATAAAAAAAATAATACTTTGTTTTTATTACTATTAAAATTATAATTTAATAAATTATTATTATTGTTATTATTATTTTTGTTATTATTATTAAAATTTTTTTTAAAATTAAAAGTTTTAAATAATTAATATTAAAGTTTAAATATTTAATACTGTTAATATTTATAACTATAAATTAAAAATTAAAACTAATATTAATATATAATACAATATTGTAATAAATTATTATATAAAATATTTTTATATAATTTATTAAATAACTTTTTTATAAATAGTTATAATTTAATATTAAATTAAATAAAAAAAATAGTTATAACTAAAAAAAATATATTATTTAATACTATAAATATATATTATATAAATATATTTATAGTAACTATTGTTAAATTAATAAATTTTATTACTAGTATTAATAAAGTTTTAAAAAACTATTTTTTTAATACTTATATAATTATAAATATTTTTATATTTGTTTTTAATATAAAAACTAATAATAAAATATATTTTATTTTTTAAAATATTTTTTATAACAAAAAGTTTGTTTTTTTATAAAACTTATTTATAAACAAAAATAAAAACTATATAAATATAAATAATATATATAAATTAATAAAACTATTATAAATATAGTTAAAACAATTAATAAAACTATTATAATTTATAGCTAATATTAATATTTTAAAAATTAGCTTAACTATTGCTATAATAATATTTATAAAATTTATAATTATTTATTATTAAATTATAAACTTTATTATTATTGTTTATATATTATTTACTATTATATTTATTATATTTTATAAAATAAAAATATTTTTTTTATTTATTATATATTTATATATTATATTAAATATTTTGTTTATTTTGTAGTTTTTTTTTTTTTAACTATTAAATTTATTTTAAAAGTATTTTTAAATATAGCAATTATTATTAAACTTTTAAAGTATTATTTTTATTTTAATATTTATATTTTTATTTGTTTTAAAATTAAATAATATATTATTTATAATTTATAATTTTTGTTTTATATATAGCTATATATATAAAAACTAAAACTTTTAAAGTTTTTAAAACATTAAAATAATATTATTATAAAATTTCAATTATAATTAAAAACTAAATTATTATAAAAATTTTATTATATTAAACTTAATTAATTTTAGTATAAAATTTTTAATAGTAACAAATAAATAAAACTTTTTAATTATAAAAAAGTTTTTGTTTTTTTTTGTAAATATATTTTTTTTATATTTTTATTTAATATATATAATAAAAATTTAACAAAATAATATAACAAAATAAATAAAATAATTAAAAAGTTATATTAATATAACAAAAAAAATAAAACAAAAATATTTTTTAAAAATATAAAATATAATATAAGTTTTATAAAAATATTTAATTATTAATTATTAATTAAACCAATATATATATATAAATTAACAAATTTTATAAAATTACTTAATTAATAAAACAAATATATAATAACTTAAATTATATAAAAAAAATAAAAAAAAAATAATAAAACTAAATTTAATTATATATAATAAAATTTTAATATAATTATTACTATTTAAATATAAAATAAACTAATATTTAAAAAACTATTAATTAAAAATATTATAAATATTAACTATAATTAAATATAATTAAAAAAAGTTAATATAACTACTTTAAAATATAAAAATATAAAAATATAAAAATAGTATAAAAATTTTTATATTAATTTATATTAATTTATAAAAATTTTAATAATAATTGATTATTTAAAACAAAAAATTTGTTAAATTTAATTAATATTATATTTAAATAATAAAAATTCAATTTAAACAAAATAATATATTGTTAAAAATATATATATTATTTAAAAAAATAAAAAACTTTGTTATAATATATATACTGAAATTAAAACGTTTAAATAATAAAAATTTAATTTAAACAAAATATTTTAAACAATATATTATAAATAATATATAATTTATTAACAAAAAAAAAAATGAAAATATAAAATTGGTTAATTATAAAACTTATTATATTATTTAGTAAAATTTACTATAAATAGTATTTATATTTAAGTTTATAAAAATATAATATAAATTAACAAAAATAAATTTGCAAAATTAAATTAAAAAAAAAACCTAAAAGCTTTTTTTATTTATTTAATTTATTAATATAAAGTAGTTTTAAATAAAATTAGTACTAGAAATATATATAAAGTAGTTTTAAAAAACTTATTTTTTAAAACTTTTATATTTGTTTATATCAATAATATTTTTATATATATAAAAAAATATTTAATTTTTTTATTACTATTATTATTATTATTAAAAAATTAAATAATTTGTTTTTTATAATAATTAAATTATAATTTATTGTTTTAATATTTATTATTTATTTTAATTATTAAAAAGTTATTATTATATATATAAATAATATTATAAATTTTATATTTAAAAACATTAATATTAAATATTTTATTAATAATATTAATAATAATGTTTAATAATTATTATAAATTATTTTTAATATTTATAACAAATTTATTAAAAATATTAATTTATTGTTATAAATTAAAACTTAAAAATAATTTATTAATAATTAAAATATTGTTTAATATTATAATAGCTTTAATTATTTTTAATAAATAAACATTTAAAATAAATATAAATAAATATATATATTTATTATAATATATTTTTAAATTATTTTTGTTAATTTTATTTATTAATTTATAATATATATAAAATATAACTATAATAATATTATTGTTTATATTATTTATATAAATATATATTAAATTATTTAATTATTTTTAAATATAATTAAATATTTTAAAATATTTAATAGTAAAATTTTAATTATAATAATAAAACTATTTTATATTAATAAAATTGTTATTTTTAAAAATAATATTTTATTTTATTTATAAAAAGTTTAAGTTATAAATTAAAAACTTTAATTTATAAAATAATATATTATTAAACCTTTATAATATTATTAAATATATAAGCTAATATTATAAATTTTATAAAATTAAGTTTATAAATTTATTTTTTATTATAAACTTAAATAAATTTTTATAAAAAAACAATTATTATTAAATTAAAATTTAATTAATAAAAAAATTGATATTATTAATTTAATTAAAATTGTTTTTAATATTAATAATTATAATTAGTTTCAAAAGTTTAAATAATTGTTTATTTATATAAAAAAAAACCTTTTTATTATAAAAATAATAAATTATTTATTTATTAAAAAAAGCTTTATTTTTAATAAAAGTTTAATTTTATATTTTAATAAAAATTTTATATTTAAAAAATAAATAGCTTTTTTAATATTAATAAAATAATTATATATATATAATTAATATTTAAATATAATAATAAAAATAATTTTATTATAAAAACTTTTTAAATGAAAAAAAATAAACTTAATTTATTAGTTTATTATTAAAAACTATTATATATAATTAATAATAATTAAATTAATATTTAAGTATTTTATATTAAATTTTATTTATAATTAATTAAATTCATTTTGTTTTAATTAATAAATATTTAATTATATTTAATTATATTTAATAATATATTAAATTTATAAATAATTAAGTTAAAAAAAATAAAATATTTTAATTTTTTTTATTATAAATATATTTATAAAATTTTTAATAAGTTTATATTAACTAGTTATATATATTTAAATAATAATTTTTATTTTTTATTTAACTTTAATATATAGTTTAAATTTAAATAATTAATAATTTAATATAATATATATTAATATATTAATAATATTTTTAATTATAAAAAAAAATTAAATAAAATATTAAATAAAAAAAACTTTTTAATATATAGTTATTAAATTTACTTTTTATACAAATTTAATATTATTAATATTAATAAATTAATTATATTAATAGTTATAACTTTTAATTTTAAAATTATTTATAAAAAGCTTAAAATTATTATTAAAAATTTAATTAATAATATAAACATATTTATAGTAAATACTTTTAATTTATATTTCAATTTTATATTATTTATAAATTATATTAGTTATATAAATGTTTTTTTTATAATTAAAAGTTAATTTAAAAATATTTTATTTAATTAAATTATTAATTTAATTATTAAATAAATTAAAATTTATTTATATAATTATTTTATAATTATAATTAAAAATAATATTATATATTTAAATTATAATATTAAAAAAAAAAAATATAAAATAATAAAAAAAGTATTAAGTTAAAATATATAGTTAATAAAATTAATTATAATATAAAAAAAATTAAATATAAAAATATTATAACAATTTATTTATGAAAAAATATATTAAAAAAAAAACATTTTTAAAAAAGCATTTTAAAAAAAATAATAAAAAAGCAGCTAGAATTATTAACAAATATTTAAAAATAAATAAACAATATAAATAAATAGTTATATTATTTATATAGTAAAAATTATTAAAAATAAAAATAAACTGTTTTTTTTAATGTTTATTTAATAATAACTTAAATATTTATTTTAAATATAGTTTTAATAATTTTTTAATTAATTTCTATTTTTTAAAATATTTTAATAATAATATTATTTTTTATTTATTTTTTTAAGTTAAATTTTTTAAAGTTAATAAATATTTATTATTAAATTTAAAAGTAAAATTAGTTATATTTTTTTATAAATAATATATAAAAGTATTATTTATTAAATTAATTTTTATAATTTTTTTATTTAATTAAATATTTAAAAAAAAACTTTTTATTAATATATAATAAATGCTATTATAACAAACTTTTAATTTTATAAAACATAAAATTATTATTATTTTTATTTATAAAAATTTGTTTAAATAACTAATATTATTTACTAAATAAATTTAAACTTTTAAAAATTAAAAAAAAAATATATAATTAAAACTATATAATAAATATATTAATATTATAGAAAATTAAATTTATAAATTATAATAAAAAAGCTTTTTTATTATTTAAACTATTTTTATAATAATTTATTTAATAAATTATAATTTTTATAAAATTATAAATACTATTATATTATATTTTAATATTAATTATTATAAAATTAATTGTTATTTTTATATTTTTTTAATATATAAATTAATAAAATTAAAAATTAAAAAATTTAATAAAAAGTTTAAATATTAATAAAAAACTTTAAAAATAAAAATTTAAAATTAATTTATTTAAACTATAATTAAAAACTAATAATTTTATATTATTAAAATTATATTAAAACATTATAACAATATTAATTTATAAAATATTATATTATATTATAATAAAATAATAAATAGCAATTTTAATATTTTAATTATATTTTTTATTAAAGCTATTTATTTTTAAATAATAGTTAAGAAATATTTTTAAAACTGTTTTTATATATAATTATATAGTTTATTAAAATTTAAATATAATTATAAAGTTTTAATTAAAAATATTTTTTTAAAATATTTTTTAATTATATAAAAATAATAATTTAACAAATATTATTATTTAGTTTTAAACTATATAAATTATATTATTTAATATTAATATATATTTTTTAAAAAATTTATATATAATTATTAATAAAACATTATAAATATTATGTTTTTTTATAGTTTAAAAAATATTAATTAATAATATATAAAAAGATTTAATAATAAAATTTATAATAACAATATAATATAATATTATTAATTTATAAATAAATTTAAATTGATTTAATAAATTTTAAAAAATAAAGTTTTAAAAACTATAAAATATATATTTAAAATTAAAATAATATTATTTATTATAAACTATTTTAAAAATATTTTTTTAATATATTATTCAAATATAAAACTATTATTTATTTTATAAATATATAAAATAAAACAATTTATATTTATTAAGTTTGTAAAAAAAAAATATAACTAGTTTATTTATAATAGTAAAATTTATTAACAATTAAATTATTACTATAGTTTTGCTATTATTTTAATAAATTATAAATTATTTAAATATTTTTAAATAAACTTTTGTTATTATTAATTATTAATAAAAATATATATATTAATAATATAACTAAAATTATTAATAATATTTTCTAATATATTAACTTTTAAATTTTATAATATAATATTATTTAATAAATTTAATAAAATAAAAAACTAAAATAATATATTAAAAATAAATTAATTTTATTAAAAATAAATTAAATATTAAATTAAAATTAAAAAAGAAATAAATTAATATTATAATAAGTTTTATATTTAATTTAATTATATTTATTAATTAAAAATTTATTTAATTAATAATATTTTTAAAACTTTTATAATTAATAAATATAATAATAAATATAATATATAATTATATTTAAATTTAAAATTGTTTATAATTTTATATTAAATTAAAAACTTTTAATTTAATAATATTATAATTTAACTTTATTTTAATTAAAACTTTGTTTAAAAATAAAATAAATTATATAAAATTAATAAAAATATATTAATTATTTTAAATATTATTAAAATAAAAATTTATAACATTATGTTTATATTTATAAAAAAAGTTAAATTTAACAAAAAAAAGTTGTTAATAATTTTAATAAATAAATTAAATTATATTAATAAATTATATTTATAATAATTAAAAAGTTAACTTTTTTTATATAATTAAATTAAAAGTAATTTTAATAGTTTATTATTTTTAAATAATTATAGTTTTAAAAATTGTTTTAAGTTTATATTTTTTAATAAATAAATAAATTTTATATTTTTATAATAAAAAAAACTTTTATTAATATTAAAAAATAAATTTATATTTTTATTATTAAGTTATTATTAATATATAATATATTTTAAAATTTTATTAAATAAAAATAAATAGTTTATTTATTTTATAATAAATTAAAAAATAATATTTTAATTTAAATTTATATTTTATTTTTAATATATTTTTTTTTAAATAAATATTAAAGTTATTAAATTAAACAATTATTAAATTTAATAATATAGTAAAAAAAGTTTTTAAAAATGTTAAAAACTTTTGTTTAAATTTAATATTAATATAAACATAAACTTTTTTTAAAAAGTTTTTTAAAATATTATTTATAAATTTCTTTTATATTTATTTTATAATTTTAAAAAATTTTAATATATTTTTTAATAATATATTATTATATTTATTATTTTTTAAATAATTTAAAAATATTTTTATATATAATTTTTTAATTAATGTTTTATAAACTTTTAAAAAATTTTTTAAAAACTTTATTTTTAAACTTTTTTAAAGTTTTATTAAAAAATTTATCTTTATTAAAAATTATATTTTTAATAATATTTATTTTATTTTTTTATAAAAGTTATATATAATAAATATTAATAAATTTATAATTAATTAAATAGTTTATTTAAGTTTTAAAATTAAACTTTTAATATTTATGTTTTTTTTATTTAATTTATTAAATTATAATAAATGTTATATAGTTAAAAACTTTTAAATAAATAAATAATAAACTTTTTTTATAATTTATTATATTTTATAAATTATTAAAATAAAAATAAAACTTTTTATAAAAAACTTATTAATAATTAATTTATTTAAATATTTAATTATATAAATAAACTACTATATAAACTATTTTAATTTATAAAAATAAAAAAAACTTATAGCTATTATATATAAAGTTTATTTTTAATTTAATAATAGCTTTTATTTTTTTAATTTTATAATTAAAATTTTAAATATATAATAATAAAATTTTAAAAATAATATTATATTTTTTAATAATCGATTTATTAAAATAAATAGTTTTTTATATTAAATTAATAAATTTATTAATATATTTAATAGTTTTATTTTAATATTAAAGTAATAATTTATATATTAAATATAATTTTTAAAAACTATTTATATAATATTAATAAATTTATTATTAATATAATAGTTTTATATATAGCTTAAATATTAATTAATTATTAATATTATTTTTTAAAAAAGCTTTTTTTAATTAAGTTTATTATATTAATAAAAATTAATTAATAAATATATATTTATTTTTATAACTTTTAAACAAATGTTTTATTTTATAATATAAATTATATATTTAAATTTTATTTTTATTTTTTTAATTTAAAACTATTTTAAATATAACAATTATTTTAAATATAATTAATAATAATATTATTAAAAAAGCATTTTTAAAAAAATATTATATAATATTGTTATAAAAATAACTTTTTAAAATTAATTTTTTTAAAAAGTTTTTTTTATAAAACTTTTTTATTAATTTTAATATTTGCTTTTTTTATAAAAAAACAATATTTTTATTATATAATATAATATAAAAAAAAAACTATTAAAATAAATTAAAATATTATTATTAATAAATATTATAAAAAAGTTTAATAAAAAAATTAATTAAATAAATAAAATAAAAGTTATAAAAATATATATTAATAAAAACTATTAAATAAATAAAAAAAAGTTTAAAAAAATAAACTAATAAAAGTTATTTAAAAAAATATTTTAATAATAAATATTATTTATTTTATTTAAAAAGTAAAAATTTCTAATTAAAAATTTAATAAATTGTTTTATAAACAAAAAAAAACTTTTAAAATTAATATTAAAAAAAAAAACTAAAACTTTTTTAAATAAATAAAAAAAACTAAAGCTTTTAAAATAATAAATATTAATTTAAAAAAAAATAAAACGAATTTTAAATAAAATTTTAAAAAAACTTAATATTATTAAAATATTTTAATATAATATTTTAAATATTTTTTAATTATAAAAAAAAATTTCAATATAATATATTATTTTTTTTTTATTTTTATAAATAAAAAGTTTTAATATTAATAAAAAAGTTTTTATTAAATTTTTTATTATAGTTTATATTATTATTATATTTATTAAGTAATTTAAAAATTTATAATTTATAATAATTAAAACTAAAAAGTTTTTTTTTATAATATTTAATTTATATAATAGTTATTAAAATTTTTTTATTATAAATATAAATAATATTGTAAACTTTATAAATAAATATATTAATATTTAATATTTTATTAATAGCTTTAGTAATAATATTAAATAAGTTTTATAAATTATAATAAACTTTTATTTTTTATTATAAAATTATAATTAAAAGTAATTTATTTATTATAATAATATTAAAAACAACTATAATAAATTTTATTATTTTAAAAATATATATATTTAAAATAAATATAAATAAATTTATATAATTATTATAATATATTTTAAATTTGTTTTTTTTTTAATTTTATTAATAAATTTATAATATATATAAAAAACAACTGCTATTATATTATTATATATATTATTTATATAATTTTAAAAAAACATTTTATTTTATTTTTAAATATAAATAAACAACTTAAAATATATAATTATAAAATTTTAATTATAATATTATAACTATTTAATATTAACAAAGTTATTAGTTTTAAAAATAATTTTTTATTTATTTATTAAAAGTTTAATTTATAAATTAAAATTTTTAATTTATATAATAATATATTATTAAATTTATATAATATAGTTATTTAAAAATAGAAATATATATTAAATTAAAAAAAAAAAAAAAAGTTTAATAATAGCAATTTTTTTATTAAAAAATATCAAATCATATTTAATAACATATTAAATTTCTAAATTGCAAATTTAAAAAAGCCAAAAGCTTTAACATTTTTAGCTATAAAAAAATTAACAAAATTGCTACTTTTGTTTAATTTTAATATAAAGTTTAAATTTAAATCGTTGTTAATTTAGTATAATTTAAATTAAAATATAAATAATATTTTTATAAATAAAAAATAATTAAATAAAATATTAAAAAAAAAAATCTTTTTAATAATTAATAAATAACTATATATTATAAATAAAATTAATAATATTAATATTAAAAAAACAATTATAATAATAATTATAACTTTTAGTTTTTATATTATTAATAAATAATTTAAATTTGTTATTAAAAAATTAATTAATAATATATATATATTTAAAATATTTATTTTTTATATAAGTTTAAGTTTTATATTATTTATAAATTATTATAATTATATAAATATTATTGCTATAATTAAATATTAACTTAAATATATTTTATTTAATTAAATTGTTGATTTAATTTTTAAATAACTTTAAATTTATATAAATAATAACTTTGTAATTAAAATAAACAATTATATTAGCTATAATATATAAAAAATATATATATAAAAATTTTTTTTAAAAATATTAAAAATTAAAAAGTAATAAGTTATAAAAAATTTAAAAAATAATAAATTATAAACAAACTAAAATATAAAAAAAAGTTTTAAAACAAGTATTTTGAAAAAAATATTTTAAAAAAAACAACAAAAGCTAAAATTATTAATAAACTTATAAGTATAACTAAATATATATAAAGAAATCATTATATTATTTGTATAAACAAATATATTTAAAAATAAAAATAAACTGTTTTTTTAAATATTTTTTTAATAATAATTTTGTTAAACCAATAATCCGACAAAACTTGTATATATATACTAGGTGTATATAACTAAGACTTGAACTAAAACATTTATTAAGTAACCAAATAAATAAAAAATATAAAAACTTACTAAAATTTACAAAACCCACAGGTTTTATATACACACATATATAAATAACTTATATACGACCTTTTTAGTTATATTTCTTTTTATAAAATATATATATAAATTAATATAAAACTTTAAAACTTAAAAACAAACTTTAAACTTTATAAATTATTTTAAATTTTTATATATATATATATATATAAAAAGTTTTATTAATAGTAATTAGTAGTTGTTAAATATAATTATAAATTAACAAAATAAAAAAACAAAATCGATATTATTTATTAAAAGTAATTTTTATATTTAATTTTTAAACTTTTTATATAATAAAAAAAAAAGTATAGTAATTTTTATTACAGAAATAGAAAATATATTGACTTAAATTATTATATAAATAAAAATTTAATATATTATAGCAATAAAATGTTATATAATATATTAACTTTGCTTTTATATAATTAAATAACTAAATAGCAAATAAAATTGCAAAAGATTTTATTACTATAACAATAGCAGAATTATTTCAAGCAGCTATATTTATATTAAAACTTATATTTTTTATTATTTTAAACTATAAAAATTTCAGCAACAAGCTTATATATAAAAATATAAACAAAAAAAGTACTATTTTATTTAAAATTTAAAAAAAAAAGAAACTGATTTAAAATAATAAAATATTATAATCGATTTAAATAAATTACTTAAAAAAATATATATAACTATATATATAGCTTAATATTTGTTAAACTATATATAATTAAAAATTAAAAGCAATTATTTTATATAATTAATTAAAATAAATTTTAATAACTAAACTATATATTAATTCTTTTATATTAGCTGTTTATTTAAAACAAAACTATTTATTATATTTAATTAAAAAACAAATGTTTAATTTTAAAAATCGTTTTTAAATAAAAAACTTATAAAGTTAATTATTTTATATAAAATAGAAAAAAAAAATACATTTATTATATAAATAATTTTAGTTTTAATATTTATATTAATAAATATATTAAAATTTTTAATTATATAAATAAATTATTTAATATTATAACTAGTTATACTAAAATTAATAATATTAGTATATGTTATAATATTTAATATAAATAATTAAATATTTATTTTTTTTATATAAACAAAAATTTAAAAATTTATATTTACTTTTAAAATTTTTATTGTATATTTTGCGCTTTTTTTTATATATAAAAATCGATTATATAAACTTGTTTTTATTTAAATTATTTATAATAATTTAATTGAAATAACTTAATTTATTATATTTACTAAAATATAGCGATTTAACTAAAACTATAACAATAAATTATATAATATATTATATAATAAAGCTTAAATTTTTATTTCGATATATTTTTAATTTAAAATTATAAAAAAATAATATTATATAATATTTTTTTTTATATTAAAAAAAAAACTAAACAGTATTATTTTAACTATATTAATTTAATATATAAATAAAACGAAATTTATATAATATTTAATAATTATTTTAATATAATAGTTAATTATAGTTAATATTAAATTGATTAAATTATTATTACTTTTATATAAATAAAATAAAATATTTTAATAAAAATAATATTTAAAATATTAAAAACTATAATTAATAAGTTTTAATTTATATAATATATTTTAAAATTTAGCTATTATAAAAAAATATTACTTTATATAGCAGTTATATAAATATATTTTAATATATTTAAATTTAAATTTATTTTAATTAATTAAAAACTTATATATAAAGCTTTATTTTTTAATTTATAATTAATACTATAAGTTTTTTTTAATTAAAAAATAAACTATTATTATATAATGAATGTTTATTTTATTAATAAATAATACAATATTAAATATTTAAAACAATTATATAGTTATAACTTTAAAAAAGATTTTCGCTAAAAATTATAACAATTATATAATAAAAATAATAAAAGTAACAAAAAGTATTTTATTTATAAAAAGCTTAGTTATTAGCTTATTAACTATATTTAATAAAAAAAATCGAAAATAAAAAAGCAATATTTTATTATATATAATATTTTAAAGTAAAAAACTTTATTATATAAAAAATATAATATATTTATATTAAATTATAAAAGTAATAAAAACTTTTTATATAATAATAAATTTAATAATAACTTAAATTTTAAAACTAAAAATAAAACAGTTTAATTTTTAATAAATTTAATATATTTTTATTATATAATAAAAAAAATATATATATATTTAAAACTAAATATTAATATTAAATAATTTTTATTTAAATAGTTAATATAATATAAAATATTAAAATATTTTATAAAATATTAATATAATTAAAGTTTTAATTACTAAAAAAGCTTAAATTAAAACTTTTATATAAAAAAATCTTTTTATATAAATAAATTAAACTTTAAATAATATAGCAATTTAATTTAATAGTATTAAAAACTTTAAAACTATAAATATTATAATAATTTTAATATTAATTAAATTAATTAAATTTTATATTTTAAATATGCTAACTTTATTTTTACTGTTGTTATAAAATATAAATTAACTATATATTTATTTTAATAATATATAAAATATAATTATATAATAAAATAAAACAATAATATTAATTATATAAAAATAAAAATATTTATTTTTTAATTTTAACTAATTAAAAACTATAAATTATTTTATAAAATAAAAGCTTTAAAAATTATATTGTTAATTTAAATATTTTTATATAAAAAAACATATAAAATTATTATAAAAAATTAAATATAATAATATTAATATTTTAATATTTTAAAAAATTAAAAAATTTTGCTACTATTGTTAATTATATAATCAAGCTTTAAAAAAATTTAAATTTTTGTTAAAAAACAAATATAATTTTAATTATAAAATTATTATTAATATTATATAAATTAACAAATAATTAACTTTATATATAATCGACATAAATATTTTATTTTAAATAGTTAAATTTTTAAAGTTTTTAAATATATATAATATTTAAAATATATTATATTAATATTAAATTTTAATATATTAAAAGCTATTTAATTATATTATATATAACTTTAATATAAATTTTTTATTTAAAAAATTTTGTAATAATATATAATTAATTAAAACTTTATATAAAAAAAATTTTATTAAAATATATTAAACTATTAAAAAAATTAAACAAATATATATATTATTTTATTATATATTTGATATTTTATATAAAAAAATCGATTACTATATAAATGAAAAAAGAATATTACAAATAGTTATAAAAGCTTTAAATAATATAACTAAATAAAATAGTTTTATATTTATTTTATTAGTTTTTAAAGTTTATTTTAAAATTAATAGTAACTTATTTTTTTTATTAAAAATTACTTAAAAAGTAAAAGTTATATAAAAAGCTATAAAAATATTAAAAAATATTTATATAAAAATTAATATTAACTTAGCTATATAAACTAAAAACAAACTATTATTATTATATAAAATATTTTTTTTATTTTTTTAAAATAAAATTATAATATAAAAAAAACATAAAAATTAAATAAAACTATATAAAATTTCTACAATTAAAAATTATAACATTATAATTAATATAATAAATAAATTAGCTAAGTTTTATTATATTTAAATTAAACTATATTATTAATCAAAAGCTATATTTAATTTATTATATAAAAAAAATAACTTTTTATATAATTTTTTTTAAGCTATTAAAAAGTTATAACTTTAATATAAAAACAAACTAAAAAAGTTATTTATATTTATTAGCAACTAATACTTTATATTAAAAAAAATCAATAATTATATTTTAGCTATATAACTAAAACAAAATAATATAATTATTATATTTAATATATTTTTTAAATAATTAAATATAGCTAAAATAAATATATTAACAACTTAAAATATATTTTAATTTATATAATATAATTTAAACTAATATAACTAAATAAAAAATTTTTAAACTAAACTTATATAAAAAGTTAAAAATAAAATAATTAAATTATATAAAAAGTTTAAATTAATTATATAAAATTATAAAAATAACAACAAAGTTTAAATTTTTATATAAGTATTAATAATTTAATATATAAATCAATAGTTTATTATAGCTTTAAAACTGTTGTTAATTTAAAACTATAATATATATATCAAGCTATAAACTATTTTTTAAATATATATATAGTTATATAACAAATTAAATTAAAAAATTTATATTTATTTATTAAAAAAACTAAAAAATCAATACTTTATAAATATTATATTTTAAATTATATAATTATTATATAAATTAATTAAATTAAAATTATATTAATATAAAACTTATTATAAATATTACTGTTAAAAATTAAATATAAAAATATTTATATATAATTTATATTTATTATATATTAAAAAAAAACCTAATAAGTTTATAATTATAAAACTTTATATAAACAATATTTTTAATATTATATTTAAGAAATTTTTATATAAAAAAAAAAACAAACTATTATTTTATATAAAACTAAAAGTAAAATTAACATTTAAATATTTTATTAAATTTAACAACAACAAAATCTAAATAAATAAACAAGATTTTTTTTTTATTTAATAAAAATAAACTAAATAACTATATACTATTAACTTTTATATAAAAAATTATTTTTAATAATATATTATTTAATAAGCTCAAAGTATATATATTATATTAATATATTAATTAAAAATATTATATAACTTATAAATTGCTATATAAATTTAAAAACTTTTAAAAAACAACATTAAAGCATTAAATATATAAATATAATAGCAAATCAATAATATATAACAAAAACTATATTATATATTTTTAAATTTTAATTATATAAAAATTTTTATTTTTATTAATAAAATATTTATAAATAACAAAAATTTAAGTTTTTAAATTAAATTTATAATTATATTAGCTAATAAAAACTATATAAAAAACACTTTTATAATTAAAAACAATATTATTTATTAAAATTTAATCAAATATAAATAAATTATATATAATATATTAATAAATAAACTATATAATATAGTTAACAAATTTAATTATGCTATTATATTCGATATAACTTTTTAAAAAATTATTTATATAATAAAATTACTAACTATATTATTAATTATATATATTGATTTTAAGTTTTTATATAAATATTTAATTAAGCTAGAAATTATGCAAAAAAAACAATTTATAATTAACATTATGTTATTTCAAGAGGTGTACAAAAATTGCGAAATCACAGAGATATATTAAATCGATAGTAAAAACAACTCAGCAAATGCTTATACAAAGAAAGCACTGGATCGATAGCAAAAATAACCCAGTAGATGCTTATATGAAAAAAGTACTTAATTAAGCATTAGAAAAGCTAGTTAATATAAACAAGCTAATTATATAAATAGAAGTATATATAAATCGGTTAAACAGCAGAAGAAATAATAGAGGATTAGTTGACATTAGAACTGGAATTATTGCACAAAAAAAAAAAGTTCTAATATTGAATCAATGATTTAATAAGATCTATATATATGTACTAGGTATATATGTTAGATTTGGTACATGTGTTTTTGTGTTGTATTGGTGACTAGTTTTAATCTGAAGCAATTATTTAACAAGCTTTTTTTATACGTTGTATAAACTATTTAATACTAGCTATATCGTTTATATAATTAATACATGCTTTTTATATATAAGCTTTAAGCTTTTTAAAAAAAGTTCAAATTTAATACACTTTTTTAAAAATAAATATTTTAGTGCTTTTTTTTATACTATATAGTTGTTTTTATAACTAGTAATAAATATATTTATGTTTATAATAAGTAATAAAATTTTATAATATATAATATAAAGCTTAAAATATATTGTTAAATATATTGTAATAAGTAAATAATTTATATTGTATAAATATATTGTTAAATAAGTTAATATATTGTTGTTTAATTGCTAAACAGCATATAATATATTAAGCATAAGTGCAATTAAGCTTACTAAAAATCTCTAGCTCGCTTTTTTTTTGTTTTTTTTTTTTTTTTTTTTTTTTTGTTTTTTATAGTTATTTTAGTACATATATTTTTACACCTGTATTACACACTTGTTACAATTAAATAAAAAAATTATTTACTAATTAATTTATAGATTTTTTAAACAATTATTTATTTAGTAAGTGTTATAAAGTTGTATATTTATATATAGTAGTTAAATAATTTGTTAATATTGCAAAAACTATTATACTATAGCTTTTTTTTGCTGCTTTTTATAAGTAATTTAATTTTATGTTTTAAAAGTACTACTTATATATATATAAGTTGCTTGATTTTTTTTTTTTTTTTTTAAAAAAAAATAAAAAAAAAACTTTTTTTTAGTAAATTATTTACTTATGCGTTTTTAAAAAGTTGTTAACAAGTTTTATAAAGTGTTTATACTATTGCTACTATTACACTTTTTTTTTAAAAAAAAAAAAAAAAAACAAAAACAAAAAAGCTTTTTGCTGCTACTTTTTCTGCTTTTTTTACGCTTTAGTATTTGTAGTAACATATGCACTTTTATTTGCGCTTGCTATACTTTGCTGTTAAACTTTTATAATAACAAATATACTTTTATTTGTGTTTGCTATGCTTTATTAATAAGTTTGCTTGCTTGCTTTTTTTACTGTTATTTTTAGTTTTAGTAAATTAACAGTAAATATGCTAAATATTTATAAACGTTTTAATAAAAATATAATACTAGTTATACCGGTTTTTTTTTTAAAGCTACTAAAACGCTTATAAGCTGCTTGTATGTTTATGTTTTTTTTTGTAATATTTGCTATATTTATTTTTTATAAACCCATATACTTATTAACTATTAATTAGCAGCGCTTTTGTAACAACTTAGCACAATTTTTTAAAATAATTTATAAAATTCTCTGTTTGCAGTATATTTATAATACTTTTAAAAGTTGCTTAAATAAAGTTTATTAAAAAACTATAAACTATAATAGCTATTATATGCGTTATTTTAACAGCTATATATATAAAGCTATATAAATAACTTTTTTTTAGTTAATATAGTTTTAATTAATTAGTTAATTTAAGCTTGCTAATATTTGCTAAGCTTTTTGTATTTTATATAATATTTTTGTTAATAGTGCTTTTGCTGCTAAGTTTGCTGCTTTTTGTACTATTGTTTGTATTTTTTTAAGCTTATTAAAAGTTAGTATAAAACATATAAAAAAAAAAAAAAAAAAAAAAAAAAAGAAAATAGCTAGTTGAAGTTTTTAAATTAAACGTAAACTACTGCAGTAGCAAAATTGTTTATATGTAAAAAATGCTTTTTAAGCAGGTTTTTTTTTTTTTTTTTTAAATATATACAGTTTAATAAGCTTTAAATTATATTATTTTTGCTTTTTTTGCTTTTGTTTGATTAGCTTGCTTTAAATAACTATTAGTTGTAACTATTTATTTTGTAGCTATTTTGCTGATTTTTTATTTATTAGTTAATTTTTAAGCTAATTAGTAATAGTTAAAACGTTTATAAAAAATTTAAATTAGTAAAAAAATATAACTAGCTTTAATTATATTAAAAATATAAGCTACTTTTAAAATATAAAAGCTTTAATAAGCTTATTAACAATTATTTCGTTAATAAGTATATATTTTATTATAAAGCTTTTACGCTTGATTTTTTAGCATAGCTAGTAGTTATATATATTTATATGCTTTAATTTAATATGCAAAACTGCTATTTTTTTAATAACTAATTTTATAGTTTGCTAATTATTGCATTAAATATATATATGTTAATTATTAAAGCTAATATTAAGCTTGTTAATTAACTAGTTAATATATATAGCTTTTTTAGCTGTTTATACAAAAGTAAAAAGTTTAGCTTTAGTAGTAAATATAATAACTATATTTTATTTATTAGTTTTTTATTTTATAATATTACTAAAAAGCTTTATAATATAAATTTAAAAGCTTTTTTAGTTAAAAGTATTATTATTAAATAAAGTGTTATTAGCTATTACAAAATTGTTTTTATTATTAAATTGTAAAATATAAAACTAAATATTTAGTAAATAAAATAAAAGCTTGTTAGCTGCTTTATAATGTTTAAATAATAAATTATAGTTAAAACAAACTAATTATAAAGCTTTAAATATTATATTAAAGTATATAATTACTGCAGCATATAGTATAAATTTTACTTTTTACTAAAATAAATAAATATTAACTAAAGTTATAATTTTTTTATAAAAAAAAAGCTTGCTAGTTTTTATTAAAATATTTAAGTAAATATTAAATGTTAAACTTTTTAATTTAGCAATTTTTTCAATGTAAAAAGCTTAAAAAAGCTATAAAAGGTTTTTTTGTTTATTTTTTATAATTTCTACTTTTAAAAACTATTATAGATTGTTTTTTTTTATAAAGTTATATTTAGTTTTTAAAGCTTCAATTGTTTTATTAGCTATTTTTTAGCTTTTTTTTTTATAAGCTACTATTATATTGTTAATATAAACAAATAACAATACTTTACTTTTTAAAAAACAGCAAAGTTTGTAAAATATAAAAGTAAATTTTATTTTATAAAATAACTTAATAAATTTTTTTTGCTATAACAAAAAAAATTTTTGTAATTTATATAAAGTTTATTATAATTAAACTATTATTTTAAGCTTTTAATAACTTAGCAATATATATATATAAATTTTTTTAGTTAATTTAGCATTAATAAATATATTTATAACATTATACTGCTTAAGTTTTAAGTTAAATTTAGTAACAATAGCTATTAATGTTTTAAATGATTTTTTTGTTAATATATTAACATAAATGTTTTTTTTGCTATAATTAAATTATTAGTTTTTTTATACTATTAAGTAAGCTTTACATTTGCTGTAATAGCTGTATTTATTAAACTTATATATATATACTTATATATAATTAAGCGTTAAGCTTTTTTGTAAAAAGCTTTTTGGAATTTTTTTTCAAATATTTATTTTAATATAACTTTATAAATATATATATTTAGTTTTGCAAAAATAATTTTTTAGCAAATAATTAACAAGCTTGTTATATTACTTTAGTAAAAAAAGTAAGTTTTAGCAATAAATTTTTATTTTTTAAAATAATAGTTTTTAAAAATAAGCTTTTTAGCAGCAATTAAATAGTTTAAAAGCTTTTTTTTTTTTTTAAGCAGCTTTATTAATATTTAATACTTATAATATTTTGCTATAAAAAATACTAGCTAATTTATTTTTAATATTTAATATTTAAAATTAATTGTTTATATATATATAAACTTTAAAAAAATTTATAACTTGTTTAAAAGCTTTTTTTTTATAAACTTTTTTAAAAGCTAATTTTTTTTTATTAACAAAGCTTTTTATAATATTAAATATTTATAATAAGTTGTTGTAGCTATATATAGTGTTTTTTAATAACTAAGCTTGTTATACTTTTATTATTAACTTATTGTTAATATATAATATGCTATAAAGTTTTACTAAATAAAAGCAAATAATTTAACTGTTTTATAATAAATTAAAAAATAATATTTTAGCTTAAGCTTGTAGTTTATTTTTAGTATATTTTTTTTTTAAGCAAAAATTAAAATAGTTAAATTAAAAAATTGTTAAATTTAATAATGCAGCAAAAGAAAATTTAAAAAATGTTAAAAGTTTTAGTTCAAATTTAATATTTATATAAAAATATATTTTTTTTAAACAATTTTTTAAAATATTAATTATAAGTTCGTTTTTTTTTTGTTTTGTAAAATCAAGATTTTTTAACACGTTTTTTAATAACATATTATTATATTCATTATTTTTTAAATAGTTTTTTATATTTTTATTTAATTTAAAAATATTTTAATATATAATTTTTTTAATTAATGTTTTATAAGTTTTTAAAAAAACTTTAAAAAGCTTATTTTTAAACTTGTTTAAGTTTCTATTAAAAAATTTATTTTTGTTAAAAGTTACATTTTTAATAACAATTACTTTATTTTTTTGTAATAACTATATACAGTAAGTATTAATAAATTAATAGTTTATTAAATAGCTTATTTAAGTTTTAAAATTAAACTTTTAATGCTTATGTTTTTTTTGTTTAATTTGCTAAATTATAGCAAACGTTATACAACTAAAAGTTTTTAAATAAACAAATAATAAGTTTTTTTTATAGCTTATTATATTTTATAAATTATTAAAATAAAAGTAAAACTTTTTATAAAAAACTTATTAGCAGTTAATTTGTTTAAATATTTAGTTATATAAATAAACTGCTATATAAACTATTTTAGTTTATAAAAATAAAAAAAACTTGCAGTTATTATATATAAAGCTTACTTTTAACTTAATAATAGCTTTTACTTTTTTAACTTTACTGTTAAAATTTTAAATATACAGTAGTAAAATTTTAAAAATAATGCTATATTTTTTAATAATCGATTTATTAAAATAAGTAGTTTTTTGTTTTAAACTAGTAAGCTTGCTATTATACTCGATAGTTTTTACTTTAGTACTAAAATAATAGTTTATATATTTAATACAATTTTTAAAAACTGCTTATATAATGTTTACAAGCTTATTATTAATATAATAATTTTATATATAGCTTAAATATCAATTAATTATTAATATTACTTTTTAAAAGCGCTTTTTTTAATTAAGCTTATTATATTTGTAAAAATTAATTGTTAAATATATATTTATTTCTATAACTTTTAAACAAACATTTTATACTATTTTGCAGTATGTTTTTGTTTTATTACAAGCTATGCAATTAATAGTACAAATTTTGTTGTTAAAATATAATATAATTACTACTTCTTTAATATAAGTTAATAATTATTTCAACAGTTTAAGCTTTAAATGTTTAAGCTACTAGTACTAGTAATATAAGCTTGTTTTAACTTTTAACTTTTTTATATAAAAATTTAACAAATTTTTTCGTATATAAAAAGTATAAGCTATAAATTGTACTAAAAAATATTTTATTATATATTAGTTATATATATAAGTTAAAAAGTATAGAAGCACTTTTTAACAGTGCTTTAAAAAATCAAACTTAAGTTTATTTTTTTAATAAACTTTTATACAGTTTAAAGTTTGTAAAAACATTAAATTTGTAGCTATTTTTAAACAATAAACTATATTATATAGCTTATATATAATATATTTTTTTAAGTTTTAAATTTTTATATTGATTTTTTTATAGCTATATATATAAATCGTATTATTTTTTGCTATTATTATATTTTTAAAGTTAGTTTTTTTTAAGTTTAAAAAGTGATTTAATATATTAAAAATATATAACAAAGCTTTTAAGTTTATTATAGCTAAATTTTTTAGTAAATAAATTAATAAGCTTTTTTTTTGTAAACTAAAAGTGTTTTTAATTTAAACTATTAAAAGCTTTAAAAATTAATTTTTTTTTTTTGTAGCTTTAAGCTTGTTTTTTTTAAGCTTTTTTTTTTTGCGCTGTTATTTTATATGTTTTATTGCTTGTTTTATAGCTTTATTAATATTTAGTTATAGTTTAGCAATTTTTTTAATAGTTATGTTCAAAATTTAATTGTTAAGTTTATTTTTAAAAAAAGTAAACTAATATTTAGCTACTAAATAACGTTTATAATATATTATATAGTTAATAATATTAAAATTTTTTTTTTCGTTATTTGTACAAATGTTTGTTTTAAAGTGCTTACAAAAGTTATTTTGTAAACTTTTTTAAATATTTTTTTGTTGCTTGCTTCGTTTAAAATTGCTATAGCGTTTTTGTTTTTTTTTTTTTTAACAAAACTGTTTTTAATAATTTTGTTACTTTTAGTTAGCAAACTTGTTTTTATTTTGTTTTTTTTGAAATATAAAAAATGCTTTTTTTTTTATAAGCTTTTTACTAGTTTTTATAACATTTAAAACTACTACTTTGTAGCATAGTTTAAAAGCTATAATATAATAACTTAATATACTGCTAATAATTTTAGCGCTATAAACATTTTAAAATTTAGTAGTTTAAACAGAATAAATAGTTTAAAAAGCTTTTTTAAAGTTAGTAATAAGCTTAAAAAGTTCAGTAATATTAGCGCTTTTAATATTTGTTTTAATAATTTTATTTAGTTATTTGTTAGTTTATTTAGCAAAGTTTTTAATAAGTTTTATTGCTGTTAAATATATAAAGTTTTTATATTTTTGTTTATATTTAAACTTAAAAACTTGTTATATTATTATATCGAATTTTTTTAATTTATTATATTATTTATCGATTATTTTGTTTGTTTTTATATATGTTAATTTATAGTTAAAATATATTGTTTTATATATTTATTCAGTAAGTTTAGTAAGTTTTGTTTAATAAATATTATAATGTTTTATTACTATATTGTAGCTTTGTTTAGTAGCTAAATAAAGTGTTTGCTAAAAAGTAATAAGTTCGATAATTAATATACCGAAAAAGTCGGCGTTTGTATTTGCAAATTTTACTATCGCTAGTACGCTTGGCTGCTTTAGTTAAAAAGCTTGTATAAGTCTAAAAACTAAGTAAGTCTATAAATCTTTATTACGTATTTTTGCAATAAAGTCTTTTTTTTATAAGTAAAAGTTATTAAAAAAGTAAAAAGTAATTGCAGTAAAAATTGCTATTTTAACAATTTTGTTAGTTATATATATATAGTTTGTTATTTAATAAAGTATAAAAATTAATAAAACTTTTAATTGTTAAATTTAATATATATACTTTTGTGTTATATTAGTAACTAGTTTTAATTTGAAGCAATTATTTAACAAGCTTTTTTTGTGCGTTGTATAAACTACTTAATATTAGCTACATCATTTATATAATTAATACGCGCTTTTTACGCACGGGCTTTAAGCTTTTTAAAAAAGGCTTAAATTTAACAATATATAACTAGGACTTAAATTAGAACTTTTATCAAATAACTAAATAAATAAAAAATACAAGAATTTACTAGGATCTATAAAACCCACAAGTCCCACATATACATACATGTAAATAACTTGTGTATAACTTTTTTAGTCGTATTTTCTTTTGTAAAATATATATATAAATCAATATAGAACTTTAGAACTTAAAAATAAACCTTAAATTTTATAAATTACTTTAAATTTTTTTATATATATATATATAAAAAGTTCTATTAACAAATTTTAATATTTGTTTTAAAAATAGTTTTAATAGTTTTTTAATTAATTTAAATTATTTAAATTATTTAAATAATAATATTATTGTTTGATTTTTTTTTTAATTTTTAAGTTTTTAATAATTAATAAATATTTATTATTAAATTTAATAACTAAATTAGCTATATTTTTTATAAATAATATTTAAAAATATTATTTGTTAAATTAATTTTTATATATATTTTTTTTTAAATTAAATATTTTAAAAATAGCTTTTTATTTATATATAATAACTATTACTATAGTATTATTTTAATTTTATAAAATATAAAAGTGTTATTATTTTTATTTATAAAAATTTGTTTAAATAATTAATATTATTTATTAAAAAAGTTTAAACTTTTAAATATTAAAAATAAATATATAATAAAAATTATATAATAAATATATTAATATTATTAAAAATTAAATTTATAAGCTAATTTGTTAACTTTATAAATAATAATAAAAAAATTTATTTATTATATTAACTATTTTTATAATAGTTTTTTTAATAAAAAATATTTTTTATAAAGTTTAAAATAAAATTTAACACTAATTTTAAATTATATAAAATTATATTTATTATTATTTTTAATTTTAATATTTTCTTAATATATAAATTAATAAAATTTAAAATTAAAAACTAATTTATTTAAACTATAATTAATAACTAATATTTTAATATTATTAAAATTATATTAAAATATTATAATAATATTAATTTATAAAATATTATATTATATTATAATATAGTAATATATAGTTATTTTAATGTTTTAATGTTATTTTATATTAAAATTATTTATTTATAAATAATAGTTAATAAATATTTTTAATATTATTTTTATTTATATTTATAAAGTTTGTTAAAAGTTAAATATAAATTTAAAATTTTAATTTAAAATACTTTTTTAAAATAGTTTTTAATTATATAAAAAAAAAAATTTAATAATTATAAATAAAATTATTTAAAATTAATATATATTTTTAAAAAGATTTATATATTATTATAAATAAACTATTATAAATATTACATTTTTTAATAGTTTAAAAAATATTAACTAATAAAATATATAAAAGTTTAATAATAAAATTTATAACAATAATATAATTAAATATAACTAACTTTTAAATAAGTTTAAGCTTTTTTCATGTTTTATATTTATTTATTATATTTTTAGAACATTATAAATAATAGCAAATATAATTAAACTTTTATTTAAATATATTATAAAACATAAAGTTTTAAAAATTATAAAAAATATATTTAAACTTAAAGTAGTATTATTTATTATAAATTATTTTTAAAACATGTTTTTAATATATTATTACAATATATAAATATTGTTTATTTTATAAATATATAAAATAAAATAACAATTATTTATTAAGTTTATAAAAAAAAAATATTGTTAATTAATTTTTTATAATAAAATATATTAAAAGTTAATATTGTTGTTATAATTTTATTATTATTTTAATAAATTATAAATAATTAATATATTTTTAAATAAAGCTTTATTATTATTAATTATTAATAAAAATAAAAATATTTATAATATATTAAAAATTATTAATAATATTTTTTAAAATTTATATATTTAAATTTTATAATATAACGCTATTTAATAAAAATAATCAAATAAAAAGCTATAAAAATATATTAAAAATAAAAGCTATTATAAGTTTTATATTTAATTTTGTTATATTAACAAATTAAAAGTTTGTTTAATTAACAGTATTTTTAATAGCTTTATAATTAATAAAAACTATTATTAATATAATATAAAATAATATTTAAATTTAAAGCTACTAGTAATTTTATATTAATTTTAACATTTTTAATTTTATAATATTATATTTTAACTTTATTTAAATTAAAACTTTATTTAAAAATTAAATAAAATATATAATATTTATAAAAATATATTAGTTATTTTAAATATTATTAAAGTAAAAAACTATAATATTATATTTATATTTATAAAAATTATTAAATTTAACAAAAAAAAACCATTAATAATTTTAATAAATAAAATAAACGATATTAATAAATTAAAATTATAAAAAATAAAAAACTAACTTTTTTTATATTATTAAATTAAAAATAACTTTAATAATTTATTATTTTTAAATAATTATAGTTTTAAAAATTACTTTGTTTTTATAGCTTTTAATAAATAAACAAGTTTTTATTTAGATAAAAAAAAAGTTTTTATTAATATTAAAAAATAAATTTATAATATAAATTAATTAAACTAATATATATTTTTAAATTAACTAAATTTATTAATTAAATTAATTTATAAATAGCTTTTATTTAATTTTTTATAAAAGTTATTTTAAAATTATTTAAACTAAAATTAAAAAATTAAATAAAAAAATATTTAATAAAAAATTTATTTAATTTAAAACTTAATTTAATATTTTTAAATATATTAAAAACATTAATAATATATTTAATATATTTATAAATAATATAAAAGTAGATAATAATATTATTAATATAAATTAATAAATATTAAATATAAAATAATGATTTATTATTTATAAACTATTAAATAAAACTAAAGCTATTATAAAAACTTATTAATAAAACTATAATTATTTAATTAATATAATATATTTTAATTAAATAAAAATTAATAAAAAAATTTCAAATAGTTTATTATTATAATATATATATAGCTATAAAGTTTTATAATAATAAATTTTTAAATTAATAATAAATAAATATTAAATATAACGATTTTATTTATATATTATAAATTAATAATTTTTTATAAATATTATTAATTATTTATTATATAATAAAAACAACACATTTAAAAAAAATTAAAAGTTTTATAAAATTTAATTTGTTATTTTTATATATTTTATTAAAAATTTTATTAAATAATATTTAATTTTTAAATTTAAAAAATATAAAATTTTACAATAGTTATAATTTAATTTTGCTTGCTTTTAATAAATTTAATATATATTATATTATTTTTATTTATTTTAATAATGCTTTATATATACTATATTTTATAACATTTAAAAAACATTTAAAAATATTTTATAATAATAAATTTAGTTAAATATATATAATCGTTATTTTTAATATAAATAAATAGCATATTTTAAAAATAACATATATTAAAAAAAATACTGCTATATTTTTAGTTTTATAATATTTATAAATTATGTTTTAAATATTTTTAAAATTAACATTTAAGTTTTAAAAAGCAAATAAAGTTTTATTTAATAAATTAAATTGCAATATTATTTAAAAAATTTTTATTAAATTAAAAGTTTTTATAAATATTGCTATATTTATAGCTATAAAATTAATTTTATTTTATAATATAAAAATATATTAATTTTAATTATAGTTTTTACTAGTATTTAATTTTATTTTTTAATAAATATAAATTAATTAGTTAATATAATTAATAAAAAAAATTATTTTAAAACTTGTTATAAATAATAATACTGCAATAGTATTATTAAAAAAAAGTTAAAAATTATAGCTACATTTAAAGCTATTAATATTCGCTTTTAATAAATTAATATATAAAACTATTAACACTATTACAATATAAACAAAAATGATAATATTAACAATAATAATAATATATTGTTTAATAAAATTACTTTTTTAAATAAATTGTATTAAAATAATAAAAAAAATATAAAAAAAATTTTTTTTTTTAATATTTTTATAAAGTTTTTATAAAATAATATAAATAAAAAAATCAATAATTATTAAATTAATATTTATAAACTTTATATTAAAAAAAACATTAAATTTAAAATTATTTATAACTTATATAATAATTTTAATAATATTTATTTTATTAAAACTATTAATGTTATTATAAAATTAAAAAAGAAAAATTATACATTTTATTAAAATAATAAAATTGCTAATATTATATATTATTTAAAATAAACTTTCAACTATAACAATATTAAAAATATAAATAAATAACTATTTCAAATTTGCTATTATAATAAAACAACTAATATTAAAATAAATAAATATAAAGTTAATATTATTATTTATAGTTATATAAACTTATAAATAAATATAAAAAACAAAATAATTAGTTTAATTAATTAATTTTATATTAAAATTAGCTAATATTATATTAAATATATTATTTATAAAAGAAACTTCTTTTATATTAAATTAAAATTAATTATTTACAACATTAAATATAATTGCAAAAATATTTATAAAACAATATTATATAATATAACATAAAAAAAATATAATATAATAATCAAATTAATAATTTTAAATATAACATTATAACAATAAAAGTTTTAAATTAAATATTATAAAAACATTTTTTAAAAAAAGTATATTATAAAAATTAAATAAATAAAAGTTAAACTGTTTTTTTTTTATTTAAATATTTAATAAAATTTTTTTTTTAACTTTTTTATTAATTAAAATTAAAATTTTGTTTTAAATATTAAAATATATATTATTATTAATTTGTTAAAACTTAATTTATTAATAAAATAATTAATAACAAAGTTATTAAATATAATAAAATAATTTATTATAATTATAACTATAATTAATATTTTTATAAAAGTTAATATAATTATTTTTTTAATTAAATTAATATAAATTATAATTAAAGTTATTATTACAATTAAAAAATTTATTATAATTATTGTTATAATAATTATTATATTATTAATAAAAGTTATAAAACTTATATTTATATTAATAGTTATAAAAGCTTTTAAATTAATAACTATTTTAGTTTATATTATTAAAAAGCTTTTAATATAAACAAATATAAAAGTTTTAAAAAATAAGTTTTTTAAAACTACTTTATATATATTTCTAATATTAAGTTTATTTAAAACTAGCTTATATTAATAAATTAAATAAATAAAAAAAACTTTTAAGTTTTTTTTTATAATTTAAGTTTATAAGTTTATTTTTTTTAATTTATATTATATTTTTATAAACTTAAATATAAATATTATTTATAATAAATTATATTAAATAATATAGTAAATTTTATAATTATATAATTTTATATATATTTTTTTTTTAATAAATTATATACTATTTATAGCATATTAATTAAAATATTTTATTTAAATTAAATTTTTATTATTTAAATACTTTAATTTTAATATATATATTATAACAAAGTTTTTTACTTTTTTAAATAATATATATATTTTTAATATTATATTATTTTGTTTAAATTAAATCTTTATTATTTAAATATAATAATTAATTATTATTAAAAGTTTTATAAATAAATATAAAAATATATTTAATTATAACTAATATTTATAATATTTTTAATTAATAGTTTTTTAAATATTAATTTATTTTATATTTAAATAGTAACAAATATATTAAAATTTTATTATATATAATTAAATTTAGTGTTATTTTTTTTTTTTTTTTTTGTTTTTATAATTTAAGTTGTTATATATTTATTTTATTAATTAAATAATTATATATAATTTATTAATTTATATATATATATTTATTTAATTAATAATTAATAATTAAAATATTTTTATAATATTTATATTATATTTTATATTTTGAAAAAATATTTTTGCTTTATTTTTTTATTATATTAATATAATTTTTCAATAATTTTATTTATTTTATTATATTATTTTGTTATATTTTTATTAAATATATTAAACAAAAATATATAAAAAATATATTTATAAAAAAAAACAAAAGTTTTTTTATAATTAAAAAGTTTTATTTATTTATTATTATTAAAAGTTTTATATTAAAATTAATTAAATTTAATATAATCAAACTTTTATAATAGTTTAATTTTTATTTATAATTAAAACTTTATAGCAATATTACTTAAATGTTTTAAAAATTTTAAAAGTTTTAATTTTAACTTTTTATATATATAGCTATATATAAAATAAAAATTATAAATTATAAATAATATATTATTTAAGTTTAATATAAATAAAAATATAAATATTAAAATAAAAACAATATTTTAAAAATTTAGTAATAATTATTATATTTAAAAATATTTTTAAAATAAATTTAATAATTAAAAAAAAAAAAAACTTATAAAATAATTAAAATATTTAATATAATATATAAATATATAATAAATAAAAAAAAATATTTTTATTTTATAAAATATAATAAATATAATAGTAAATAATATATAAATAATTATAACAAAATTTATAATTTAATAATAAATAATTATAAATTTTATAATATTATTATAATAATAACTAAATTAAGTTTTAAAATATTAATATTAATTATAAATTATAATAATATTATTAATTATTTTAATTATATTTATAATAATTTTATTAATTTATATATATTATTTATATTTATATAGTTTTTATTTTTATTTATAAATAAATTTTATAAAAAAAACAAATTTTTTATTATAAAAAATATTTTAAAAAATAAAATATATTTTATTGTTAACTTTTATATTAAAAATAAATATAAAAAAGTTTATAATTATATAAATATTAAAAAAATATTTTTTTAAAAATTTATTAATATTAATAATAAAGTTTATTAATTTAATAATAACTATTATAAATATATTTATATAATATATATTTATAATATTAAATAATATATTTTTTTTAGTTATAATTATTTTATTTATTTAATTTAATATTAAATTATAACTAGTTATAAAAAGATTATTTAATAAATTATATAAAAATATTTTATATAATAGTTTGTTATAATATTTTATTATATATTAATATTAGTTTTAATTTTTAATTTATAATTATAAACATTAATAATATTAAATATTTAAACTTTAATATTAATTGTTTAAAGTTATTAAGTTTAAAAAAAATTTAATAATAATAATAAAAATAAAAATAACAATAATAATAATTTATTAAATTATAACTTTAATAATAACAAAAATAATATATTATTTTTTTTATTTATTTAATTTTTTAATTTTATAAAAAAAATACTAACTTTATAATTTAATAAATATAATAATATTTTTAATTTTATTAATATTAATTTTTAATATTAATATTATTTTAAATAAATAAATATTAATTAGTTTAAATTTAATTAAAAAAATTATAATAATATTAATATAGTTATTAATAATAATAAATTAATTTTTATTAATATATATTATTTTATTAAACGATTTAACTTTTTTATAAAAAAATTTAAAATTAATTAAAAAAATATTTATTAAATTTTAACTTTATAATAAATTTTTTTAATTAAATTAATAATTTTATAATAAACTATTAAATTAATTATAAAAATTAAAATAAATTTTTATATTTAAAAATTAAATAATTAATTTTTAATATAGTTTATAATAATAATTAAAAAATTTAATTAAAATATTTTTATATTATTAAATATATTATATAATAAAATAATAATAATATATTAAAGCAATAAAAATTTTTAATAAAAATAATAATAATTAATATAAAATCATAATAACTATTTATATATATATAAATTTAAATATTAAAAATTATTTATATTTTTTTAAAAATAATAATATTTTAATAAAATATATATTATATATTATTAAAATAAAACTTTTAATTATAATAATAGTTGTTTAAAAGTTTTATTTTTATTAATATAATTGTTAAAAAACTAAATAAAATAATAAAAATTAAATATTTTTTTAATTATAATATAAAAATAATAAACTTTTATAAAAAAAAAAAAAGCTTTAAATATAAAAATAGTTATAATAAATATTAAAATAAATATTAAAAAAACAAAAAAAAATTTAAACTTATATAATATAAAAAAAAAAAACTTTAGCTTTTTTATTAAGTTTTTTATTTTTAAACTTAAATTTAAATAATAAAATATTTATTATAATTAATTATAATATTATATATAAATATTATAATAAAACTTTCAACTTAATTAAAAAATATAACTAATATATATAAAAATATATTAAAATTTTTTTTAAATATATTATATATATATTATTTATATATTTAGTTATATATATATATAAATAATATTATATTTTATTTTTTATAAAAAACAACTTATTTTATTATTTAAAAATTTATATAAAATAATTAAATTTTTTATTTATTTTAAATATTATTTTTTTATATTTAATTATAATTTTAAAAATATAATTAATTTAAAAAATAAACTTATTATTTTTAAATTATAATAAGTTTTTTTACAATTTTATAAATTTAAAACAATATATTAAATAATTAATAATATATTTTAATACTTTATAATTATTACTAAAAAAAAAACTTAATAAAAATAATTATATAATTTATTTCAATTTAAAAATAACTTATATTTTTATTATTAAAAAATTATTTAATTAATTTAAATTTATTATTAAAATAAAAAATAATAAATTTAACAATATAAATAATAAAAAATATATTATATAAAATAAATTAAGTTTAAATTTTATTTATTAAAATATAATAAATATAAATTTTTAAAACTAATAAAATTTAAAAAGTTAAATTAAATATTAAATTATAATATAAAATTAATTTTATTATTTAAAAATAAATTTTTAAATTTTTATAAAATTAAAATTAATTATTATATTAATATAATAATTTTTGTTAATATATATAATTTTAAATTTTTTTTTTAAATATATTTATAAATATATTTATTTGTATAAAAAGTTATTTTAATATAAAAAATATTATTTATATTAAATTTATTAATATAAATATTTATACTTTATAAACTTTTATTATTAAATAAAAACTTTATATTTAAATTAATTTAAAAAAAATAATATAGCTATATTAATTAGTTTTATTATATTTAAGTTAATAATATTTATTAATTTATTATTAAAAATTAAAACTATTTTTACAAAAATATAAATTAATATAATTTAAAAACAATAATATATAAATAAAAATATTTTAAAACTATAATAATAGTTATAAAATTAATAATAGCTAAAATTATTATATTTTAAATATTTATTAATTAAAAACTAATTTTAGTTATAATTAATATAAAAAATATAAATATAAATACTATTAAAATAAATATTTATATTTTTAATAATTTTAAACTATTTATTATTTACTATATAAATTAACTATTAACTATAACTTTTATTGTTATAGCTATAATATTAAATATATATTTAATTAATTTTAATATTATAGCTAATTTTAATATTATAATTAATTTTAATATTATATTAAATATTAAACTAATATTAAATATTTTTTATTAGTTTTTTTAATAATATAGTTTATAATATAATATAAACTATTATAAATAAATAACTATTAAATATATTTTTTTAATTTAAAAAAGCTAAAATAAAAAAGCTTAAAATTAAAATTTTAAAAATAACTTTTATTTTAAAAATTTAAAAAAATTTAAAAAAAAAAAATTAAAATTTTAAATAAACAATTTATTTATATAAATAAATATATTATAATTAAAAAGATTTTATAGCTATTAAAAAATATATTTTAAATTTAAAAAAATTAAAATATTATTAATATTTTAAAAAAACATTAAATATAAATTTTATTAATAAATAATTAATAAAATATAAAATTAAATTTATATATATATTATTTTAATATTTAAAATTAAAAAGTAATAAATATTATATTTAATTAATTTTATAAATAAATAAACTATTTTTATTTATTTATTTTATTTTTATAATTTAAATATATATAAAAAAAAAAGCGAATTTTTATTTAGTTATTAATTTGTAAATTTTAAATAAAATTATAATATTTAATAATTATCTTTTATTATTATAATTTAAAATTATTTTATTAATTTAAAATAAAAAATATATTATAATAATTAATATTATATTATTTTTTATTAATTTAAAATTTATTTAAAATATTATAATAAATTTATTATAATTAATTTTAAAAAATTAAAACAATTTATTATAACTTTAATAAATTTTTAAAATTTTTTTATTTATATTTAAAATTTTATAAATAAATTATTATAATTATATTAAAATTTTTATTATATTTTTATTAATAATATTGTTATTTTTTTAACTATTAAAATTAAATATTTATAATATTTATAAAATATATTTATATTATATTAAAAAAAAAATATTATTATTATTTAAAAAATTATTTATTATATATTTATAATAATAAAAAAATTAGTTATTTTTTTAAAACTTTTAAAGTAATATTTAAATAGTAATAAATTTTTATATGTTTTTTTTTTTTATTATTTTATATTTTAATAAAAAATATATAATAATTTTTTAAAAATAAAAATAATTTATATTATATAAATATATAAATATTTAAAAACTATAGTAAAAATATTATATAATTTAATAATTATATTTATAAACTATTATTTTATTAAAAATATTTTAAATTAAATTAAATTAAATAAAAATTTTATAAATTATATTAATAAATATTTAATAATTATATTGATTTATTTATTATAATATAAATTATAAATATATTATTTATTTAAATATTTTAATTTTATTTTTAATATATTAAATTAGTTATAAAATTTTATTACTTTAATAAATATTAAAAACAAAATTTAATAATTTATTAAAAATTTAATTTTTAATTAAATATAGTTTATAATATTTAATATAATTATAAATAAAAAAATTAAATTTAAATTTATAATTAATTATAATAAAGATTTTAAATATTATAAATTTTTAAAAATTATTTATAAAAATAATAAAAATATTATAAATTTTTTATATTTTAATTATTTATTTGTTATAATTAATAAATTATAAAAAAAAATATAAACTATATATTTTAAAAAAATAAATAAATAAATTTTTAAATATAATATATAATAATAAAGATTATTTTAAATATAAATATATCATAATAAAGTTTAAATTATATATAATTATATTTAAAATAAAATAAATTTAAATATATTGAAAGTTTTATAATAAATATAAAATATATAATATAAATAAATAAAAACTTTTAAAAAACTATTAATTTATTTAATTAAAAAATATAAAGTTAATAAAAACTATTATTATAAACTTTATTATAAAATTATTTAATCTTTTAATAAATTGATATAAACAAGTATAAAAGTTTTAAAGAATAAGTTTTTTAAAACCACTTTGTATATATCTCTAGCACTAGGTTTATTTAAACCTAGCTTATATCAATAGATTAAATAAATAAAAAAAGCTCGTAGGTTTTCTTTTTTGACTTAACTTTGCAGGTTTACTCTTTTTATAGTCAACTTTACTATAAATGTTATTTTATAACATTTAAATAAATCTTTAACTTATAATATATTAATAACTATAATATATGCTATATTTAAATATATGTTTTTTATTTCTAAAAAAAATTAAATAAATATATTATTTATATTAAAATAAAATTTAAATTATTTATATATAAATAATTATTTAATTGTTAATTTTTAAAATTAAATAATATTTTAATTTAAATAAATTAAAAAAATAATATAGCTAAAAATATTTATTTTATAAAATAATATTTTTATAAAAATATAAAACTAATTATAAATTTTATATTAATATAAATAAAATAAAATTATAATATAAAGTTTATATTATTATTATATTAAAAATAAACTTAAGTTTATTATTATTTTTTAAAATTTAATTTTAAACTTTAAGTTTTAAATATAATTTATAAATAATTACAAACTAATAAAAATATTAAAATTTAAAATAATTTAATTTTTAAAACATAAATATAATTATTAATATATTTATATTAAATTATAAATTTTTAAGTTTTATTTAATATTATTTAAAATAAAAATAAAAATAAAAATAAAAAATATTAAATAAAATCACAAACTTATAATATAATAATATAATAATATAATAATATAATAATATAATAATATAATAATATAATAATATAATAATATAATAATATAATAATATATTAATATAATAATATAATATATTAATTTATTAAACTTTTTATTTATATATATAAATTTAAATTTTTAATGTTTAAGTAATTTTTAAATTAATATAATTAATTAATTAAATAATAATAATTTAAATAATATAAATTAATATAATATATATTTAAATATATTTTTATTTTTATTTTTTTAATTATTTTTATATATATAAAAAAATTTATATATAGTTTTTATTTTTAAATTTTAAATATTAATTAATTAGTTTATAATTTAATTAAATTAATTTAAATTTATTAAATAATTAATTTAATTAAATTTAAATTTATTAATTAATTAATTTAATTGAGTTTAAATTTATTAATTAATTAATTTAATTAAGTTTAAATTTATTAATTAATTAATTTAATTTTAAATTTTAAATTTAAATTTAAATTTAAATAATTTAAATTATAACTTTAGTTTTAACTATTTATAATCTTTTAATTAAAAACTTTTTTTATTTTATTTTAATTAAAATAAAAATTATTTATAAAAGTTTATTAAATTATAACAAATAAACTAATATAGTTAATTTTTTTTTTTTAAAAAAAAAACTTTTAATTAAAACATTATTTTTTATATTAACTTTTTTATTTAAATTTAATTTAAATTATTTTATTATTATTAAATAGTTTATTAATTTTATATTAATTATTTTAAATATTATTTTTTATTTTAAATAAATTTTTATTATAATTATTTTTAATAATAAAAATATATATAATAAAAATCGCTTTAATTATTAAATTAATTATAAAAAAAAAATTTATAAAAAACTTTTTAAATAACATTTTTATTATAACTAAAGTTATAATAAATAAATTTATTTATAATTTAATTATTATATAAAAAATCTAATTAGCTATATATTTTAATTATTTTTTTATTTAATATAAACAAATTTATTATTATTAATAGTAATATTTATTAATATAATATTTAACTTTTTTTTATTTTTATATATTAATATTAAAATTATAATTTAAATTATTTAAATTTAAATTTAAATTTAAAATTTAAGTTTAAATTAAATAGCTAGCAAATTTAAATTTAACTAAATTAATTAGTTAATAAATTTAAATTAATTTAATTAAGTTTTAAATTAATTAATTAAAACTTAAAACTTATAAATAAATTAAAACAAATTTAAAAAATAAAGTTAAAAATAAATAAAAATATAAATAAAAAATTAATAATTTTTAATTTTATAAAATTATTTAGTTTTTATTTTTAAACTAATTATTTAATTTAAAAATAAATATTTTATATATATTTAATTATATAAAATAAATATATAATATTATTTATTTATAATAAATTTAAACTTAATTAATTTAATTAATAAATAAATTTAAATTTAAAAAAATAAATTTAAATTAATTTCAATTTAAATTAATTAATTAATAATTTAAAAAGTTCAAAAAATTTAAAATTTAAATTATAACTTTAATTAATATATTTAAAGTTTTATTAAATAAATTATTATTTAAAATAATTTTTTATAATTATTTTATAATAAAATTTAAATTTAATATATAAATATATTAAATAAAATTATTAAAGTTATTATAAATATTAATTTTAAATTTATATTATATAAATTTAAAAATAAATATAAATATAATATTATTAAAACTTTAATAATAGTTTTAAATAATTTTTATATTAAAAAAACAATTTTAATAAATTTATTAATTTAAATTTAAATTATATTAATAATTTAAAACTATTATAATTATAAATTTATTATTAATATTTAATTTATTAATTTTTAATTTATTAATTATTTATAAATTTAATTATATTTAAATTTTTAATAAATTTATAATAAATTTATAAATTAAATTATTTTTAATATTTTTTTAATATATTTAAAAAATAAATAAAAAATATATTATATACTTTTATTTAATTATAATAAAATATTAACTTTAATTTTTACTATTTTTTATTTTATTATTTAATTATTTTTTTATTTTATTAATATATTTATATTATTAGTTTTAAAATTATTTATTAATTTAATATTTTTTTTAAAAAAGCTAATATAATTTTTTGTAAATAATATTTATATTTAAATTTATAAAAATATAATATAAATTAAAAAAAAATAAATTTATAAAATTAAATTAAAAAAAAAAATTTAAAAACTTTTTTTATTTATTTAATTTATTAATATAAATTAATTTTAAATAAATTTAATATTAAAAATATATATAAAATAGTTTTAAAAAATTTATTTTTCAAAATTTTTATATTTATTTATATTAAATATTATTATATAAAAAAAAAATTATTATTTTTAATAATTATATATAATATTTATTAATTTTGTTTTTTTAAATTTTTTTAATTTAAAAAACTAAATATTTTTTTTTTTAAATTTAATATTTTTTAATTAATATTTTAATATTATAAAATTATTATTTTAATTATTATTAATTATTTTTATATTTATAACTTTTTTATTTAATTAAATAATTAAATTTATTTTTAAATTTATTTATTTAATTTTTTAAAATAATTTTAATTTTAAATAAATTATTTTTTTATTAAAATTTTATTTGTTATAAATAAACTTTAATATAAAAATTTAATAATAAAATAGATTTTTTTTTTATATTAAATAAAAAATATATAATAAAAATAACTAAATATATATTAAAAGTTTTTAAAAAGTTTAATTTATATATTAATTAATTAATTTTTTATTATATTTAATTTATTATTATAAAATTTATAATTAATTAATATTAATATTAATTATTTAAATAAATAAATAGTTTTATTATATAATTAAATAAATAACTTATTTATTATTACTTTAAACCGCTTTATATATATATATAAGCAATTTTTATATAAAAAGATTTTTTTTTTTTTTTTTTTTTTTTTTTTTTTTTTTATAGATTTTTTATATAATATAGCTTTATTTATTTAAAGCTTTGTTTTTTTTATAAGCTATATATAACAATTTATAAATTATTTATAAATTATAAAATATAAAAACTATTTTTAAATATTTTTTTTAAAAAAAAAACTAAATTATAACAAGTTATTATTATAACATTAATATTTAAAAAATATATTATTTTTAAATAACAAACTAAAAAATAAATTAATTTAATTTTTAATAAATTATAACTTTTTATAATTATAAATAATAAATAGCTATTTTTTACTTTTTAAATAAAAACTAATATTTAAATATATTTTAAAAAATTTAGCTAAAATATTTTAGTTATTATAAAAGCTAAAAATAAAAATAAATTAATTATTTTAGCTTTTTTAATAAAAAGTTTTTACAACTAAGTTTAAAACTTTTTATTTATATATAAATATTATATGTTTAATTAAAATTTTTTTTTTTTAAAAATAAACTATTTATTAAAAAAATATATTATTAAATTATATAAATTTAATAAAATTAACTTTTTTTTTATTTTTATTACTATATTAAAAAAAAAATTTAATTTAAATTTAATAAATTAATTAATAAAAATATTTTTATTAATTTAATTAAATATTTTAATATTTTATTTTAAAAAATAAAAATTAAATCTTTAATAATAATAGTTTATTAATAATAAACTAAAAATTTATATAATTTAATTATATTATTTATTTAATATATAAAAATTTTTATTAATTAAATTAAAAAGTTTAATAAAATTATAATTATTAAAAAAAAACAGCTAAATTATTTAATAAAAAACAATAAAAATAAAACTATTTTTAACTTTTATTTTAAATAAATTATTAATTATTTGTTTTAAAAACTAAAAATAATAAATATTAAATATAATTATATTTAAAACTTATTAAATAAAACTAATTAATATATTATAAATTTTTTATTTTATAAAAATAATATTTTAAAATTAATTTATATAAATAATAAAACTTATAAATTTATTAAAATATTTATATTTGTTTTTTATAATAACAAAAATAAAAATAATATTAAATTTAAAATATAATTATATATTATAAAAAGTTAATTAATTATTAATAAAAATTAGTTTGTTAATTATATTATAAAAATAACTAATATTAAAGTTTATATTAATAATAAAATTATTAAATATTTATTTTTTTATTTAATTAAAAGTTATTTTAATTAATTAATTATTGTTAAAACTTTTTTTAACTATTTAAAAAAAAGTTATAAAAATATAAATATAAATAAAAAATTTAAAATAAAATAAAAATTTTTCGATTTTAATAATTATATTTTTATTACTTTTTTTAATTTTAAAACTAATTTTATTTAATTAATTAAAAAAATTAAATTAAAAAAAAAAAATAAAAAAAATATTTTAAAAATAAATTATTTAATAAACTATTAAATATTTTTTTTTACATTTTAATAATAATATTTTATTTAATTAATATATTAAATTTTATATTTAATTAATTTATTAAATATATATAAATAATAAAAAATATAATATTAAATATAAAATTAATTAATTAATTTTTTTTAATAATATAAATAAATTAATTTTATATAATATTTATAATAATATTAATAATATTTTAAATAAAATTAAAAATAACAAAAATAGCAATATTAAAATAAATAATAATATTAATAAAATTTTAATTATTAAAAGTTATAATATTTTAAATAGTTTTAAATTATTAAAATTAATTAAAAATAATAAATATTTTAATTATTAATAAAAAAAACATATATTAAACAATTATTTATTAAATAATTTTAAAAAAAAAATATATTTATAAATTATTATAGCTATTTTTATTAATTTATATAATAAAACAAAAATTTCAAATAATATTATTATAAAAAATATTAAAAAAATAAAAACATTAAAAAAATAATTTTAAATAAATTAAACTTTTATTTAAAAAAAATATTATAAAAAATTTTTATAAATAATAAATTAAATTTAATAAATAAATATTTAAAAAAATATTTTTTATTATATATATATATTATAAATAATAATAAATTTTTATTAATTATTAAAAATTTTTTAAAAAAATAAAAATAAATATATATATAAATATAAATATATTATTTATTAAAAAGTTTATAAAAATATTAAATTTTTTTTTAATTATTTAATTTTATTTATAACTAATATTTAAATATAATAGTAAAAAAAAACAAAATATTAAAACTGTTTTATTAATATTTTAATAAATATAAAAAAAAAAATTTAACAATATATTTTTAGTAATAATATTTTTATAAATTTATAAAATTATTATTAAAAAACTTTAGTTTTAAAAATATAATATATTTTTTAACTATTAAAAATATTAAATAATATTTTTATTTAGTTATTTTTTTAATTAATATTTTAATTAAAACTTAAATATAAATTAAATAAAAATATAATTTAAAAGTTTAAAATATTAAAAAAATATAAATTAATAAAATATAAAATTTATTAAAAAAAAATAAAAATATTTATAATAATAAAAAAATATTAAAAAAAATTAAATAATATTTTAAATTTTTATTATTAAATAATTAAATTTTATTAAAAAAAATATAGCTAAAATATAATATAACTTAAATAATAACTTTTTTTTTTTAATAAAAATAAAAAAAAAAAAAATTTTAAAAAAAAATTAAAAAATTATATTATAATAAAAAACTAATAATATAAACTTTTATAAAATATAAAAAAATAAGTTAAAATAATATAAAATTAAATTATTTATAAAAATAATTAATTTTAATATAATTATTTTTAATATATTAATTTTTTAAAATAATTTTATAAAATAAATATAAATTATTATTTTTTATAAAATTAATAAATTTATTCAAAATAAAAAAAAAGCTTTTTTTATTAAAAAAAAAAAAAAAACTTTTAATAAAAAATTTTATAAAAAATTTTTTATAAATATTATAATTTATTATAAATATTTAATAAAATAAATTTTAATATTTTATTATTTTATAAATTAAAAATAAATTATAAAATTAAATTTATAAAAAATAAAACTTTTAATAATTTTTAATATAACTTTTTATATAAAATATTATTAAATAAATTAAAAATAATTTATAAATATTTAATTAATAATTTATATAAAAAATTTATTAAATTTAATAATATTTTTTATATATTTTTAATATTATTTATAAAAAAATTTAATAAAAAATTAAAGTTTTATATAAACTATTAGAAATTTAATAAATTAATAAAAAAAAAAAAATATTTTTTATTTTTAATTAAAAAAATTTTGTTTTAATTATTTAAAACTAATATATTTATTAAATTAAATATAAAATAAATATTTAATTAAATATATATAAAATTTAAATACAAAAATTTAATAACTTTTTATATTTATTATAAATTTTTTTAATATAAAATATTTTTTTTAATTTAATTAATAGTTTTGTTATTTTTGAAAAATATATTAATAATATATTATTTAATTATTTATATAATTTTTACAATATATATATAAATAATATTTTTATTTATTTAAACAATATAAAAAATTATAAAAAATATATATAATTAATATTATAATAACTATATATTATAAAATTTTAAATAAATTTAAAAAAATCTAAGTTTTATATTATAAAAATTAAATTTTTAAAATATATTATTAATATAAATAATATTTAAATTAATTTAATTAAAATAAATATAATAAAAAATTAAAAAGTTTTTATTATTATAAAAAAAATATAATTTTTTTAAAAATTTTATAATTTTTATAAAAAATTTATTAAAAATTAAAATTAAATTATTATTTTTATAATATATTTAATTAAAAAAAATATAACTTTTTTATAAATTAAAAAATATAATTAGATTTTTTTATAATTAAAAAAAGCTTTTATTTTTTATTTAATATTATAATATTATAAATATAATTTATTTATAAAAATCGAAATAAATATTTTTAATAATATAATAATAAATATATTGTTTTAAAAATATAATAATAATTAATATTTAATAATTTATTATTTTAAAATTTTATATAATATTAAATTAAATTATAATATTTTTAATAAAAAAATATTTATAATATTATTAACTTTTAAAAAATAATAATTTAAATTAATTAATAATTAAACTAAATTGTTTTTAATAATAATTAATTATTAAACTTTAAAATATTTTATATAAAAATAATATTTAAACTTATAATAAATAAAATAAATAAAATTATTTATAAAATATAATTTTTATATTATATATTGTTTTAAAAAAAAAATATATTAACTAATATATTAATAAAAAAATATAAAAATTTTATTATATAAAAAAAAAAAAAAATATAAAAACATTTAATAATTTTTTAATTTATAAATAATTTAATATATAATATATTTATATAAATAATTAATTAAATTAAACTATTTATTATAAAACTATAAAAAAATATAAAAACTTTATTAAATGTTTAATTAATTATAAAAATATTTAAAAAAAATAAAAAAAACTTTAGTATAAAAATATATTATAAAAAAACTATTTTTAATATAAACAATTTTTAATAAATAATTAATAATTTAATTATTTTTAATAAAAAATTTATAGTTTTTGATTTTTTATATTTATATATTTAATTTATTTAAAAAATATATAATAAAATATTTATAATATATTTAAAAAAATATATATATATATAAACTTTTTATAAAATATTATTAATAGTTTAATTTTAAAAACAATTATAATATATATATTTTTAATTATATAAAATATTATTTTATAAAAGTTTTATATAATAAAATATTTAATAAATTTATATTATTTTTTATTTTAAACAATATTTAAAAATATTTAGTTGTTAATTTTAAATAAATATTTAAAAATAAATAAAGTTTTAATAATATATTAATTATAATAAATTAGTTAAAAAAAAATATAAATTATATTTTATATTACAAAAATAATTATAAAAAATATTATATAAATATATTATAAAAGTTTTTTTATAGTTTTTAAAATATTAATTATATTAACTTTTAATAAAAAACTTTAATTTATATTTCTTTTTATAAATAAATTATATAAAATTATAAAAATTAATTATATTTTAATATTTATAAATTATTATAAAACTATTAAATAAATTAAAATTATAAATAAATATTTAAATTAATAATTTTAACTTTATATTAACTATTATTAAAATAATTGATTTAAATAAATTTTTATAATAAATTATATATAAGTTTTATTATTTTATAAATTTATAAAATTATTATTTTATAAAATCGAAATAAAATTTTTTATATTATTTTATTTTAATTAAAAAAATTATATAGCTTAAAAAAAACTAAAAGATTTATTAATAATAAAAAACATAATATAAATAAATGTATAAAATAAAATATAAAAAATTATATAATTTATAAATTTAATTAAAAAAAGCTTAAAATATATTTAACACTATATAATTAAATAAATTAATAAAAAATATTAAAACTTCGATTTTAATACAAACAATTATATATTTATATTAAAAAAGCAATAATTTTAAATAATTAATTAATTTTTTTATAAAGTTAATTATTTTATAATTTAATAAATATATAAAGTTTTTTTAAAAAAAAGTAATATATTTATATTATAAATTTTATTATTTTAATAAATAATAAATTAATATTATATTAATTATTTATAAAAATATTTTAATAATTTATTAATAAATTAAATAGTTAATAATTTTAAAAGCAAAATATTTAAATTAAAAAGTAAAAAAAAATTTAATATAAAAAAATTTATATAATAAAACTATATTATTAAAAACTATAATATTAAATTTATTAAAAAAAATAAAACATTAATAATAAATAATATTATATTAAAAATTTTAAAAATAGCTTTATATTATTAAAAAAGTTTTATAATAATAATTTAAATATTATAAACCTTTTTTTAAAATTAAATTATTAACTATAAATAGTTTAAAATAATATTATTAAAAACTTTTATATTAATAATAATTTATTAGCTATATAAAAAAAAAAACAATATATAAAAAATATATTTAAAATATATTATTAATAAAATTTAATAATATTAATATATAAAAAAGTTATATTATAATTGAATAAAAACAAAGTTTAATAATTAATAATATAATAAATATTTAAAACAATTTTTTTTTCGTTAAAAAGTATTTAATTAAAGCTTATATATTTAAATTTTATAATTTATAAATAAGTTATTTTTTTTAAAAAAAAAAAATAATTATAATTAGTTAATATTAATATTAATTATTTAAATAAATAAATAGCTTTATTATATAGTTAAATAAATGACTTATTTATTGTTATTTTAAACTGTTTTATATATATATATAAGCAATTTTTTTATAGAAAAATTCTTAACTTTTTCTTTTTTTTTTATTTATAGATTTTTTATACAATATAGCTTTATTTGCTTAAAGCTTTGTTTTTTTTATCAGCTTTATATAATAATAAATATTATTTAAAAAATTTATTAAATAAATAATAACTATTATATAATTTTAAATAAATTTTATTATTAATTTTAAACTTTATTAATTTATATTTATTATTTTTAGTTTTAATATTATTTAAATAAATAATTATATTAAATAAATTAAATAAAACATTTTAATTTTATTTTTAACATTTTTTATATTTATTATAATTATTTATATTTTTATTATTATAATTAAAAATATAAACTTAATATTATTATAAAATTAAAAATAAATTTTTTTATTTTTTTTTTATTATATATTTAATTTTTTTATTTTTTATAAGTTATATTATTTTAAAAAAATTTCATTTTAATATATTTATTTTAAACTTAATTAAATATAAGTTTAATAATTAACAAATTTAAGTTTAAATTATAATATATAATAATAATAATATATAATGTTTTATATATAAATAATTAATATTAAATTAAAAATATATAAAACATATTAAAATTATAATATAATATTTAATATATATAATATATTATATTATTTATTTTATTAAAAAAAAGTTAAAAGTTATATTTTTAAAAAAATTTAAAAATATAATAGTTTTAATTAAATATTATAGCATTTATTAAAAATTATTATAATGCTTTAATTAAAAATTACATTTATAACTTTTAAATAAATTTTAAAAAGTTATTACTATATTATTAAAATTTATTATTATTATATACTAAGTTTTTTATTATTATAAAGTTAGTTTTTTTAAAAAAAACTAAAAAAAGCACTTTTTATTAAATTTTAATTTTTATATTAAATTAATATTAAAAATAATATTTTAAAAAAATAATTATATTATTATAATATTATTATAAAAACTGCTTTTTTTTAATTTGTAAATTATAATAATATTAAATTTTAAATATATAAATAGTAATATTAATTATATTAAAATTTATATATTAATAATATTAGAAAAATAAACTTTTAAATATATATTATAAAATATTGTTTTTATAATTTATTTATTGCTTTAATATATATTATAATTTTATAATATTATATTGTTATAACATTTATATTTTTATATTAAATTTATATTTAAAATTAAAATTTAAATTAATTAAATAATAAAAATACTTTATATATTTTTATAATATAATATATTATTATATTATTATAATATTATAATATTATATTATTATATTATTATATTATTATATTATAATATTATATTATTATATTATTATATTATTATATTATTATATTATTATATTATTATATTATTATATTATTATATTATTATATTATTATATTATTATATTATTATATTATTATATTATTATATTATTATATTATTATATTATTATATTATATAAAATGTAAATATTATAAATTATTTTATAAATTATATAATATTTATTTATTTATTATTTATATTTTTTTAAATTATAACTTTTATAAATTATTTTATTATATGCAAAATTATTTATTTATTTAAATATATTATATATATAATAATAAATATAATTATTTATTTTAAATTAAATTATTATTTTAAAATATATATTATTATTTATATAATTTTATTTATAATAATTTTAAATAAATTATATAAATATAATTTTATTTAAAATTTATTATTAATTTAAAATAATAGTTTTAAGTTTTAAGTTTTAACTTTTAAATTCTTTTTTAATTTTATATATATTTAATAAAGTTTATTATAAATAGTGCTTATATTTAAATCTATAAAAATATAATATAGATTACAAAAAGTAAACTTGTAAAGTTAAATCAAAAAAAAAAACTTAAAAGCTTTTTTTATTTATTTAATTTACTGATATAAGCTAGTTTTAAATAAAACTAATGCTAGAAATATATATAAAGTAGTTTTAAAAAATCCATTTTTTAAACTTTTATATTTATTTATATTAATATTATATATTATTATATATTTAAATAAAAAATAACTAATAATAATAATAAATATAAAAAATATATAATAAAAATCTACTTTTATTTTTAATTATTATTTTTGTTATTTTTGCTTTTTTTATTGTTTATTTTTTTATATTTTTTTATATTGTTATTATAAAATTTATAAAATTTTAATATTTTAACTTTTTAATAAAGTGAAATATTTTATTGTTTTTAGTTAAAATAAATTTTTAATTTTAATAATAATATTATTAAAAATAAAAAAAGTTTATTTAATAAATGTTAAAATAACTTAAATAACTAAATAACGCTTTATTAAAATATATAATATAAAAAAAAGTAAATTATTAGTTTTTTATTTTAATAAAACATTAGTTTATAAATAAATAATTAATATTTTTATAATAAATATAAATTAATTTATTGTTTTCAAAAATCGACTTTTATTTAAATATAAAATAATTTTTTTAATATTTTAAAAATTATTTAAAAATATATAAATATTGTTATTACTATTTAGTTAAATATTGTTTAAATTTAAATTTATATTTAAATTATTATTGTTTTTTTTTGGTTTTTTAAATTAAAAATTAATTAGTTAATTTATTTTAATAAATAAATAAAGAAATAATTTATTATATATATATTTTTTTAAAATAATTTAATAATATTAAATTTAATATTATTATAATAAAAAAATAAATTAAATTATTTAAAATAATTAAGCTTATATATAAAATTTAATATAACTATTAATAAATAAGCTTTATATTTATATAGTAATTTTAATATATTTATTTTTTATAAAAAAATAAATATTTAATTTATAATAGTTTTATTTAATAGCTTTAATAAATTTAATTAAAACTAAAAACTAAATTAATAAAAATATTAATATATAATTAAATTTTAATTAATTAATAAAATAATTTATTAATAAGTTTTTTAATTAAAATTTAATTCAAAATTTATTAATTTTAATTTTTAAATCTTTTTAAACATTATAAATAAATAAAATACTATATAATATTATAATATAGTATTTTTTTACAAATAAATAAATAATATAATAAAAATTTCAAATTTTTTTTTTAATTTTGTTAATATTTATTACTTTAAAAAGTTTAAAAATAGCTTTTTAAACTGTTTATTAATAATATTTTGATTTATATAATTTAAAAGCTTTTTAAGTTTAATAAATATAAAAAATATTTAATAAATTTCATTTTAATATATAAATAAATTTATTAATTAAATTAATAAAAATAAAAATAAAAATAATTATTAAACATAATATATTAAATAAAATAACTTTTTTTTGAAGTTATTAATAAAATATTTTTAATTTTAGTTTTATTTATTTTTTTAATAAAGCTTTTTTAAATATTAGTTGTATTTTTTATTAAAACAGCAATTTATTAAATATAATTTATGAAATAAATAAATAAATAAATAAATAAATAAATAAATAAATAAATAAATAAATAAATAAATAAATAAATAAATAAATAAATAAATAAATAAATAAATAAATAAATAAATAAATAAATAAATAAATAAATAAATAAATAAATAAATAAATAAATAAATAAATAAATAAATAAATAAATAAATAAATAAATAAATAAATAAATAAATAAATAAATAAATAAATAAATAAATAAATAAATAAATAAATAAATAATTAAAATAAAATTTATTTGTTATAATATTATAAAAAGTTTTAAAATAAAATAAAATTAAAAATTAAAAAAAAAAAGTTATTTTTAATAATAAAAATAAAAATTTTATTACAAGCTTTAAATTTAATAAAAATAATAAAATTAAATATAAAAATATAAAAACATTTTTAATTAATTAAATTAAAAATTAAAAAAACATTAATTATAATATAAAATTTTTAATATAAATAATTAATAATAATAAATAATATAATAAATTAAAAATAAATAAATAAAAATAAATTAAATAAAATAAAATAAAATATACTTTTTTATTTGTTTTATAATTTAAATTTAATATTATAAATAATAAAAATATATTTTTAAATATAATATTATTAAAAATTTAAACTTTAAAAATTAATAACTTTTATAATTATTAAATATTTATATTTATAAATATAAATTAATAAATAAATTAATAAAAAAAATAAAACTTATAAAATAAATAAAATAACTATTTTTTAAAATATAAAAAAAATTAATTAATAAAAAATATTTTATAAATAAACTTTTTTTAAAAATATAAATTTTAATTTTAATATTTTTTAATTTAAAGTTTTGTTTATTTTTTTTAATAATAAAATAAATAAAAATAATTTTAAAAATATTAGTTTTAAAATTAATTAGTTTTAAATTATTAAATTAGTAAGGTTTACTATAGGTAATGTTTATATTTAAGTTTGTAAAAGTATAATATAGATTAGAAAAAGTAAACTTGCAAAGTCAAGTCAAAGAAAAAGACCTAAAGGCTCCTCTTACTTATCTAATTTACCGATGTGGGGTAGTCCCAAATAGGACTAGTGCCAGAGATACATACAGAGTGGTCTTAGAAAACCTATTTTTTAGGACCTTTATATCTGTTTATATCATAAATTTAAAAATAATTAATTTAAAAAAAATTATTTTAAAAATAAAAAAATTATTTTTAAAAATATTAAATTAATAAAGTTTATTATAAATAATATTTATATTTAAGTTTATAAAAATATAATATAAATTAAAAAAAAAGAAATTTATAAAATTAAATTAAAAAAAAAACTTAAAAGCTTTTTTTATTTATTTAATTTATTAATATAAAATAATTTTAAAAAATTTATTTTTTAAAATTTTTATATTTGTTTATATTAAATATTATTATATAAAAAAAATTATTATTTTTATTAATTATATATAATATTTATTAGATTTATATTTTTAAATATTTTTAAATTTTATAAACTTTTTTAATTTAAAAAATTAAATGTTTTTTTTTTTTAAATTTAATATTTTTTAATTAATATTTTAATAATATAAAATTATTATTTTAATTATTATTAATTATTTTTATATTTATAACTTTTTTATTTAATTAAATAATTAAATTTATTTTTAAATTTATTTATTTAATTTTTTAAAATAATTTTAATATTAAATAAATTGTTTTTTTTATTAAAGTTTTATTTGTTATAAATAAACTTTAATATAAAAATTTTATAATAAATTAAGTTTTGTTTTTATATTAAATAATAAATATATAATAAAAATAATTAAATATATATTAAAAGTTTTTAAACAATTTAATTTATATATTAATTAATTAATTTTTTATTTAACTTTTTATAATTTAATTTATTATTATAAATATTTTTTAAAAAATTTATTAAATAAATAATAATTATTATAAAGTTTTAAATAAATTTTATTATTAATTTTAAACTTTATTAATTTATATTTATTATTATAATATTATTTTATATATATAATTATAAAATTTATAATTAATTTTATATTTTTATAAAAATATTATTTTATAAAATAAATATTTTTAACTATATTATTTTTTTAATTTATTTAAATTAAAATATTATTTAGTTTTAAAAATTAAAAATTAAATAATTATTTATATATAAATAATTTAATTAAATTAAAATATATATTATTTAAATTTTATTATAATATAAATAATATATTTATTTAGTTTTTTTTAAATTAAAAATATATAATATTAAATAGTTATTTTTATAGTTTAGTTTTTTTTTTTAATAAATTATTATTTTAAAAATAATATATTATAATTATAAAAAATTTTATATTAAAACTTTTTTATAATTTTTTTTAAAACTATAATATAAACTTTTAATTATAATTAAAAATAATATTATTAAATATTTTTTAATTAATTAATAAAAACTATTAAATTAATATTATAATTTAATATATAATTATATATATTTTATATTTAAAAATAAAAAATATATATTTAAATATAATATAAATTATAATTATTAATATATTATAATTTAAAAATTTATTTAAATATTATAAAATAATATTTATTAAAACTTTAATTAATTTTATAGTAAAATTTATAATAATAGTTTTTATTAATTTTATATTTTTTAATTAAATAAATTAATAATTTTTTAAAAGTTTTTTTTTATTTATATTATATATTTTATATTTATTATAAAATTTTAAATATATTTAAATTTATTTTATTTTAAATATTATTATATATAATTTAAACTTTATTATTATATATTTATATTTAAAATAATATTTATTATTATATATTATATTTAAAAATTTATTAATTTGTTTTTTTAAAATATATAATTTATACTTTTTTTTATAATTTATATTATATAATAATTTATTAATTATAATGAATAAATAATTAAAATATAAAAAGTTTATAATATTTTTATTATTTTTATAAATAATTTTTAAAATTTTATAATATTTAAAATTTTTATTATAATTAATTATAAATTTAAATTTAACTTTTTTATTTATAATTATTTTAAATATTATAAATTATATTTAATTAAAAATTAAAATTTTAATAAATTATTAAATTTTATTTTTAATATTTATTAAATTAAAAAAGTTTTATAATTAATTTAATATATTAAAAATAAAATTAAAATATTTAAATAAATAATATATTTATAATTTATATTATATATAATAATTTATATAAATAATGGACTTTTATGTTTATTTTATTAATTGTAAACTGAGATTTATATACTTTGTTATAATGTGACTTTGCGATTTTTATTAACTTGTAAAAACTACGATCTCTGGAATAATTTATTTTAAAAGATCTATTTTGTAAAACTTACTTTAAAAAAATTTCAGCTAAATTTTACAATTTTATCTACGACTTTATTTGCAGTTTTATATATTTGTATATTTTATATAATATATATATATAATTTAACTTTTTTTTTTTTCTTTTTTATTTTAAAGTTTTTAATTAATAAAATTAATAAATTAGCTTTTATATTTTTTATAATTATAATATTATTTTAAAATCGTTTTTTATTTATTAATAAATGTTTAAATTTAAATATATAACTATTATTTATTTTATATAGTTTATATATAATAAATAAACTATTTTAATTATATATTTAAAGCAAAACTATTAATATAATATATTATTTACACTTTTAAAAAAAATATTACTATTTAAAAACTTAAACTTAAATTTAAAAATTAATTAAGTTTATTTAAATAATTAATTATAACTTTAATTATTATTTTAACTATTATTTTATTTGTTATTTTATTATTTATAAAATTTATTAATAATAAAAATAAATTTTATAAATTAATTTTATATTAATAATTTAAAATAATAAACTAACATAATAGTAGTAATTTTAAACAAAAAAAAAACTTACTATTAAATAAAATATAATTGCTATATAAAAAATTTAAATTAACTTTTTTTATTAATAAATAACTATATTATAAAAACAACTTAATTTAATTATATTTTTTAAATATAAATATAAAAACAGTATTTTTAAAAAAGTTTTAAATGTTGTTTTTTAATTTTATAATATAGCTATATAATTTATATTTAAAAAATTTCTAATTAAATTTAATAGTTAATATATTATTTATTAAAATAAAACGAAAACAAAAGTTAAATATTTTAAAAAGTTTATTAGTAATAAAAACAAATTTAATATTTAAGTTTATAAATTTATTAATAAATTTAAAAAAAATAAAACTATTTTTTATAATAAAAAAAATTAAATATATTATTTATTTTTTTAATTTAAAAAACCTATTTTATAATTAATAAAAATTTATTATTAATTTATTATTTAATTATTTAATAATATAACTAAAATAGTTTAAATATTAACTATTATTTATTATAATTTAAATTAAACTATAATAGTTTAATAAACTTTTGTTAAATATTATTATAGATTTTTTAAATAAATAAACATTTATTAATTTATTTTATGCTTTAATAGTTTTGTTTAAAAAGCAAAAATATATAAATTAAAATAAATTTAATTTTTATAAAAATATTTAAATGTTAATTTTAACAGTAAAATTTTTAAAGCTAATATTAATTTAAGTTTTATATATAAAAAGTTTTATAATAAAATTGTTAAAACTGCTTATAATTATTAATAATTATTTAAACAAAGTTAAAAAAATCAAACTTTAAATATAGCTAATTTTAAAAAAAGCTTTTATTTTAATAATAAATTTAACAAAATTAAAAAAAAAACTAAGTTTTTTTAAAATAATAAATATAAAAAGTTAACTAATAATTAAAAAAAAATATATTAAAATAATAATATTTGCTTTAGTTATAAAAAAAAAAATATATAGTTATATAATATTTTAAAAAAAAATAATATATTAGCTATTTAAAAAATAAAAAACTATAACAAATTAAAATTTAATAAATTTTTCAGTTTTAAAAATTTAAAAAATAAATAAAATTAATAAAAATTTTTATATTAATTTAAATGTTTATTATAACTAGTTTAAATAATTTAAATAATTTATTAAGCTTTTTATAAACTATATAAATATAAATTAATAAAATTAACATTATAATTATTGTTTTATATAATATTAAAGTTTAAATCGACTTATTAATTAATTAATAATTAGTTTAAAAAGTTAAATGTTAATTTAAAGCTAAAGTTATTTAATTAAAAAAACCAATATTATTAATTAACTATTATAACAAAATAATTAATAAAATAAATTAAATATTAAAAACTATTTTAAAAATAAACAAACATTATTTTTTTAATTAAAAATTTAAAATTATTAATATTAATTATTAAGTAATAATTAGTTTATATTAATTATTAAAATAAAACATTTTAATAAATTATTAATATTAATAGTTTATATAATTTAATAATATTTTTGTTTTAATGTGATTTTTTTTTATAATTATTGTTTTATTAAAAATTAAAACTAAAAAAATTATCAATTTAAAAATTTAACAAAATATAAATTAATATAATAAAATAATTAATAAATAATATTATATTTTATAATAAAATAAAATAAACTTAAAAATAAAAGCTAAATTAAAAAAAAGTAATTTTAAATATTATTATAAAATATTATAAAATAATATATTAATTAATAATATAATTTAAGATTTAAAAATTTAATTTATTAATATAAAAATTATTGCTTAATTAAAACAAAACTATATAAACAATTTAAATCAAATTTATTAAAAAAAACTCGATATATTTAATAAATTAATTCTGATTTAATATATTATAAAAATATTTAGTATTAATTAAATAATTAATATTAATATTTTATATAAAAAACAATAAAAAACTTTTAATAATAAATTAATACTGTTTTTATTTAATAAAAATTTAAAATATATTAAATTAATAAAATAGTTAATATTTAAAAAATTAATTTATTTAAAAAGATTTTTTTTTAAAATTTAATCAATTAAAATATTATTATTTTAATTTAGTTATAATATAGTTTTAAAATTTAATAACAAATTTAAAAATAATAACTTTTTATAATATTATATATTAATTTAATATATTTTTTTTAAAAAAAAAAAAATAAAAAAACTATTAAAACTAAAATTTATTAAACTAAATATAAATTTAAATATAATATTTATTTTATTTATATTTAAGTTTTATTTAATTAATAAAAAGTTTTATATTAATTTTTAATAAAAAAACTAGTTTTTAAAAAATTAAATTGTTTAAACTTTTAATTTTAAAAATATATTATTTAATTGTTATAAATTAAAAATATATTTAAAGTTTAATATTATTAAAACTTTTAATTAATTATTATTAACGATTAAATTTTACTTTTTAATTATATTTTAAATTAAATTAAAAACTTTTTATTAAATAGTTTTATTATTTAAATTAAAAATAAAACTTATATAATAATAAAATTTTATTATTATTTAATTTTATAATTTATTTAATTAGTTTATTAATATATATATTAATAATATTTTAATATATTTTAATAAAATTTTAAAATATTAAAAATAATATAAAAAAATAATATATTGTTTATATAAAATTAATTTTTAAAAAAATATTTATAAGTTTTGTTTTAAAGTTATTATAGTTGATTATTTAAATATAATTTTAAAAATTAATTAAAATATTAAAATAAACTTAAAAAAAATTAAAACAATTTTAAATTAAACATTTAAAAACTTTAAAATTATAATATTAATTTAATTGTTTTTAAAACTTTATAACTTTATAAAAACATTTATTTATTATATTTGTAATATTTTTGAACTATTTATATAATTACTAAAAAAAAACTACAAATAAAAATTAAAACTAAAATAATAAAAAACTTTTAAAGTAATAAAAAAACTAATTATATTAATTTTAGTATTAGTTTTTTTTTAATTTAAAGTTTTAATATATATTAAAATAAATGTTTTATATAATATTATTAAAAAAGCTATTTAGCAAAAACAAAAAAATAATAAATAAAAACTTATTAATTACTTTTTAAAAACTATAATTTTATATAAATAAATTTATTTGATTTAAAATTAAAAAATATTAATAGTAATATAAACTTTTAAATATTATTATTTTAAATTATTAAATATATACTTTTAAATAATTATTAATTATTAAATATTGCTTTATTAATTAATTAAAAAAACTTTATTAATAAAATAAATTAAATAAATAAACTTTTTAAATAATTTTAATATTATTTTTTAATATAAATAAAAAAAAAATAATATTATAGCTAATATTTTTTTTTAAAAAACAGCTAATTTATTAATAGTTAAAACTTAAAAATAAAAAAAAAAAACTTTTATATTTATTAAATTAAATATAATTAAAAGTTTTATAGCTGTTTTTTAATTTATTAAAATTAAAATATTAATTATAAAAAATATAAATTTAATTAATTTAATTTTTAAAAAAAATATAATTTAAAGTTTAAAAAACTATAATAAAAAAGTTATAATATTAAAAACTATTATAAATAAAACAATTTTTTTTTAAACTATTTTATTATAAAAAATATATAAACTAATATTAATAGTTTATTAAAGTTAAAATAAATTAATATAAATATTAAAACAAAATTATTATTAGTTTTTTTTTTTAAAAAACTTATGCTAATATATTAACAATTGTTATAAGTATAAATATAACAAAAAAACAAAAAAAAAAACTGTTAAATTATTGCATTTAATATTTATATTATAAAATATTTGAAAATATATAATAATAAATAATAAAAATATATTTTTAAATTAATATAAATATAATTATATTTAAATATTTATTAATAAATTTAATAAAATTATTATTATTTTATTTAATTAAAAAATAAATAATATAAAAAAATTAATATTAAAATATTATTATATATTATATTATATTTTTAATATATTAAAAATTTAGTTTTTTAATAATATTAAATTATTTATTTTAAAATTTATAAAAACTTTAAATTTATTAATAAATATTAAATATAAACAAAGTAATATTTATTATTTATAAATATAAAATATTATAAAAAAAACAAATTATAATTTAAATTAAAAATTATATTTTTATATAAATAAATATTAAAACAATTAAAATATTTATTTATTAGTTTTAAATTTTATTTATAATTTTTTATAATATTTAATAATTAATATAATATTTTTAAAAGTAGCATTTAAAACTAAGTTTTAAAATTATTTAACTTTTATATTTAAAAAAGAAATTTTTACAAATAAACAAACTAAATAAATATAAAAATTAATTAATTAAATATAATAAGTTTAAAAATTTATATATAAAACTATTAAATTTATATAAAAAAAAACTTGTTTTATATAAATAAATTAAAAAAAACTAATAATAATTTATTGTAATAATAGTTACAAGTTTTACTATTAGCTAAAAAAATCAATAATAAATTAAAATTTAAAATAAACTAAATATTAAAATTAAAAGTTTTTAATAAAACTAAAAAACTATAATATTAAGTTTTATAAAAAAGTTATAACTTTGATAATATTTAATATTTTATAAAAAACTTTAAAAATATACTTGTTATATTAAACTACTATTATTTAAATAAATCAATTAAACTAAAACTATTAATTAAATTATAAAACTAAATAAAAATAGTAGCTATAAATAAATTTGCAAAAAATTACAAAAATAATAATAAAACGTTTAATTTAAATATTAAATCTAAGTTTAAATGTTATATTTAATTAATTTTGATTTAATTTATATTAAATTTTTAGTTTTTAAAAAAAATAATATAACAATTTATATAAACAATTAATTTTTATATTTATTTTATTAATTATAAATTAAAACTTATATATTTTATTATAATATAACTTTATAATTTTTATTAATTTGTAAAAATTATAATTTTTAAAATAATTTATTTTAAAAAATCTACTTTATAAAACCTATTTTAAAAAAACTTCAGCTAAACTTTACAACTTTATTTATAACTTTATTTATAATTTTATATATTTATATATTTTATATAATATATATATATAATTTAACTTTTTTTCTTTTTTTTTTTTAAAAAAATTTTTAGTTAATAAAATTAATAAATTAATTTTTATATTTTTTATAATTATAATATTATAATAAATAAATTAATATATTTATTAAATATTTATTAATATAATTTATTAAATTTATATTTAAATTAATTTAATTTAAAATATTTTTAATAAAATAATAGTTTATAAATATAATTATTAAATTATATAATATTTTTATTATAGTTTTTAAATATTTATATATTTATATAATATAAACTATTTTTATTTTTAAAATATTATAATATATTTTTAATTAAAATATAAACTAATTAAAAAATATAATTAAATTAAGTTTTTATATATATTTATTTATATAAATAAAATTTTAATTAAATTATAATAATATAATATTATATTATTATAAATTAATATTTATATTATTTTAAAAAATTTTAGTTTTATTTTTATAAATTTAAAAAATATTAAATTATAATATATTTAATTGATACAAACAAATATAGAGGTTTTAAAAAATGGGTTTTTTAAAATTACTTTATATATATTTTTAGCATTAGTTTTATTTGAGACTATTTTATATCAGTAAATTAAATAGGTAAAAAAAGCTTTTAAGTTTTTTTTTTTAATTTAATTTTGCAGGTTTATTTTTTTTAATTTATATTATATTTTTATAAATTTAAATATAAGTACTATTTATAATAGATTTTATTAAATAGTATAATAAATTTTATAATTAAACGATTTTATATTTTTAGTTTTTTTTTTCTGCTAGTAGATTATATACTATTTATAACATATTGTTTAAAATATTTTGTTTAAATTAAATTTTTATTATTTAAATGTTTTAACTTTAGTATATATATTATAATAAAGTTTTTTATTTTTTTAAATAATATATATATTTTTAGCAATATATTATTTTATTTAAATTAAATTTTTATTATTTAAATATAATATTGATTAAATTTAACAAGTTTTTTGTTTTAAATAATTAATTATTGTTAAAGTTTTTATAAATTAATATAAATTAATACAAAAATTTTTATACTATTTTTATATTTTTATGTTTTTATATATTAAAGCAATTATATTAACTTTTTTTAACTATATTTAATTATAGCTAATATTTACAATATTTTTAATTAATAGTTTTTTAAATATTAGTTTATTTTATATTTAAATAATAATAATTATATTAAAATTTTATTATATATAGTTAAATTTAGCTTTATTACTTTTTTTTTATTTTTTTTATATAATTTAAATTGTTATATATTTATTTTATTAATTGAATAATTTTGTAAAATTTGCTAATTTGTATATATATACTTGTTTAATTAACAGTTAACAATTAAGTGTTTTTGTAAAATTTATGCTATATTTTGTATTTTTAAAAAATACTTTTGTTTTATTTTTTTGTTATATTAATATAATTTTTTAATTATTTTATTTATTTTGCTATATTATTTTGCTGTATTTTTGTTATATATATTAAACAAAAATATAAAAAAAGTATATTTGTAAAAAAAAACAAAAGCTTTTTTATAATTAAAAAGTTTTATTTATTTGTTACTGTTAAAAATTTTACATTAAAATTAATTAAGTTTAATATAATAAAACTTTTGTAATAATTTAGTTTTTAATTATAACTAAAGCTTTATAGCAATATTATTTTAATATTTTAAAAATTTTAAAAACTTTAGTTTTTATATATATAACTATATATAAAACAAAAGTTATAAACTATAAATAATATATTATTTAATTTTAAAATAAACAAAAATATAAATATTAAAATAAAAACAACATTTTAAAAATTTAGTAATAATTGCTATATTTAAAAATATTTTTAAAATAAGTTTAATAGTTAAAAAAAAAAAAACTATAAAATAAACAAAATATTTAATATAATATATAAATATATAATAAATAAAAAAAATATTTTTATTTTATAAAATGTAGTAAATATAATAGCAAATAATATATAAGCAATAATAATAGAGTTTATAATTTAATAACAAATAATTATAAATTTTATAAATATTGTTGCAGTAATAGTTAAATTAGTTTTTAAAGCATTAATATTAGCTATAAATTATAACAATTTTATTAATTGTTTTAACTATATTTGTAATAGTTTTACTAGTTTATATATATTACTTATGTTTATATAGCTTTTATTTTTATTTATAAATAAGTTTTATAAAAAAGTAGACTTTTTGTTGCAAAAAATACTTTAAAAAATAAAATATATTTTATTACTAGCTTTTATATTAAAAACGAATATAAAAAAGCTTGCAGTTATATAAGCGCTAAAAAAACATTTTTTTAAAACTTCGTTAATATTAATAGCAAAGTTTGCTAATTTAGCAATAGTTACTATAAATATATTTATATAATATATATTTATAGCGCTAAATAATATATTTTTTTTAATTATAGTTACTTTTTTTGTTTAATTTAATATTAAACTATAGCTATTTATAAAAAAGTTATTTAATAAATTATATAAAAATATTTTATATAATAATTTGTTATAATATTTTATTATATATTAATATTAGTTTTAATTTTTAGTTTATAGTTGTAAATGTTAATAATATTAAATATTTAAGTTTTAATATTAGTTATTTAAAGCTTTTAGTTTTAAAAAAAATTTTAATAATAATAATAAAAACAATAATAATAATAACAATAATTTATTAAACTATAATTTTAATAGTAATAAAAACAGTATATTATTTTTTTTATTTATATAATTTTTTAATTTTATAAAAAAAATACCGATTTTATAATTTAGTAAATAAAATAACACTTTTAACTTTATTAATATTAATTTTTAATATTAATATTATTTTAAACAAATAAATATTAGTTAATTTAAATTTAACTATAAAAATTATAATAATATTAATATAGTTATTAATAGTAATAAATTAATTGTTATTAATATATACTGCTTTATTAAATAATTTAACTTTTTTATAAAAAATTTAAAATTAGCTAAAAAAAATACTTGTTAAATTTTAATTTTATAGCAAACTTTTTTAGCTAAATTAGTAGTTTTATAGTAAATTATTAAATTAATTATAAAAGTTAAAATAAATTTTTAAACTTAAAAATTAAATATATTGCTAAAAAAATTAACTGATTAATTTTTAATATAGTTTATAATAATAACTAAAAAGTTTAATTAAAATATTTTTATATTATAAAATATATTATATAATAAAACAGCAATAATATATTTTATTTAAAAAAAGCTGCAATATATTAAAACAATAAAAACTTTTAATAAAAATAACAATAATTAGTATAAAATTATAATAGCTATTTATATATATATAGATTTAAATATTAAAAATTATTTATATTTTTTTAAAAATAGTAATATATTAATAAAATATATATTATATGTTATTAAAACAAAGTTTTTAATTATAACAACAGTTATTTAAAAAAAATTTTTTTATTAATATAGCTATTAAAAAAATAAAAAAAACAATTAAAACTAAACATTTTTTTAATTGCAATATAAAAATAATAAACTTTTATAAAAAAAAAAAAGCTTTAAGTATAAAAATAGTTATAACAAATATTAAAATAAATATTAAAAAAAAAAAAAAAAAAATCGGGTTTATATAACGCAAAAAAAAAAAAAAGTTTTAGTTTTTTTGTTAAGTTTTTTATATTTAAATTTAAGCTTAAATAATAAAACATTTGTTATAATTAATTATAATGCTATATATAAATATTATAATAAAATTTTCAATTTAATTAAAAAATACAACTAATATATATAAAAATATACTAAAAAAATTTTTAAATAAATTATATATATATTATTTATATATTTAACTATATATATATATAAATAATATTATATATTGTTTTTAATAAAAAATAGTTTGTTTTATTATTTAAAAGTTTATATTAAATAATTAAACTTTTTGTTTATTTTAAATATTATTTTTTTTATATTTAATTATAACTTTAAAAATATAACTAATTTAAAAAATAAGTTTATTATTTTTAAATTATAACAAGTTTTTTTATAACTTTATAAATTTAAAATAATATATTAAACTATTAATAATATATTTTAATATTTTATAGTTATTATTAAAAAAAAATTTAAAAAAAATAATTATATAATTTGTTTAAATATAAAAACAAGCTATATTTTTATTATTAAAAAACTATTTAATTAGTTTAAATATATTATTAAAATAAAAAACAGCAAATTTAAAAATATAAATAAAAAAAAAATAGATTATATAAAATAAGTTAAATTTAAATTTTATATATTAAAATATAATAAATATAAGTTTTTAAAACTAATAAAATTTAAAAAATTAAATTAAATATTAAATTGTAATATTAAGCTAATTTTATTATTTAAAAATAAGTTTTTAAACTTTTGTAAAATTAAAATTAATTATTATATTAATATAATAACTTTTGTTAATATATTTAATTTTAAAATCTTTTTTTAAATATATTTATAAATATATTTATATATATAAAAAATTATTTTAATATAAAAAATGTTGTTTATACTAAATTTATTAATATAAATATTTATAGTTTATAAGCTTTTGTTATTAAATAAAAATTTTATATTTAAATTAATTTAAAAAAATAATATAGCAGTATTAGTTAGTTTTATTATATTTAAATTAGTAATATTTATTAATTTATTATTAAAAATTAAAACTATTTTTAAAAAAATATAAATTAATATAATTTAAAAGTAATAATATATAAACAAAAATATTAAAAATATATAAAAAAAGTACTTTAAAACTATAATAATAGCTATAAAATTAATAACAGCTAAAATTATTATATTTTAAATATTTATTAATTAAAAATTAATTTTAACTATAGCTAATATAAAAAACATAAATATAAATATTATTAAAACAAATATTTATATTTTTAATAATTTCAAACTATTTAATATTTATTATATAAATTAACTATTAATTATAATTTTTATTGTTATAACTATTATATTAAATATATATTTAATTAATTTTAATATTATAATTAATTTTAATGTTACATTAAATATTAAAAATATATTAATATTAATTAATATATTAAAACAATATAAAATTTTTTTTATAAATTTTATTAATAATATAGTTTATAATATAATACAAGTTATTATAAACAAGTAATTATTAAATATATTTTTTTTGTTAAAAAAAGTTAATATAAAAAAACTTAAGTTTAAAATTTTAAAAGTAACTTTTATTTTAAAAATTAAAAAATTTTTTTAAAAAAAAAAAGTTAAAGCTTTAAATAAATAGTTTATTTATATAAGTAGTAATATTATAGCTAAAAAAATTTTATAGCTATTAAAAAATATATTTAAAATTTAAAAAAACTAAAATATTATTAATATTTTAAAAAAAAATTAAATATAAATTTTATTAATAAATAATTAATAAAATATAAAATTAAACTTATATATATATTTTTTTAATATTTAAAATTAAAAAATAATAAATATTATTTTTAATTAATTTTATAAACAAAGTTATATAAAATAAATAAATAAACTATTTTTTTTTGTTTATTTTATTTTTATAATTTAAATATAAAAAAAAAAAAAAACTTATTTTTATTTAGTTATTAATTTATAAACTTTAAACAAAGTTATAATATTTAATAATTACTTTTTGCTATTATAATTTAAAATTATTTTATTAATTTAAAATAAAAAATATATTATAATAATTAATATTATATTATTTTTTTATTAATTTAAAGTTTATTTAAAATATTATAATAAATTTATTATAATTAGCTTTAAAAAATTAAAACAGTTTATTATAGCTTTAATAAACTTTTAAAATTTTTTTGCTTATATTTAAAAATTTATAAACAAATTATTATAATTATATTAAAACTTTTGTTATATTTTTATTAATAATATTGTAATTTTTTTAACTATTAAAACTAAATATTTATAATATTTGTAAAATATATTTATACTGTTTTAAAAAAAAAAGATTTTATTATTATTTAAAAAATTATTTATTATATATTTTTTTATAAAATTTTTAAGTTTTTAAATAAATATTTTTAATATATTTATAACTAAAAAAAAGCTAGCTATTTTTTAAAACTTTAAATTTTTAAACTAATTAAAAACTTTAAAGCAATATTTAAACAGTAATAAATTTTTATATACTTTATTTTTTTATTATATTTAATATATAAAGCTATTATAAAAAAAAAAAATTAAACTATTAAACTAAAAATATTAAATAAACAAAGTTATAAATAACAACTTTAACAAATATTAAATATATTACAAATTAACATTTTTTAAACTTATAAAAACAAAGTTAAAATTTTTTAAAACAATATAAACATTAATTTATAACAATATAATATTATATTATTATAATTTAGTTAAAACTTTATTTATATAAATAAACACTTTTTTTAAATAAAAATTTAATATAATAATATTTTATTTAAAAAATAAATATATATAAAAGTTTAATTTAATTATATTTAATATTTAAATATTTTTAGTTATATTTTTTAGTTGTTTTATATTTTAGTTAAAAATATACTATAATTTTTTAAAAATAAAAATAGTTTATATTATATAAATATATAAATATTTAAAAACTATAATAAAAGTATTATATAATTCAATAGTTATATTTATAAATTATTATTTTATTAAAAATGTTTTAAATTAAATTAGCTTAAATATAAGTTTAATAAATTATATTAATAAACATTTAATAAATATATCGATTTATTTATTATAATATAAATTACAAATATATTATTTATTTAAATGTTTTAATTTTGTTTTTAATATATTAAATTAATTATAAAACTTTATTAACTTAATAAATACTAAAAATAAAATTTAATAATTTATTAAAAATTTAGTTTTTAATTAAATATAGTTTATAATATTTAAAGTAATTATAAAAAAAAAAATTAAATTTAAATTTATAATTAATTATAATAAAAATTTTAAATATTATAAAATTTTAAAAGTTATTTATAAAAATAACGAAAATATTATAAACTTTTTATATTTTAACTATTTATTTGCTATAATTAATAAATTGCTATATAAAATAAATTGTAAAAAAAAATATAAACTATATATTTTAAAAAAACAAATTAATAAATTTTTAAATATAATATATAATAACAAATATTACTTTAAATATAAATATATAATAATAAAACTTAAACTATATATAATTATATTTAAAATAAAGCAAGTTTAAATATATTTAAAGTTTTATAATAAATATAAAATATATAATATAAATAAAAAAAAACTTTTAAAAAATTATTAATTTATTTAGTTAAAAAATATAAAATTAATAAAAACTATTGCTATAAATTTTATTATAAAACTATTTAAAGTTTTAATAACTGCTATTTTATAATATTTAAATAAATTTTTAAACTATAATATATTAATATTTATAACTTATATTATATTTAAATATATATTTTTTATTTTTAAATATAAAATATATATAGTTATATATTAAACTATAATATTAATTAAACAACTTTTATTAACTGATTAAAAAATATTTAATAATATTATTTTTAATTATAACTAAAAATTTATATTGTAGTTTTAAAAAAAATTGTAAAAAAGTTTTAAAGCAAAATTATTTATAACTATAGCATATTACTTTTAAAACAATAATTTATTAAAAAAAAAGAACTAAACTATAAAAATAGCTATTTAATATTATATGTTTATATATTTTAAAAAAACCTAAATAAATATACTGCTTATATTATAATAAAATTTAAATAATATATATTTTAATTTAATTAAATTGTTTATATATAAATAGTTATTTAATTTTTAACTTTTAAAACTAAATAATGTTTTAACTTAAATAAATCAAAAAAATAATATAGCTAAAAATATTTGTTTTATAAAACAATATTTTTATAAAAATATAAAACTAGTTATAAATTTTATAGCAATATAAATAAAACAATATTATAATAACAAATACAAATTAATAAAGTTTAAAATTAATAATAAAGTTTATTTAAAATTTTATAATAACTATTATTTATTTAATAAACTTTTTAAAAAATACTTATAGTAACAAACTAAATTATAAAAAATTAAACAAAAAATTAATTAATTAATATATAAATTAAACTTTTTAAAAACTTTTAATATATATTTAGTTATTTTTATTATATATTTATTACTTAATATAAAAGAAAAAAATCTGTTTTATTATAAAATTTTTACATTAAAACTTATTTATAACAAATAAAACTTTAATAAAAAAAATAATTTATTTAAAGTTAAAATTATTTTAAAAAATTAAATAAATAAATTTAAAAATAAGTTTAATTATTTAATTAAATAAAAAAGCTATAAATATAAAAATAACTAGTAATAATTAAAATAATAACTTTGTAATATTAAAATATTAATTAAAAAATATTAAATTTAAAAAAAAAAAAATTTAGTTTTTTAAATTAAAAAAGTTTAAAAGATTTAAAAATATTTAAAAAAGCAAAATTAACAAATATTATATATAGTTATTAAAAACAACAATCTTTTTTTTTATATAGTAATATTTAATATAAACAAATATAAAAGTTTTAAAAAATAAATTTTTTAAAACTATTTTGTATATATTTTTAGTACTAGTTTTATTTAAAACTATTTTATATCAGTAAATTAAATAAATAAAAAAAGCTTTTAAATTTTTTTTTTTAACTTAATTTTGCAAATTTATTTTTTTTAATTTATATTATATTTTTATAAACTTAAATATAAATATTACTTATAATAAATTTTACTATTAATATTTATTAAAGTTATTATTTATAATTTTATTTATTTAATATTTTTAATTTAATAATTTAATTTTTTTTTTATAATAATTTTATATATTAAATATAATAAAAAAATAAAATATATAAAAATTTATTATTATTTAAATATTGTTTTAAAATTTTTAATTAATTTAAAAATTTAAAGTTATAAAAAATAGCTAATTTTTTTTTAATTATAAATATATTAAAAATATTTATTTAAAAATTTAAAAATTTTATAAAAAAATATATAATAAATAATTTTTTAAATAATAATAATATTTTTTTTTTTTAAACAATATAAATATATTTTATAAATATTATAAATATTTAATTTTAATAATTAAAAAAATTACAATATTATTAATAAAAATATAATCAAAATTTTAATATAATTATAATAATTTATTTATAAATTTTTAAATATAAATAAAAAAAATTTAAAAATTTATTAAAATTATAATAATTTATTTTAATTTTTTAAAATTAATTATAATAAATTTATTATAATTTTTTTAAATAAAATTTAAATTAATTAAAAAATAATATAATATTAATTATTATAATATATTTTTTTTTTAAATTAATAAAATAATTTTAAATTATAATAATAATAAATAATTATTAAATATTATAAGTTTATTTAAAGTTTATAAATTAATAATTAAATAAAAATTAGCTTTTTTTTTTTATATATATTTAAATTATAAAAATAAAATAAATTAAAAAAAATAGCTTATTTATTTATTTTATATAACTTTATTTATAAAATTAATTAAAAATAATATTTATTATTTTTTAATTTTAAATATTAAAAAAATATATATATAAATTTAGTTTTATATTTTATTAATTATTTATTAATAAAATTTATATTTAAGTTTTTTTTAAAATATTAATAATTTTTTAATTTTTTTAAATTTTAAATATATTTTTTAATAGTTATAAAATTTTTTAGCTATAATATTATTATTTATATAAATAAATTATTTATTTAAAACTTTAATTTTTTTTTTAAAAAAAAACTTTTTAATTTTTAAAATAAAAGTTATTTTTAAAATTTTAAGCTTAAACTTTTTTATTTTAGTTTTTTTTAATAAAAAAAATATATTTAATAATTATTTATTTATAATAGTTTATATTATATTATAAACTATATTATTAATAAAACTTATAAAAATAATTTTATATTATTTTAATATATTTTTAATATTATAGTTATAATAATAAAAATTATAATTAATAGCTAATTTATATAATAAATATTAAATAATTTAAAATTATTAAAAATATAAATATTTATTTTAATAATATTTATATTTATATTTTTTATATTAGTTATAACTAAAGTTAATTTTTAATTAATAAATATTTAAAATATAGCAATTTTAACTGTTATTACTTTTATAACTTTTATTATAGCTTTAAAATATTTTTTTTTATATATTTTTAATATTTTTATTTATATATTATTATTTTTATATATATTTAATATAATAATTAATAAATTATAAAATTAATTATTAAAAAATTAATAGTTTTATATATTAAATTTAAATATATAATTATATATATTTATTAATTATATTAAAAAACTATATATAAAAACTTTATAATAAAATATATATTTATTAATAAAATAATTATTAATTTATTTATTAAAACTTTTATATTATAAAAGTAATTTATATTTTTATAATAATTTAAATGTTTAATAAATATTTTAATTAATACTATTTAATTTATTTAATATTTTTTATATATAAATAATTTTATTATTATAATAATTTATATTTAATTTAATATTTTTAATTAATTGTTTTATTTTTATTTTTTTATATTAATTTTTAATAATTTTAAAATAATATAAACAATAATAAAAAGCAGTAAATTTAACAATAACAATATTATTTATAAAAATATTTTATAAAATATAAAAAATTTAAATTAATTAATTAATTAATTTTTATTATAAATATATTATTAATAATAAGTTTTATAAATTTTTTAAAAAAAAGTTATATTAATTAATATATAATAAATATAAAACTTTATAAAAAATAACTATAATAAATATTATAAAAAAAATTTAAATATATTAATAATTTATAAATATTTTTATAGCTTTAAAAAAAACCAATATAATTAATATTATATTTTTATTAAAATATTTATAAATATTTAATATATTTATTATTATTTTATTAAAATTTAAAAAATAATAAAAAAAATAAATAAATAAACTTATTAATAAAATATAACAAATAAAAATAAAAATATAAATGTTATTATTTAAATTTAATAATAAAATATAATAAATATAAATAAAAATATAAATATAACTATAGTTATTTAATTTAAAAAACAAAAGTAATAGCAGTAAAAAAGCTTTTTTTATAGTTTTTTTTAAATAAAAAATAAAAAAATAATTTTTTTTATATATATATTAATAATATTTTTAAAATATAAAATTAAATATTTAATAATATATAATATTTATTTAAAAATATATATTTATTAAAAAATAAATTAAAAATAATTTTATAAAATTTTTTATATAATTATATTAAATAATAATAAAAATATATAAGTATATTTATATATTTTAATTATAAAAAACAAAAACAAAAACAAAAATTAAAAATTAAAAAAAAACTAAATTAAAAATCTTTAATAAATTTAATTATATTTATATTTAATATATTTTATATTATTTAATAATTAAATAATTTATATAATATAAATTATTTATTTATTATAATATATTTAATAATATATTTTAAACTTTATATTATATATTATAAAGCTTTATTATTTATTAAATATATATATATATATATATTTATTACTAATTATTAATTATTAAAATAACTATATAATGTAAAAAAAAACATTAAAATATTTTTTTTTAAAAAATATATTATATTTAAGCTTTTTTTAATAAATTTATAACTTATATATAAAACAAATATATTAATTATATAAACAGTATTATTTATATTAAATAGTTTATATAATATATTAAATAAACTTTATTAAAAAAAAAATTTAAATTAAACTTAGTTATTAATATAACACGAAAGTACATGCATTAAATCTAACAGAGGCTTAAATTTAACAATAATTAATACGCGCTTTTTACGCATAAGCCTTAGGCTTGTTAAAAGAGGCTTAAATCCAACATATACTGTACCAAAAAAAGCTTGTTAAATAGTTTCCTCAGATTAGAACTAGCCACCAATACAACACGAGAGCACTCGCACCAAATCTGACAGGAGAGGCTCAGATCCAACAGCACAAGCCTCAGGCTCGTTAAGTAAGGCTCAAATCCAACAGTATACTACCACAAATACTTATCCTACGTACAATATGTAGGAGCCGATGGAAATGGCCCGTTCTATTAGTACAATTGACACGGAGAGGGATGACTGTTGCGGTAACGGTCTCAACTTCTGCGATGATCCGGCTTTCGATAGCGGACTCGATGCTGGGGACAAGATAGAGAAGCATGTTACATAAAAACACCCCCCCCACCCCAAACCCCTGCCCGTGTCCTTCCAGACATGCCCCGGTTATCCAACACTAATAATGTCAGGACTATGACACAGACGATACCGCAGCAGACGAGGACACTGAAATCCAGGTGCCAGACAGCGACCCATCCCACAACCTGCAAGAACATGGCACCCGCGTGTCTTCGCAGGGAATAACTTCCTCCTCTACCATCCAGGAGCCCAGACTATCGGATCATCTCGGCCAGACCGTTTCAATCTTGGCAGGTGGCAACCAACCAAAAGATGGCTTCCTTAAGTGTATGGATTGTGACGACGAAGCAATAGACATCTCCCAGGTCGATCCAACTTCGCGGCCAGCTGACCGTGAGGTGACGCGAGTGGCCCTAGGCGGTACTGGCAAGGCTCGCAAAAGACCCGTCGGCTCGTCGGACAGCCATGCCTCAAGACCAAGTCGTCGAGTCAAGACTGCCGGGGAATTCCAGATTAACATACCCCAAAAGCTAGACAAAGTCTGCGGGGCGCAGGACATCACCACCATCCTATCCACCCTACATAGGTGCTCGAATAGGAAACGGGGTCGACTCACCGTCGAAATCTATTATGCCTTTCTTCAACGGGCCCCAAGTAAGGGTTCACAACTTTATAGACTAATGGCCTGCCTCTCGCAGTGTCAACAGGTCAAGATTTTTCTACGACTCCTAACGAGCCTTGGCGACTGCAACAGTTTGTCAGGCAAGTCGTCCACCATACCCCAGTAGTTTAGTACGCCTCTCCGCAGAGGAAGATCAGCCGAGGAAACGCTGGTAGGAGAGCTTCTTGAGCTATACCGTCTAGACTCAGGCAGCGCAACAAGAAGTCGGCCCGCAGAGCGCGTGGCGAAGCAGTCTGCAGGATTACTGCACCTTCTTCCGAACCCGAGAAGGGGCAGTGTACAGTGCATTAGAGAGATTGCTGACGAAAGCGGGTCTAATTGGGGATACTGTACAGCTACGCTGTACGGCATATAAAGAAAATCTTTGGCTCTACTCTCATTTCTGCATGGCATATACAGCTTACAATATACCCAGTTTGCTGGTTTGGCTACGCAATCTACCCAGTTAGAAACTATATACAACTAGCAGTAGTGTTGGGAGCTCAATATCAACAAGCTTTTTTTCTCCTCTTTTTTTATTTTGACCTAGTGTACTAATATTGAGAGATGACAATTAAGACAAATTCAGAACTGTACTAATGAGAAGATTGTTGAGATTTGCAAACAGAAGGTACTGCAATTATATGCACCTATATTGATTTATGCGAACTTAGTATTCAACCCAGGAGTGTCATTACCCATAAGTTGGCCCTTGTAATATTACAGTCAAACAGAAACTATTTGCTTTAGGCCGTAGTAATAACTAAGGGTATTTATAAAGAGATATTGTTAGCTCCCGTAATAGAGAGATGGCCTACAAGTGCGATATGAAGAGATATATTCTGATAAGCTAATGGAAATAGTGATATATTTGTAGGTGTTTCGAAATCGAGTAATAGAAGGAGGCGAGCACACGGTCTACGTATGACACATATCATTGTTCTTGCCGGGAATTTTGGACGTTACCGTAAATTACAGAGGGTGACATACCTTCAAATCGAGACGGCTTAGCTTTCCGATACCGTTGAGTTTGATTTTATGTACTAGAACAGAAGGTTTGGAGGTAGCTGATTAGCTTGGATATACTTAGATGTGACGACCTGTCTTTTTCGATAAGTATAGTGCGCTGTATAGCTAACTACTATAATTTGACCTATCTGCCGCTCCTGCTTCGTCCATTATCTTATCAATACCTCTTCCTAAGAACACTACGACCTTTCTGAAATGGATTGAAGCTTTTTCTAGAGCGTTATACTGTCAAGGTAGTCCGGACAACACGTATCTATTTATAGCCAAGTAATCAGGGCGAAGTCTAACCTGGGGAGATCTCGTAAGAATCCTAGAGTCTATAGCACGCTATTGTAGATGACATTGCCAGTGTTATCCATTCATCTTGACATATCTAGTTTGCGGCAGACCTTGTAGCAGGACCTATGTTGTTAGTATGAACATATAGAGTGAGCTGATGCTGCAATACCGGAAAGCGGCAATGAGCATCCATACCTATTACCCACTCGAGGTGGAGGTGGTGAGTTTCGGCTAAAGGATTTGTATTGAGCACTGAATCGAGGCCTTGTGCGTGCTCCCCGTAAAGTTCGGGTGAAATTAACCGACGGTGCTTCAAGAGGTCGTCTAAATAGCTATTTAAGTTCTTGTAATAACGGCTTTTCTTGCTCTTGCTGGGGGGGGGGGGGGGGGTTTGTACGTAGTTTTTATCGCTAGTCAAGAAAATTTGTTGGGAAGGGCATTAAGATTGTTCTGAACTAGCATGTTGACGGAAAGCGAGCAGTTGAGATATACCGACTGACGAGGTTTGGATGAAGGTCACGATGCCTTGTAACTTCTACAACTAGAGAACAGTTTGAGTCACTTCTGCACTATACGGAGATAAAGTGATAAGGTTAGACCATGTTGACCAACTGATTTCTTGCGGGTAACATTTGAGATACATACCTATCGACTTAGATAACAATGTTATAAGCTCCCGCCACCCAGAACAATAACTCTTGTCTAACTCGGCATAACATTGCGATGTACCTGTCGATCCCCTGACGTGCTAGCTCCTCTATGTTCTGTGTTCTATGTCGGAGCCGGGTACGGAAGTATCGAAATTACCTAGGTACTATATTGAACCCCCGGGCGTGCTGCTTTCACACCCCCACCCTCCTAGTTTGGGTTTTGAATTCGTAATAGGTTGTCACGAATCAAGATATGCTGATGTAACATAACTGTAAAAGGGTACGCGTTCTCCTGAATCGCGTAGTTGTATTGTGTATAAGCCGATTGGTTCTTATACCCTCATGCCGTGACCGGGACTGATCACCGTCTCCTATTTGGTTTTAATATAGGTCGGAAACAGTGCACGTGCGTCCTCTTCAATCAACAAGTAGGGTCGGAAATACATTGCAGTTGTACCTGACAAGGGCAAGAGTTACCAGTCTCTGACCATCGTAGTAGGCTACAGGTGTACCCATCCCCATAGACACATGCCTCAATCACTAATAATATGCTGGACCGACAGAATGTACTGTACCTTGCTTAATACTATGTTGCCTACTATTTCATGTTGAAAGAAAAGACAATCAACTTACCGGAGACAGAGATGAGTATATAAATGAAGGCGAAGTACAAGTGGACCGCATAGGCAAGCCCGCAATAATAGGTATTGTGGAAACTATTGTCTACACTTTGAAGAGACAGCCACGTCAAACCAACGGGAGAGGGTATTTACCTAGCTAACATAACCTAAAATCAACAGAGCAGGACACAGGTAGAGCGTACTCTATTACAGGAAATCTGATACATCTTGAAATATGCCAAAGTAACTTCAACCCTATGAGTCTTTGTTAAAAATATAATTGTTTATATAGATAGAAAATTAAGCCTTATATTTTCTATCTGGTTGTATTATAGTACACTCACCTTTCAGGGTAGGCTAACTTCCGATATTATGTTTAGTAGGGTTCATTCTTTAAAGCTGTTAGTTTTGATATAAGATTTTGATAGTATAACGGTAAAGACCGTAGCCACATAAGCAGTTAGGACGCATCTCGCCCTCGGGTACTCGCAACAAGCAAGCCCCTGTGCAGCCCTTTCCGAAGGTCTTGTCTAGTGTGAATATTTGGCAAGGAACTTTTGCTAGCAGATCACATGAGAGCTGAATAGGGAAAGAAACATACGTCAACCACTTGTCCTCCAGTGCATGAAAGATACGGACACACAGGGGTTTGTGGAAAATCAAACAGTACGGACTTTGCTGGTCACAGGTGGCCTCTTACGATAATCTTCTGCAAGCAGAAGTTCTAACCACTGTCATTGCTTTCTGTTTGGAATGATCCCAGAGGGTGGCCAGGTGGGCCAGGGTGGCTCGGTGTCGCCAGTCCACGACCTGTGCAAAAAGTAAGCGAGTGTCAAGTTGTGCACAGGATTCTATTCCGACTGGCCAAGAAGTTCACCTCGGCCTACAGAGGGCTAAGTGGCCATGCCAGCCAAGCAATCTTGTCATATGGGACCTATAGGTGATGGGGGTAGTAGAGGCATCAATTCGGACGCGAGCGAGAAGGATTCGGGGGTTCTACATACACGTTGGCCGCAGAAGCCTGGGCCACGACCAACAATGAATAAGATCCAATATACATACTTCTGAACCCCCATTACTGGCTCGTTGATTTTAACATTTATACGGCCAAAACATACTGCTCATAAAGATTCAGCAATTGACTAGTTTGTCTGCATATGCTGCACCTCGCAAACCTAGTCGACACCCCCGCATAGCCTTGATACTGTCCATAAGAGAGCGAGTGGCTGTCGCTGGCTTTAGGCCGCCGACTACAAAAATGTCAAGAGTCCATCAGGACTGAAGAAACCACCGACGAGAAAATCAAAGCGCACCTCCCGTCAAGCAAAGAAGTATTTTGATTGTTAGACATGATTAAGATAGAGAGGCGTGCTACTTGAAAAGCTGGGCTTTGGATTAGCAATGTTGTGTGGTCTAGGTTAGCGTATTGATTGTTCTTAAATCATTCATTCAATTCCCTTTTCTTGCTTCACAGATAAAGAACTATGATAACATTATACATATTGGCAACTTATGGACGTATACGCATGTCTAAATCGGGAACCCCCCGGCAATTATCGGTTTCCATCGCATGCACACGGCTATCCCTTTAAATGCCCCCTCGGCATAGTGACTTAAAAGTCAAATAATGGGGCCGAATTTATTTATATATACCTAATGAGAGTGTAAAATCATGCTCGGGCAATAGTTTTATTGGGTATATGCAAATAAAGCCTGGCACGCTACTCCACTTTTAAGTCACTAGGTATGCCGAAGGGGCATACCATATGACCAAGCAATTTGCTACATAGTTGTCGGCAAAACTTTCCTTTGTTGCAAACGGAGTGGTTGCCCGGGGGATCTTGTTTTGTTTCGTTGGCTATATTTATTTTTCTATGAAAGCGCGCCCACCCCCTCCATCGTTCTTTCCTATTATTCTTTTTGCATATCTTCCCACTCCTGTTACCTATCACTATTACCCTGAAAAATTTGGACGCAATGGCGCTACAACAGCCTGATTTTCTTTTGGTACAAACAAAACTCCAAGAAGTAGGGAACGAGATCGCCTTGTGCGTACAAGTGTTAGGTCTCTTGCAAGAGATGCGAGAAGAGATGCGAGGCATTCGAGAAGACATGGCACGACAGGAACTGCGTAATGCAGCAAGGCAAGTCAAGTCTCTTATGTACTGTAGAGTTTTAAGAAAGGCATGTGCTAATAGCTATGTAGGGACGCAAATGCGTTTGCGCGTTTCTTGAACACTCGAGCAGTCAAGTCCGATGACGCGTTAACACCGTTTCGCGTGCTAGAAACGAATGAAGAAATTGGAGACTTTCCGCAAACCGTATCAGAAATGGATACTTTAGCATGTAACTCTTATATATACGTGAAAAATAAATATAATAGGACTAACTAGGTAAAAAGCGGCAAGAGTAAATACTATTTTAAGATTGGTACAACAGCCGGTGGACGGCGACATCGCGCAGAGGCGGAGACGATTGAAACTATTTACGGGTGTGTTGGTGCAGGCGGTATAATAGGCTGTTCGGGTTATATTAGGGGTTCTTTCTTAAACTTGATATATAAACTATCTTAATTTTTTTATTTTATTTTAATAGCTAACAACCCGTGAGGCGTAGAAGACAAGCATCAGTAGACCTACGACGAGCGGCTGAGCGCTATAGACCGAGCATACAGCCACCAGAAAATAGCTGTTGAAGGGCCTAGCAGCGCATAGGAAAGGATGCCGATAAATATATTCTGTTCCCGTAGTTGAGATGTCAAAGCTCGTCGGATATAAATACCTACATCAAATGAACCAAGTGTTATTATTTCTGCTGATGAGGGGTCTTGGGGCTGTAACTCGGTCCATGTCTACAGCTTGCTACCCTGCTGCTTCATTTTAGCATAGCCATCTGAAAGCACAACCCTGCCATTGTTCTTGACAATCGTTTCAAAGACATAATTATCGAATCTGCCGTCGGAGCCAATTTTCCATATCCACGTCTCTAACTCATCACCCGGGTAGACAGCACTCGTGAACCTAGCCCCGAAGGCTTTGAACCTTGTAGGATCCGAATCTGCTACCCCTCGCAGCAGTCCATGTGCCGCGATATTCCAAGTGCAAAGGCCCTGCAGAGTCGCACCTCTGAAACCCACGCGCCTGCCGAGCCCATCGTCAGCATGCATGGGGTCATAGTCACCACACAACCGGTATAGAAGTGCTGCCTCTGAGGTCGTCTTATACGTATGCACAACGTCCGGTTGGCGCGCGGGTGTCTCAATAACGGACTTAATAGGGCCTTGCGGGCCTCCGTAGCCGCCCTGTCCAATGCCCGATGTCGAGCTGGTCATCTTGGTATAGACCGTTCCCGTCTTGATATCTACTAGCTCGTGCTCCTGCTCTGATATCATGGAGCCTCTCGTATCATACACGCCGAGAACCTTGCTGTGAATTTCAAGGTCAAGTCCTGCCGAAGTGGTTGGAATTGGGTTCACCACCTCGATGCCTTGTTCACTAGTCGTAGAACGATGTGCATTAAATGGCGGGGTTCCCGGCACAGGCTCTGATATCGTGCGGGCGGCGACATCGAACACATCCTGGTCTGTTTGTTTGAGTGACAGGCCGACGGGGAAAGTTGGGAACGTGGCGAAGCGCGGATCTAACTCGTAAAGAAAGTGTCTTTCATCGGCTTGCGCGCCAATTGCGTGTGCCTATACCAGTCAATCGGACATCAGCCAGGTGCACTATCGTCCCAGATAGATTGGACTTACAAAGAGCAGCACGTCGCGCCGGTTATAGGCGCACTTTATCGGCCGGAATCTATGTCCAACAGCCTTGCGAAAGTCGACATTGTCGTACCGCCCATCAGCTCGCTTGACAGGTATCTCACTAAGATTCATCTTCCCCCGTAGGACGACGGCATGGACGCCAATCCCTGCAACCGAATGAATACCTGAAATGAGTTCTATGACAGATTTCTCATTTTATCTGGGTTACAGCAACTTTGATTTAGAATGCTACAGCAGCGAATTGTCAGAATCTTGTTGTGAGCGCAGCTCCTATACGCACCTAGCTTCTAGAATTGGGCTTTTAAAAAACCCACGAAAAAAAGTACCAACCCAGGGGGGGCTAGATATGCGTGTCCACTCCCTTCCTACTCATCTTGCCTAGTTAGATGGCAGATCTCCTTTTCCCCCACACATACAGGGGCTACTAGACAACCACGTGGTAAGAACAAAACAACCAAAACAGGTTTCACTTCTATCCGATTGGCTCTTTACTACAAACAATAATCTACCTACTACCGTACCTAGATAGGAGACAATGGGAAATTGTTAGTATTCCGTGCCTCAGAGGCGTACCCGAAACCTGACAACCGAGCATGGGAATATTATGGCTTAGTGAATTCCTGCCTACGAAGAAGGATTGCATCAAATGACTAAATAATTAATCTACCAACCAAAGCTCATCTAAGTGCTATATTCACTTTTCATCTACGCACTGTCACTCCTGTAAATTACGCTTGCCTGCTAGATGAGGGTTGGTGCATTTAGTTTTCTCTTTTATTATATTTAAGGGAGGAAGGTCGGACTATATCTAGCGTTTCTAGAATGGAGGTGACGTAATGGCCAAGCATTGTCGTCCAATAATAAATACGTCGATCCTGTCACATGCAAGGGGTCACGCCTAGGCTGATATCCTTCACATAGGAGCCTGACTTAAAAATATGTACAAGAAACGAAAAGTACCTTTCTGTTCTGCCAAATCGCCTCAATATTTATCTCCATAGCTCGATTCCAACGTGATAGCACAATTCTGTCCCTAGCTGACCCAGCACATTAGGGCATGAGAATACGGCTTCTCAGCAGCGAGAAAGCTTACTGTAGCTCTATCAAGCAACGGTGTCCTTGCGGCTGGGCTAAGAAGAACAGCGTTGGGCTCATGTCTTCATCGCTCATGCCCTCAAGCGCGGAAACTTTGGCATGGGGGAAGGCCCTGAAGAATCGAGATATCCCCAACCGAAGTTCGATTTTCGCAAGATGTAGTCCGATGCAGACTATTAAAGCCAAGTGGGTTTAGTACAATGTATATTTGCCTGGATCGCCAGGGCGTAGCCTCTCCTAGAAAGGAAGATAGAAAAATTTGACGACTCACTTCTCGACCCCCCGCCAAAAGGCATGGACACATCCTTCATGGCCTGTGTCGGGTTCTCCCATCGTGATGGATCGTATTTCTCCGGATCCGGGAACGCGTTGGGATCACGGTGAAGAGTGTAACTCTGGGCTGTGACGGTGTAGCCAGCTGGGATATGATAACCACACATCTCGGCGCCTCCCTCAGGCACTTCCCTCGGAAGCCCAGAGGGGACAGCTGGGAATCTCCGAAGAGACTCGTCAATGATGTGGTCAAGGTATGGCACGTGTCGTAGATCTTCGTGGGTGAAGCTATCTGGAAGGACTTCGAGCTCCTTCACCAGTCTTGACTTAATCTCTGGATGGCGACATATAGCCCAGATTGTATAACATAGTGTATTTGTAGTGGTGTCGCTTCCAGCAACGATATAAGACTGTGCGTTATCTCGTATTTCCTCTTGAGATATGCTCTCGTCACCCTCAGCCTTGTATACCTTGGTGAAGACTGTCGGTTTCGCGTCAGCCCCCCCATTTTCTACCAGGCTCCGGTGGTGGTTCAGCAGCTGCGTGGAATACTTTCGCATACGTATACTGAATGTACGAGCCTGGTTAAGGACGGGAAGTGGGATCCCAAAGCGCATGGAATATTTCGCTAGGGTCGGGAAGACTGATCGATACGATCCTATTTTGCCAATACTCTGCAAGTCGATGACATATTGATTTATCTGTGGTGGATTAGTCGAGTGTTAATCGCTTCGCTATTACTTGCGAGCTACGGCCGTTCGACACTCACCTCTCCGCTTTCCAGCATCCGGAACGATTCTCCGAAACTCAACTCGCCGATGATATCGGTAGTCATGAATAGCCACCACTTGTAAACATCAGCAGCACCGCGCGTTTTATATTCTTCCGCCATTCGTTGGATCGTAAGGTTTACCTTGTCGTCGATCTGTGGCAGGAAGGCCTTCAGACCCGATTCAGAGACTGGCGACGAGAGTAATCGCCTGAACCGTCTGTGCAAAGCTATGTCTGGTGTGTTGAATATGGACTGGATGAAGGGAACGAAGTCCAGATACCATTTAGATTTAGGGAACTCGTTCTTAATTCTAAAAATTCTCTGAACCGCCTCTGAATCGGAGACGTATACCTCTCTAGGACCAACTCGAACAATGGGGCCTACTAGCAATCAGAATGTGCGCTATGCTTTCTTTTGGAGTCTCCGTAGATTGAGACAACTTGCAACAATTGGCATACCATACTTGAGGTGGAGACCGTGGATATAACGCGGTTTCTGTGCGCGCACCCAATAATACTTGGGAATGAGATCGGTCCACCGAGCATGCCATGGCCCAGGGACCTTCGAAAGGGGATCTTTGGAGGTCGAGCCAAAGACCTAGCAGTAGGTGTCGTTAGGGAAATTTCCAAGGGATAACGAGACCAGAGTTTCTTACCAGAAGGATTGTCACCAATCCCAGAACAACCCAGGAGTACAGGTGATTCGACTTAAACGGTTCCAGAGCTACGTCCATGCTGGCGTTCATGTTAATGAGAGGGGATATTATAGGTTTTAGTTAAATACAGTTGATAAAGTTGTTTATTGTCATGTAGCGTATTGGAACACTGCCGGCTATATATATAGGTATAGACTCGTAGGGAAACAATAAGGCTCTGAAAGGATTTATTTGCTCCCGTCCCCCCCTGATGTGGCCGGGGCGCCAACATACACAAACGTGGTACCAGCAGGTCTTGTCTTCGGCCGACGACGCCGACTAGTCAAGCTGTAACGGCGACTCTCCGATGTGGCGAGTGTCAGGGTAGTGTTACATGCCCGCTCCACACCCTGTTGGGGATTAGTTATGTCATGCGGAAAAGTAGACTGACCCCGCCGATTTCTGCCCTACGCCATCAACTATGGAGGGCCATTAGGACCACTAGTAACAAACGCACAAATGCTTTGGCTTTTGGCTTTTGGCTTTTGGCTATTTACTCTATATACTGTACTTAGAATCTCTTTGTACAAAGCAATTAATTAATTAAAATAAAAATAATATATTTATTAAGTTTTAATTTTATTAAAATAATTATATAATTAATTATTAATTTAAAATATTATATAAAAATATTTAATAATTATTTTAATATTTTTATTTATTTAAATTTTATTAGTAATTATTTATTTAAATTTTATTAATAGTTATATTTTTGTTATATAAATAAAAAAAATATTATTTATTTAAATAATTATAATTAAATTAATAATTAAACTACTAATTATATAATTAAACTAATAATTTAATATTTAAAGCTTTTATTTTATAAATAAAAATAAAAAAAAAATTGTTATTATTGTTGTTATTATTGTTATTATTATTAAATTTATTTTATATAAAATATTAAATAATATAGTTTTATTATTTATAATTATTATAATAACTATTAAAATAATTTATAAATTATATATATATAAAAAAAAGCTATATTAATTTATTAATTAAAATATTTATTATATAATAATAATTAATATAAAAAAAATTTATAGCAACTTTTTTTTAATTAAATTTAAAAAATATTAATATAATTTAATTTTATAAAATTAATTTAAGTTATAATAACTAAATTTTATATAATAATAATATTTATATTAAATAAAATTAATATATTATATTAAAATATATTATAACAAAAAAAAACAAAAAAATTATTTATAATAAATAAAATAATAATAGTAAAAATAAAAATAAAAACATTATTTATATAAAAAAGTTAATATGTTGATTGGCTGTACTACTAACGGGAGTACATTGTACGGGGCATGCCCACTGAACGCTGAAAGGGGTTACAGGATTTCCGAATCAATGGTCGAAAATACTGTATTCTGTAAGTCTAGGTTTGTGGGGGTCTCGGCTACAGTATAGGTTATATAGGTCCGTGCAGGTCACGTGCCGTACAGTTGACTGGACTGTACGTCTACAGTACTGTCAACTGTAGGCTGTACGTACTGTGTACGCAGTACGTACGACTATTGGACCAACACTGGCAACTTTTTATATGTCCTATCCATATACTTTATCCAACCAACTATCCACTAACACTTATTCGCTTGTTGTACGAGTATTCGAATCTATAGGGTATAATGGACCAGGTGTGACCGAGGGGTCGAGAGGGTCAGGGGTCCAAAGAGGTCAAGGGTCGTCGACAGGGCCCTAGGGGGTCTAGGAGGTCCTAGGGGGTCGAGGGGTCAAGAGGGGTCGACAGGGCCCTAGGAGGTCTAGAGGGTCTAGGAGGTCCTAGGGGGTCGAGAGTGGTCGAGAGGGTAAAAGCGTACAGGTAAAATACCTATCCGAAGGGTCCTTTTTACGCAGAAGTGCCAGAATAGCTTTTTCTGGCACCGCTCTAGGAAAAAGGAGGTCGTACGGACTGTCCTAGGGACAGTCCTACTCCTTCTGGAAGGTTTTAACCTTGTCGGTCAACCATACAGGTCGTACGGCTATATTTGGTGCTTTGTACCGAGGGGGGGGGGGGGGGGGGTCCGGGAGGGGGGTCGGGAGGGGGGTCGAGGAGGGTCGAGGACCAAGGGGGGTCAAAAGGGGTCGAAGAATCAAGGGGTCAAGGGGGTCCCAAAGGGTCCTTTTTCGAAGCCCTGCGAGGCCCTAGGAGGTCGAAGGGGTCCTAGGGGGGTCGAGAGGGTCCGAGAGGGTCTTAGGGGGTCCTGTTGACTGGTCTTCGACCTGGTCAATTGGCTAGTCGCGGACCTGGTCAGGTGACTGGTCCCTAGGCTGGTCAGGTGACTAGTCCCTAGACTGGTCAATTGACTGGTCCTAGGTCCAGTCAGGTGACTGGTTGGTCGACTGGCTAGCCGATTGACTGGCCGACTGACTGGTTGATTGACTGGTCTCAACCCTAGTCGGATGGTTGGTCGACGATATAGTAGCTTGTCGACCAAAGAGGAGTAGGGGGGGGGGGGGTGTCGACGTCGGTCTAAGTAATACATCGACCGTTTTATCAATTCGTTGTACGAAAATTACCAGCTATTGCGGAAGAAACTTCAACTTCGCAATAAGTAGATCTTTTTAGTCCGAATCGTTGATTCTACGCTTTTTCGTACGTTAGTTTCCAAGGTTGTGACAGGCCGAGGGGGTAGGTGTACAAAGAGGTTGTCGGTATTTGACAGTTTTGTCCGGCCGAATTTGGTCGGAAGTCGACTCTGCCCTGTAGAATTGTCGAAGGGGGTATAAGAAGTTGCGAAATGGCTCGCTGTATCGTTGACTTTTGTACGAAAATTACCAGCTATTGCGAAAAAGTTACTTGACCTTGCAATAAGTAAGTTTTTTTATGTTCGACAGTTAATTCAACCTTTTTTTGCTTGCTAACCGAATAGTAGTTCACTTTGGTTGTACGAAGTCAAAAATATAGCGCCAGAAGCCGTTTTTAACAGCGGCCAGTTTCTGTCTTTTCAATCTTGCTAATCTGTAGTCGCCAGTAGACTACTAATCAGTATCGATTAGCTGTACTACTAACGGGAGTATATCGTACAGGGCATGCCTACTGAACGCCGAAAAAGGTCACAGGATTTCCGAATCAATGGTCGAAAATACTGTATTCTGTAAGTCTAGGTTTGTAGGGGTCTTGGTTACAGTATAAGTTATATAGGTCCGTGCAGGTCACGTGCTGTACAGTTGACTGGACTGTACGTCTACAGTACTGTCAACTGTAGGCTGTACGTACTGCGTACGCAGTACGTACGACTATTGGACCAACATAATAATTATTATATAATTAAAAAAAAATTAATATATATATACTATAATAGTAATAATAGCAATAGTAATAGTAATAATATTAATATTAATATTAGTATTAGTATTAATATTAATATTAATATTAAAAAAAAAAAAAAAAAATATAAAAAAAAATAAAAATATAATATTTATATAAAAGTTAAAATTAATTAAATATATAAATTAATTTATAAATATAAATATATAAATATATTAATATATTTTTTATATAAAAATTTATAATATTATTATATATATTTGTTATATAATAAATTTATATTTATATAATATTAATATTTAATATAAAGTTTATATATATTATATTAAATATTATGTTTTAATTAAAAGCTATATATTAAATTATAATAATAAAATCTTTTTTTAGTTTTTTTTATATAATTATTTTTGTTTTTTCTTTTATATAATTATTTTTTTTTTTTATTTATATAATAAATTATTTAAATAACAACTTTTATATTTATAAATATATTTTATTTTAATAATATTAAAAATTATATATATAAAAATATTAAATTAAACTTTTTTATTAGTTTTAATTATTTTAATTATTTAATTTTTTAATTTATTATTATTAAAATTTTAAATAATAATAATAATAACAAATAAAATTTATTTTAAAACTTTTATATAAAAGTTAAATTTTAAATTTTATTTTAAAACTTTTATTTAAAACTTAAATTTTAGATTTTATTTTAAAACTTTTATATAAAAACTAAATTTTAAATTTTATTTTAAAACTTTTATATAAAAGTTTAATTTTAAATTTTATTTTAAATTATTTATTTTAGTTTTAATTTAAATATATATTTTTTTTAATTTATTTTATTATAAATTTTTTATATTTATATAAAGTTAAAATTAATTTTAAAAGTTATATAATTTTAATAATATTATAATATTAATATATTAATTAGATTTATAATAATATAAAAAAGTTATAAAAAAAATTAAAAACTATTAAAAAAATTAAATAAAACTTTATATAAAAAATAAAAATTATATAAAAATTATTTTAAGTTTTTAATATTTATATTATTTTATAAAAAATATTATATTATTATAAAAAAAAAACTTTATTATATAAAAGCATTATTAAATTATATTAATATTTATTTAATAAATTTATTTATATATTTTATATAATAGTTTAAAAAAAAAAAAAACAACTAGTTTTATAATTTTATATAAAATAAAATTTAAATTTAATATTTTTAATATTTTAATTATATAAAATATTATATATAAATAATAATAAAAATTAATATTAAAAATATTTTTTTTATTTGAAAATAATAAAACTAATATTTTTAATTATATAATAAAAAATTTAATTAAAAACAATAGTTTTTTTTATATATTAATAAATAAAAAAGCTTTTATTATAATATTTATTTTAATATAAAAAATTTGTTTATTATATAAATATTTTAACTTTAAATTAAAATTTAAAACTAAATTTAAATTTAAATATTTAAAATTATTTATTAATAAATTTTTTAATAATTAATTATATAATAAAAATAAAATTTTTAATAATTAATTATATAATAAAATTTTTATTAAAAAAAAAACAAATCTTTTTAAAATTTAAATAAAAAACTTTTATATAATTAAAAGTTTAAATTTTTTTATTTAATTTTTTATTAATATTATTAATTATATAAAACAAGTTTATAATATTTTTATATTAGTTTTAAATTTAAAAAAATTAAAAAATTTTAATTTAATTTTAAAATAAAAATTAAATTTTAAAATTAATTATATAAAAAATTTAAAAATTAATTATATAAAAAATTTAAAAGTTAATTATATAAAAAGTTTAATTTTTAAATTATATAAATTAAAAAAGTTAATAAAAAATAAAACTTTTTAATAAAAAAAATAAATTATATAATAATTATTTAATTATTTATAATTTTATAATTTTATTATATATTAATAAAAAAATTTAATAAAATAAAATTTTTATTTAAATTATTATTTATTTTAAAAAAAAAATAGTTTTATTATAATATATTTAATTAAATAAATTAATAATTATATAAAAAAAATTAAATATATTTAATATATATATTTTTTAATATTATTAATTAAATATTTAATTAATAATAAAATTAATACTTTATTAAAATTTATATATTTTTATATATAAAAATAAAAATTTATATAAATTTAAAAATAAAAATATTTATAATTTTTTTTTATATAAAAAATTTTATTAAATTTTAAAATTTTAAACTAAATATTATATTATATTTTTATTTCTTTTAAAATAAAAATATTAATTTTAATATTTTTTAAAAAATTATTTATTATATAAAATAAAGTTTTTATTTTAAAACTTTTAATTATTAAAATTTTTTAATTAATTTTAAAAATTTTATAAATTTTTATAAATTTTTTAAAAATAATATATAATTAATTTTTTTATATATAAATAATATAATTTTTTATAATTATATAAAAGTTATAATTTTTATATAAATAATAAATTTATATATTATATATATTATAATAAAGTTTTAATAATTTTTTATTTTTATAAATTTAAAAATTGTTAATTTATTATTATATAAAATTTAATATTAAAATTTTATTTTTTAGTTTTATATATTTATATTTTATAAATAATATAAAAATAAAAAATTATTTTATTAATAATATTGTTTTATTTTATTTAAATTTTTATATAATATAATAAATTTATTTGTTTTAATAAAAAAATTTTAAATATTAATAAAAAAAGCAGTTTTATTATTTATATTAATTTAAATAAATAATAATTATATAATTATTTTAAATATTATATAAAAAAACTATTTTAATATATTTATAATAATATAAACAATAAATTTAATATAAATTTAAATAATTATATAAAAATAAATATTAATATAAATATAAATTTAATAAATTAATAATTATATAAAAAAAAAAAGTTATTATATAAACTTTAATTTTTATTTTTTAAAACTTTATATATTTATTAAATTTTTATATAAAATTTTAATTAAAAATTATATATTTTTTATATTAATAAATAATTAATTAATTTTTTTATTATATAAATTTTAATTAATAATTTTTATAATATTAATAAAACTAGTTTTTTTTAATAATAATATTAATTTATATTTATATAAATTTATAAAAATAATTTTTATTAAAATTTTATATTATAAAACTTTTTTATATATATTATTTAAAAAATTTAATTATATATTATATAATTTTATTTTATTTTTTATTTAATCGATATTATTATTTTATATTATTATTTAAATAAATATATTTAATTATATAAATAATAATAAAAATTTTAAATTTAATAAAATTATATTAAATAAATTAATTTTTTTAATTTTATATAAAAAAAAAAAACTAAATTTTTAAAAAAATTGCTTTAAATTAAAATTTAATTAATTAATTAATTAAATTTTAAACTTAAATTTATTATTATAATATATAAAAAATATATTAATAATTTTATTAAATAAATAATTTATAAATATTAAAAACAGAAATTTTATTTTTATATAATTTAATAATTTAAATATAAAATTTATTAATATTAAAAACTAAAAATATTTTATAAATATAATAGCTTTTAAAAATTGATTTTATTAATTGTACAAAGAGATTCTAAGTATAGCGTGCAAAATAAATAGCCAAAAGCCAAAAGCCAAAGCGTTTGTACGTTTGTTACTAGTAGTCCTAATGGCCCACCGTTATCAACACTAGTGTTCCTCTAGAGCCGGCAGTTCGACGGGAGTGAAGACGGCGCTTGCCCATTGTCCGAAGTCCGGGCCGCGAAAGTAAAGGAACGGCACACTGGATCAGAGCTCCCCTTGAAGGCTGTCACGCCTTTTTTTTCTTTTTCTGTCTTTCGTACCTGTAGGATACCTAATCAAACGTAGAAAAAATTTATGCTTAGAATAGTGAAAATCGTAAGAATCGATGGTTATCGGGGTTTGTATGTAGTATGCATGTCTCGTATTGTCTCGTATTCATCTATCAAGGCCGCATGTTTTGCTTGTTAATTTCTGGTATATTACTGGTTTGATACTGGCAGCCCTGGGGGAGGTACTTAGGTAAGGAGGTAGTATCTGCTACCTAATTACATACTGTAGGCATCACACTGCATCGCTTCGCTTACCGCGTAAGGCTTACCCGAACCCCGAGCGAGACGTGATCTACCGTATCCTACTTGCTTCAAGATATCATTGACATCTTTGCCGGCTATTTCTATAGGAAATTGGCTCTTTGATGAGGGCGCGGACTACTCGCGCAAGGTCATAACGATCTGCGAGAGACTGATGTGAGATCGATGGCGCCGTCTTCATACGTCGGCCGTGGAAATGCGCGGAAATCTCCTGTTTGGCGTGCATATAGTGCTATGTGAAAGAGTTCTATATGTATTATTAAATGACTCTCGCAATACGCGATCACTACTATGCAATCTTAGTAGGAAGTTGCAAAATGGTCATTCATCATATTCATATATCCTACAGGCCAAGTATCTAATGCTATGTATCCGTTGGTTCTATATTCGCCCTTTCTCTAAATCTTCTATTTGTATCGTAGGATTCCCATTTGCACCACCGGCACCCTCGGATAGTATGATTTCGGGGGTAGTGCACTGCTCAACGAAAGCAGCCTTCTCTGTACGGTCTACGGACATTGCCGAGGGATCCTGTGATGTCTTGTCACTTTTTGTGTTCCTCTTGAGAACGTTCCCGATCTTGCCGAACAGTCCAGCCAGGACTCTGTACACAGCGACGAAGGGCGCACCAACTGTCCCCGCAATGATGGCAAACCATTCGTCGGGGAATAGACGGATGAGTACACCCCACGGCAGACATAGGAAAGCTGACACTACACAGATTGCCCATTGGACGCCGTTGATCGGTTTGATTTCAAACGCAGCGCCGCCGACGAAAATGATGAGGACTTGGAGTCCCACCATGAGTATCGTGATGCCGATGAAGAATTTGTTGCGATGTATGCCTTCGAAGATATTGAACTTGTTATCTAGGCGTCGATTGTTGAACTCGTTGAAAATCTGCATCCACACAAATGTATTGAAGACCATCGTGTCAAGCTCCAGCTGCTGGGTGGCGTTATTCGCGTCGTACCCTAAGATTCGAGTCCCCGCAAAGTAGAGCACAAATGTTACAACAAGCTGATAGATGGCCTGTCCAATAATCATCTTCCACATGTTGATTGTGATAAGGGGGGCGCTCTTCGGCTGAGGCGGGCGGTTCAGGATCTTGTCAGTGGGAGGATCCGTAGCTAGTGCAAGTGCGGCAAACGTGTCCATGATGAGGTTGACCCAAAGGAGCTGCACGGCTGTCAGAACCGATTTCATGTCAGGATTCGCAACGGCTGAGACGAAGGCAACCAGGACGGCGGTGATATTGACGGTGACTTGAAACTATTTCTGGTGTCAGTGACTAGGTTCTCCTTGCGATGATGGCGAAGATGAGCATGTCCTCTTTCTTACCTGAAGGAACTTCTGGACGGCATCGTTGACGGCTCGTCCCCATTTAAGAGCCGTCAGGATAGAAGCGAAGTTGTCGTCCATCAATACAATCTCAGATGCCTCCTTGGCAACCTCGGTGCCACACACCCCCATCGAGAAACCTACATCGGCTGTCTTCAAAGCTGGCGCATCGTTGGTTCCGTCGCCGGTAACAGCTACCGTCTCACCGAGGGCCTTGAGCTTTGCCACCAAGACCCGCTTGTCTTCCGGGGACGAGCGTGCTAGAACTTGGAGTTTCGGGATCTTCTCGTTCATCTCCTCGTCACTTAGAACTCGGAATGCGGGGCCTTCCATGATGAGCCCATCCGTGTAAATGCCGCACTCGGTGGCGATGGCCTGAGCCGTCACGGCATTGTCTCCAGTGACCATACGAACCACTACGCCGGCCTCTTGAGCAAGACGGACTGCCTCAGGGACGCCCGGTCTAACAGGATCCTGGATACCGACGACACCAAGCCACGTTAAGTCCTTGAGTACTGAAGCGACCTGAAGATGACCCTCTTCGATCTCGGCATGAGCGGGTGGCCATGTGGGATAGTCGCGGTAGACGATGCCGATAGTGCGGAGAGAGTCTCTAGCATATTGGTCGATCGTCGACGTCAGCGCTGAACGTTCGTCACTGGTAAGAGGAGTGGAATCTAGCGTTGTAGCATCGGCCTTGTGGCTGCAGTAGCTCAGAAGGATTTCCGATGCTCCCTTGACCAATAGTCGGTACTGTGAGTCAACCTTGATAACTGCACCCATACACTTCTTGCCCGAGTCGAAAGGGATCACGTGGACGGTCTGTACGTTGGCACGGGTTTCAGGAAGTGACTGCATTGCCATATGGTCCTTTGCCCACTGTAGAAGGGCGGTTTCAGTTTTTGAGCCAATAAACACAAACTGGCCCGCATCCTCGCCTTCGAATGCGGTGGAATTGACCGCCACAGATTGGACCAGAGTATCCTTGGTCTTCTGAGGAAGCTCAGCTGCCCACTGGGCTACTGTCTTGGACTTGGGGGTCTCATGTTCGGGCTTGACGAAACTTGATTGGCCAAAGGTCCCGGCCACGACCGTCATTCTATTCGTGGTCAGGGTTCCAGTCTTGTCCGAGCAAATGGTCGTGGCGTTGCCCATGGTTTCACAGGCGCGTAGCACGCGGACAAGGTTGTTTTCCTTTAGAAGCCGCTGGGTGGCAAACGCCAAGGCCAGAGTGACAGCGAGGGGCAAACCTTCAGGCACAGCCACCACAATGATGGTGACGGCAACAATGAGAATGTCGAGGAAGCTGGAGGCCTTCTCGGGTGCAGAGCGGGTATCCCCCGAGAGCCCAGCCAGAAAACGGAACAAGAGGACGAAAAACAGGAGCACGGCTGCGCTTCCTCCAATTTTCGCGATGGCTATGGCGAGGCGTTCCAGTTTCTTCTGCAAGGGTGTTGCTTCCACATCAGTCTGGACAGACATCATGATTTTGCCGAAGCTAGAATGCACGCCGACCGATGTGCAGAGGAATGTTCCCACCCCTTCGAGGACTTTGGCTCCGGAGATAATAAAAGGATCGAGGCTTTTAGCGTTGGGGTTCGGGTTCGAGCTGCCCGATTCTAGCGAAGCCATAACTTGGTCCCCAGGTGTCTTTTTGATGGCGTCGGATTCGCCCGTAGCCGAGGACTCGTCGAATTTCAGATCATGACCGTCGATCAAAATACCATCGACTGGCACGAGGTCGCCGGGCTCAAGGTGTAGGACGTCCCCAACGAGAATATCGTGCACGTTGATGATATGCGACTTACCAGACCGAATGACTTTGATTTCCCTGTCTTCCTTTTTTTCATTTAGTTTAAAAAAAGCCCGTTCCTTTTGCCAGTCGTTTAGTGAGCCCACCAACGTGACAATCAGGATGGCTATGATAATCGCCACGCCCTCAACCCAGTCAACAGACGGAGGAGATCCGGGCTCATGCTTCACCCCCAACGTCTCGTAAAGACCAAGTGCCAAGGAGACCACCGCGGCTACCGCTAACAGAATAATGACTTTATCCTGGAATGCAGTCCATATCAGTTTCCATAAGGGGGCAGCCTTTTTTGCTGGCAGTACGTTTTCCCCATATACCCTCACTCGGTCGATAAAGGCATCAGAGCTAGGATTAGTGGTTTGTTGAGCTGATTCTGGGAATTTATCCGAAGTCCTCCTGACGGCCTGGTCGAAGGTTACTCTCGATCGAACGGTTGTCTCGTCGAGACTCAGGCCAGCAGTGGTATCGGTCTGCAGGCCATGTTGGATGCCGGCGAGGCCACCCAGCGCCCGAAATGCAGGTAAAGACTTGGGATTTAATAACTTATTTAGATGTCCTGGACTGAATGCAAAGGGGTTGTCCTCGACGTGGAAATCGGCTTCCGTGCCAGGGTCGGGACGCAGTGCTGATTCGGGATCTACTGTTCTGACGCTGGAACCGCAGTCGGATTGTGCTGGGGTCAGAAAAGGATTGGCCGAGGCAGACGGTGTCAGGAAGGGATTTGACACGTTTGACATAAATGACCCAGCGGGTGTGACGGCCCGAGTCTCGAGGGTGTCGCTTCTCGAACGAGCACCGGTACCTAGCATAGTTTCGGTGGTGTCACTCCTCGAGCGGACGCGGGTGTCCACCGCGAGAGTAGGCGGCGCCAGGCTATTATTTGTAGCCATCGTCGTCAGCGGCCGAGTTTCGTCCCTGTCCGTCGATATATACGTATGTATGTGTATATATATATATATATTATATATTTTATATAGATAAGAAAGCGGTTGTAATAATTTCCAGCACACAGATGCTGGCTATTGCTCCCGTCGTAAAGCGCAGTCTCAGTCGGGTCTTAGACTTAGTCTGGTGTTCCAGCTACAACCTCGTGGTGAGCGGTGCCAGAGCATATGTAGAGGGAGTGCGGGCTGTGTCTGAGCCGGGTTAAGTTTCTGCCTCGACATGCGGCGAATGCTGACGTCGTAAGCTGGAAAAACCACACTGGAATATTTCAGGGTGATGAAAGGAAGGTTGGGTTGCCGAGGCTCTAGACAATACAGGTGTTCTATAGGGAGGAGGAGAGTTCGGCCGGTGCCTTGGTGTTTGGGCTGTGTCGAGCCTGGAGGTCTCACTAACAACGGGCCAAGATGCTGTTGGGTGGAAGTGAGTGAGTGACGCGAGTCGCTCTCGTCCCTCGATCGAGATATGAGTGCTTGGGTAGTCGGCTTGGTTTAGCGCTACGGTAAATAGTGAGAGATTGGATGGTGGAGCTGTTTATGCTGGACTTGGTAGGTGGGTAGATCTATCATCTGGCTTCTAGACTACGTGTAGGTACTTGGGGTGGTCTGCGTCTATGTATCTACAGGGTCTTGCTTTGATGGCGGCAATTCCCTAGATTAGTGTACGCGGAGGCATGTAGACTACGTCGTCTTGGTCCGAAGTTAAGACAAAGATGCGCGGACATGGCCATGTCCAAGGGCGAAGGTGTCGTACAGATATACGATCAAGGGGTCAGCAGCGCAGCGCAGCGCAGCGCAGCGTGTCAGCCTGCTTCGGTACATGTCCATCTACGACGTACATACTGGTGGTCTACATATGTAGATAGATACCTAGTACTTCGCAAAGAGCTGGTTGCCTGCGTGTTGCCTGGGGGCAAAGTTTACCACTACAGAAGACATTCTCTGTACGTACATGTGGAATTTGAGAAAGGGCAAAAAGCCTCGACTCCGGCGGCGCGAAAAAAGTGACGTGAGTGAGGCTGTGCCCTGGCAAGCGCTGAATCGGCTGGCTCCCATATACCTACATACGTATAAAGTTATAAAGCGCGCGCGCGCGACTCGGGAGGCGATTCTAGCGGAGGCCGCTTTCTGCTCTTTTGGGTACTCTAGGCCGATTTGAAATCGGGTAACTGACACGTTTTTCTGCTAGGGCATCCCAGTTAATCTGATTTCAATCTCCATCCCCCTCTCTCTAGGAAATTATCAACGTCCTCTGTGCATATATGTAAGACGAAACAGACCACGCATACATATATACTCTTCACTCGCTCCTAGAAATTTAATACGAAATAGGGATTCCAATCCCCTCCGTTCCCTTCCCTTCCCTTTCGTTTCCTTCACCTCTACTGCCGTTTGGGAGCCCGCTAGATGGTGGTAGGCAACATAAAGTACAAGTCAGTAAACATGTAGAAAAACTCTGATCCTTGGTTAACGGGATGGATTGAGGCTGTGTAGATCGCCACCACCCAATCATATTCATCCGTGCTACGCACTTTGCCAACTTGGGTTCGGGCTGGTTTTGTCGAGCCAATCAGGCCTCGATCTAGTAAACCCACCCTAATGACCCTGGAATTTCGAGAACGACATTTGATACCTACAGTACATGGATGTACATGGGTGTGCGCCTACAATGTACTATTAGATTGCGTAGGTATTCTGTACTGTACATGATCGGGCACTAACTATAACTACCTTAGCTTAGATACTTTAGATTCTGTTACTACAGTACACAGTAGGTATTTAGCTAAGGTTGGCATCCAAGTTGTAAACGAATCTTGGCAGCATTAAGTTTTTGCCATTCCAACTACCTACCTTCGTTGCTGCAGGTATTTATTTACATGGTTGCTGGCCTAGAGATACCTACTCTACCAAAGTTACATTTCTTTCATTATGTATGTGATCGTCCATTTGCGGAGTCTAAGTATATGTAATATGTCATCTACGTCATTAGTACCGGATATTAACTAATCCATGCTAAGGCTCATTAGCTATATCTGCTTCACTACAACAACAATATGAATAGCAGCAGTGGCTGTTGGCATCTCACTAGACTACATTATATATCAAATGCGCCACAGAGTCGGCTGCGCTACGGTGTCGATCTCGCATGTGCACCGCTTATTGACTGGATAACCGTATGCATTATCTAGGAGGTCTAGATAGTCGCATCACATGTAAACTCGCCTTGGTGCGAGCCCATTCTTAACCCCATAGCTCTCCACGCACGCTTAAGAACCGCAGCATTCAAGTGTCTGGCGTTATCTTGGCAGCTATCTATGTCTGATGTCCCATTGTTGGAGAGGGGGCGGTGAGAGCGGTTGGTGACCGCTCCTCTTGGAGATAGATAGTTCCCCAGCGCCAACATCGATGAGGTAGCGCACACATTGTACGAGATATCACGATGCAAAAGACCGCCAATGGCGCTCGCAGATCGAAGTCTTCCCCGGCGCCAAGCGTGGCTGTGTATTGTCTCGCGGGACAAGTCATAGCGAGCTCCCTTTCTTGACTTGGTCCACGTTAAATTCCCACGTCTTTACCGTCTCCGTTCCACTCACCTCCGGTCTTAGTACACTCGCCAACCATGGGTGTAGGTCCGTTTTTCTCGGAGTTGATAGAGAGTAGGTATCGCCATGTAAGTGTTTGGTGCTAAAACAGCTCTTGCTGGGCGACTCGAATCCGACAATAATTGGGGATATTCTCACTCACGTCGAGGTCACCCAGTTGTTGCATTAAGAAATCTTTGGACTACAAGATTTCTATTGCACTACATGTGTGTAAGTAAGACCAATACTCATTTCTACCAATACTAGCTTGAGATCAGCGTTGCACAGCCAAGTCTGCCCAAGTATGGGTAGCTGCAAGGTCACAAAGTGGCTAATATTCTTTCTACGCAATTGACAAGTGCGTTGACGCCTCCTACATACGCAGTCAGGTCATATTCACGCAACTTGTTACCAGCATGTGGCCAACTTTAGGCATTCGATACTCATGGGATTTCGTCCCAACAGCGCCACTTCATTTCTCTCATTAATTATCCTCGTATGGGCTAAGTTTTGCTATACGCCAGTCGATAATATCGTATCATAACAGGATTGTAGCTGTAATTTCCAACCTAAATATGAAAAACATGCTTCGCCTATCGTGCTATTTGAACAGTAGGTGCAACGAGAGCTACTACGTGGGTGGATAATATGGTACGCGTATTGGGGTCATATTGGTATTAACGCGAGACGGAACCGGGAAAAATATATATATTCGAGGCTTAGACAACTGAATAGATATTATGTCTGTACAATACATAGTAAGCTGTCATTCTAACTCTCATGTCACACGTGTCAAATATACCCAGCATGATACCACTTCATTATTATGAGTACTTACTAATCCTCGACTGCACTATAATATATAGAGGCGATATACTACCTTTACTTTTAGGTCTTCGTTTGCTCTTATCTACAGATAGTCCGAGCTTGATACAAAGCCTGAAGTGGAACGAAGCCCGTTGTGTTTCCCTCACTAATAATACTAGGCATATGGAAGTTTCCAACTAGGTAGGTACCTAATTTTCATTAATTTATTGCACAACGTACTTCTTTTGCTTCGCTCGCGGTCTTAAACGCATAAGTGATCCTGGATGCCTCATATTTCAAGTATATCTAGATCGAAAATATAAAGCCCAGCCACGCGGTTCTCAACCGGCATCATATCTGATTTACAGATAAGACAACCTAATACGACGTAATTACTCCCACCGTGATAATCATAAAACCCAAGAACGTGGCTCCTGGTGCTGTATCTCAAATGCCATTGGCTATGTAATCCGCAATGCCCAATCTAGCGAGCACAGCCCCCTTCCCAACGCGAACACCGCATCAACCTCCCCCTCCCTCAACAAAACCCGAAATGCCAGATACCGTGGAATCCCGCCAGCTGCCAAGAACCCGGCACATGATATTTACAATTTGCGTTCCGGGCTGGGTACCACATCACCTTGATAAATAAGTGCTCCTTGGCTACGGGATGAGCTGACTCAACCACCTCCATCATTCCCGCGGCCCATATACTCCATATTCGCAGATCACAAATCAATAGCGAGGAGAACCCTCACGACATGTACCATACACAGCCTGCCCCTTGTGACAAAGGGATCGGCGCGGTACAAGAGCGAGAGCAAGAAAATCCAACCCCGCCGGACGTCCGCGCCTCGCTGCCCACCAAACTGACACAGAAACGAGACAATGCAGTGGAACGACAAAACGGCACTAGAAGTGGCTATGCCACGGAATACGTACGTAGGTGCGTTGCTTATCGATCTCTCGATATCCAAATTTCCAACGTTCATACGTCGTGGCGGCCTGAGGGTCGTGGGGGTTTGTAAGTTCGAACTGATCTGACAAGATGCTCACTCAAACACCGCAATCTCACTAGCAGGCAAGTATCGGGTGCTTGAAGTTGTGTCCTGGTAGTATGTGTTCGTGCGCCGTATTACGGTGATCACGAGAAAGGCCGAACTTGACACCGGATCCGTGGGCTGATGACGGGGGCTCATATGATGAAGGCAGTTCGGGCGTAGTCGAGAGCACAATAGTGAACCGGGTTTCATCCTCTATACGGGTTGGCATTTTTATGAACTTGGTTTACGGGATTTGTGGTACCGTGCTTAGAAGAAGGAATTCATATAAAAGTAAGACGCGGGCCAACTACCTATCGTTATTGCCGACAGCATAACAACAGGGTCGTCTTACGATCTCACAGAGCAAAAATAGAACCGAATTTCCGCAAGGGACTCTCCAGTACCCGAAGCGTTCGGCCGCGTCCAGTCCCCGAAGGAAAGGACGGCGGAGCCTGAACCAAGACATCGATGACGCAAGAGTGTAGTCTCGAGATAAACATATTCATATGTTGGAAATAAGTTGGGGTGTCATTGTGAGTCTGCTATTGAGTGAACAAAGAAAGTGCAAAATGCCCTTTTCCTTCAGTTCGGTGGACTTTGGAAGAGAATGGATCAATTACATTGTATTGTATTGTATATGCTACGCTATAAGGTATACATTTTGCCCAAGTCCCCTTTTGTGCTCCGTAAACCATATTCTATCTAATATATCTAGCCTTTCTGCTTTCCAAATTGATTTCTAGGGTAATACTACATGGGCGCTATTGGGGTATAATATATTTGGAGTCGCTCTAGGCAGCCGAAGGCGCCTCGGCTCTAGACTCTCCAGGGGTGTCAACATGCGAGGATTCAGCCATCCGCAAGGCATCCTTGATGTCATCGACGAATAAGTGTTCGCCTCCAACAAGTGCGACAATGCCACTCCGCTCCAACAACTTCCACACTTTGTTATCGCGACTGGGTGCACGACTGAAGAAGACCCTGACGCCCTGTTCCCGGTACTTATGCACAATCTCCTCCAACACCTGCGTACCAGAGCCGTCCATCGATGTCACTCCGTGGATGTCGAAAATGATATTCCGATTGCTGTCGTGGGGGCGTAAACGCGGCAGTGCCGGGTGTGCCATGTCAGTGCCATAGCGTTCCATCCGGCGTAGCCTACTTTTCAGGTCGCCCGTGTTGGCGAAGGTTAAGGGTTCGGGGATTTTGACAATTAAGCATCCTTCGATGAACTCTACTCGTTCCGGATGTTCCTCGGCGTTGGCGAAGCGGTCACTGTTGGGGACACGGCCGAGAATCTGTATACGAGGGCGGGTAGCATGGCGCACGACTTGTAATAACGACAGGCCTATGCCAATAGCAATGCCAAGATTGAGTGAGAAAAACACGGTAACAAGGACGATGACAGCCATGAGAGACAGCTCTTCCCAACCCCTGATCCGCACGAAGAAAATTAAGTCTTCGGGCAGCTCCTCAATGAGCGAAAAGGCAACTACCATGATGAGCGCGGAGAGGACGGGTTTCTGCATCTCGCGTTAGCATACCTTAAAGGAGGGTTAGGGGAGAGCACGTAGACTTACTGGAACATAGTAAAACCAGGGTAGTAAAAATAAAATACAGATGACAGTGATGATACTGAGAAAAATAGAGCTCATGGGGCTTTTCCCGCCAGTTGATTTGTTCAGCTTGCTCCTACCATAGCCTCCAAACGAAGGCAGGGCCATGAAACAAGCACCGACAATGTTGGCGGCTCCTAAAGCAATCAACTCACGATTGGGACTGAGTTGCATACCTTCGATGAAGTCGGTATCGCCTAAACTCTTGGCAGCAACAGAGGACTCGAAGAAGCCCAGCATGCCGATTAAAAAGGAGGTACCCATAGCTTCTCGAATGTGAGGTATGTGCGATAGCTGGAATGGATTGCGGAAAGTGAAGGTGTGGCCAGATGCGGCTTCGACCTTGCCAAGAAGCTCGACACCCTTGTCTTCCCAACTGAGATAGTAGGCCAAGAAGGAGGAGAGCACGACAACGAGGAGACGATCGGGGACGTATGCCACACCAGGATATCGGGGCTGCAGACGACGCTTGATTTCGCTACCAGCACGCACATTAGTCGATACCATGCTGCCTAGGAGGGTAGCGGAGGATAGCGGGGGTTTCTTACCGAAGCACCATAATGACAGTAAAGCCCACGATGCCGATGATGCCGGAAAGCCGATGCCACTGCCCCAGATGAGTAAAGATAAACTCGAGCTGCTCGACGGTGCTGCGGTGGGGTACGCCGGGCCCGTGCGCGGCCTTGCTCAGGCCAAGAACCGGCACCATCTGGTCAATAAAGATGACTATGCCGATGGAGGAGATGAAGCCACGCAGGAAGGGGCGACTTAAGACGTTGTCGATGAAGCCAAAGCGACCGAGGCCCATGATGAAGACATAGGCGCCGGATAGGCCGACGGCCACGCCGGCAATCTTGGACTGCAAGATGAGGTCGTCTTCCTGGCCGTCGCCGGCGTCGACGCTGCTCTTGACGATGGAGCCGACGAGCAGAGAGCCGGCGGCCTCGGGCCCGACGATCATCTGGGGCGAACTGCCCAGGACGGCATAGACAAAGGGGGAGAAGACGAAGGCGTACAGTCCGCTGATGGGCGAGACATGTGCGAGGTTCTCGGCGTAGGAGAGGGCCATGGGCAGATACATGGAGGCCATGGTGATGGCGGCGGTGAAGTCGCCCTTGAGCCAGGCCCAGCTGTACTGACGCATCCATATCAGACAGGGGATGTAGTAGGAGAGGTACATGAACCACGAGTCCTCGAAGCCGTGGCGCTCGGCCAAGGCGCTCGACGTGGCCATTTTCTTGCTCTTCACCATGCTGGAGACGGTCTTCCGCCAGCCCGGCCGCAGCGGCGGCGGCGGCGCTGGGCCGCCCAGGGTGGCCGAGTCGTCGGAGCCCAGCAAGGAGCCAAGCAAGGATGTTCTCTCGGACTCGGCATGTAGACCACGCAAGGACGGACTAGTCGCCCTGGGCGAGAAGGTGCCGTGGCTACAAGGGCCATCGTGGGGGCGTTCGCTGTGGAGGAGAGAGGTGGTTTCGTCGGCGTCGGCGTCGACTTCGGCTTCGGGCCTGAGGACGCTCGAGCTGTGATGGCTGTCGCGTATCGAAGGGCTCTCTTGTTCTTGTTCTTGTTCTTGTTCACGGCGGCTACTCGGGCCGGGCACGCTCGAACGGGTGTCGACGTGGTCTGGACGGGTGGACTCAGATTCGGATTCGGGCTCAGCTTCAGGCATCGGCACAGACACGGCCTCGGGCTCCGAGAGGGTACTACTCTGACGAAGGCCGCTCGGCGTTGACGGAGCGTGCTGGTGTTGTGGTGGTGGTAGTGCTGCTGGCAGAGAGGCGGCGGGCGAAGGTGGTAGCGGTAGCGATGCTGGATTTGTTGGTGCTGTTGGCGACTGTGTGGGTGACGGCGGCGTGGGCTGCGTGGGCGATGACGGCGACGATGGCGACGATGGCGATGATGGCGACGATGGCGATGGCGGTGACGGATGTGTTGGCCGACGCCGCGGTGCCTGCGCCCGAGAGCCGCTCGAACGGGGTGCGGGCGACGGCATTTCCAACGGCACGGATGAATCTAAACCGAACCAGACCTAGTCTTACCTAGTCTTCTTACCAGAGCAGCATCGGCGGCGGGCGCCAACCAAGTTGGGTGCTAGAGGCTCTTCTTTCTGTAAACGTCGTCTCGACCGCGAGCGCTAGGGATAGACTTGCAAAGAGCTGTCATTCAATCTTATATACCACATCCCTATGATACCTACTGTACCTCGATCCCAAATTAGGTAGATGAGGGTAAACCGTATGCGTACATGGCACCGATCAGCATCCAGCTCGATTACCAGGTTTGGACGACAAGCTGAAGCTGAAGTACCGAAAATGGGAGGTTGAGGATCAATAAAACTGTGCAGGTCTAATCAAATTCCTTACAGTGTCCGCCTAGTACTGTACCATTAGGTAGTGATAGTAGGTACTACCTACCTTGGTACGTAACTATAGGTAGTTGCTGTGTCTGAGCATGTAGGATCTTTCTTTCCATGCTCACTCAGTCTACAATAACATAACACGAAGCAAATGCGTAGATAGCACCATTTCTGTTATTACAACAGCCGGTATACGCATACACACTACCTGCACCTAGGTAACTATTGAACATTACTTCTTGCATGACTTTTGTCGGATCCTTCGCTTTTTTTCCCCCTGTTCTGGGGCACGAGGTACATGAACTCATCTGTCTCGACTACATAAGGTAGGTGTCATATTAGGTAAGCGCACACACGCTAATGCATCGGTTAGGTAGGCATGCGTATGTACACTGTAATATAGTCCATATCATTGGTTCATTTAGGCAAGCTACACTCCAGATGCACAGTCGCTCCACCTTTGCCCACTGTACCCTGCTATGTGGGGAAGAGGTACATACGTAGTAGATTAAGTAATTCCACTTTCAGGTTTCAGGGGGGCCTTGTCATTGTAGGTAACTTGTGCCAATGAAAATAATGAAAATCATCATCATCTTTTGTTTCTCGGTGTAGGTCATGAGTCTCGCTTACAACCAAGTACACATTCCATGTCTTCTGTAGAAGCCCATCAACAAGTGTTCGACTCATGTAGGTGTATACCTATGACAATGATACCTCGGTCTGCTCGGTCTTCTCTCACACGAACCCGAGCTTCCTCTCGTATTCCCCGGCACCCGGTCCGATCGGCTGGATCAGCGTATAGCTACCAGACTGGTTGAACTCCTGGACACCGGTGATGAGGTAGATGGGCGCCATGTCGCCCTCGTCGCTGAAGTAGAGCTTGGGCCGCTCTCGACGATAGTATACCGTCGACGTGCCGTCGCTAAACTCGACCGTCGTGTTGTACGACAGCGTCCGGTTATTGAACGTCCACGGCCCTTGCCAGTGCCTTGCAAACGCGTGCGCGCCAACCCGCGGGCCCTTGAGCCCTAGGTCGATGTCGATCAGATAGTGCACGAGGAAGTGCCAGTTCCCGCGCTTGTCCTGCCAGAGGAACGGGTCCTCGCTCCGGTCTGTGTTGTGCGGCTCCACCACGAGCTCGTAGGGCCCGCCGAAGTCCTGCGCCGTGTAGATGTTGTTCTTCTCCACTGCTAGTAGCATCGCGCGCGTCGGATCCTGCGGGGACCACAGCGGCCACGGCGCCGGGTTTGTGACGTTCTCTAATTGGGCCTCCAGGGGTTCCCAGTGCTTCAGATCTGCCGAGCTGGAGACCGAGATGGTGTTGTTGAACTTCTGTGATGCACATGTGTCGGGCGTTTCCATGTCTCGGCCGATGCAGTAGAGTAGATACTTGCCGTCCGCTGGACTGTAGATGGTCGTCGGGTTATGGTGGAATGTCCCAAACAACGTCTGCGCGAACTTGTAAGGCCCGGTGGGGCCCGTCCTGGACTCGGCTTTTATGATGGTGCTAAACGGCCTCCAACCTGCCAGTCCACAGCCGTGTGCTATCTGAGATGTAATGAGGTGGAAGAGCCTCTTGTCTGACGGGTCTTGGATGATGTGGCCTCCCCAAGACGAATTCCCAGCCCCTTCTTTGTAAAAGTCCGGTCCCGTGGTATTTGTGTAGTTATATCCGGACCATCTCGCCGCGGGATGCAAGTCTAGCTCGCTACAGTCCTCGGCCCGCCAACCCCTATCGCAGATGCATCTTTGTTGGGCCTGCAAGCATATCCCATTAAGGCTACAGTCCTCGTCTGTTGAGCAACCTTGAGACGGGATGATTATAAGAGCCAATGAAGCAAGTAACAAGAGTATAGTATGTCTCAGCATTTTGTCAACAACACGGCACAGGTTCTTTCGCTGGAGCACTCTGTCGAGGCTAATAAGGGGGTCTCATGAAGTCCTTCATATCCCACCACGGTACGCCAAGGAACTTCTGGTCATGCGGGGTTGGGTTGGCGGAAGAAGTTACTACGGAGAAGGCCAAGGTTGGTTCAGGATACTCATTCAACCTTACAGAGTTAATCCACGAACGATGTCGCATGCTTTTTAGCTACCCCCACAACGACTCGATATAGGCCTGCTCTCTTCGTTAACACATTACTTTAGTTAGAGTATCATGCCGAGTCGAGCACTGCTTCGCGCGAATTCCGATACTCCGCATGGGGGTTTAATGTAGTAAGAGGTATACGCAGGATCAAAATAAGGCAAGCGCCCCCCTTAACACCTACGAATAATAAAAATCATTGACATAGCCCGCATTAGTTACTCGATGTGTTTGTCAAGTCTAGTCAACGATATCATATGATCCTAACACGGTATCTCATTCTATCAGACAAATCGTAACGAAACGGCCCACGCCTGTAACACGCTACAATCGCTTAGGTAGAAAAGTCCTTCAGCAAGAGCGAAAGATCGTCCGCGCGATAATCAATGTATCCGATGTCCATGAGAGTATCCAGTGACTGCTGCGCATATTTGGTGGCGGTCTCGGTGTCGCCTGCTTTCCAGAAAAGTCTAGCAAGCACCTCGTATTGAGAGGCTACCATGTTGGGAATATCCTCGGCCTTTGCTAGCGTAAGAATCTCATATACTGCGCGCACTGCGGACGTGCCATCTAACTCGTCGATAGCCTTCATGACGTCCGTTTGGAGCGATGCCATTTTCTCCCGTCGGTAGTCTGATGCTGCCACTTCCGTCTTTGACGCCGCGCAGAGACTACACTTACACTCAAACCCCCACCGCCGTAAGTCACGTTGTCTCTTCTCTCTCGGTTGGTGCAAAGGAATATCTGCGCGTGAGTTCTTATTAGCTCACATTGTTGAATAGTGTAAAGCTTTGAGGCTTACGCACAGCTGATGGTGATTTCTTCTCCTATTTCAATATCCCGGAAGGCTACAACTTTGACGTCGAAACTGGTGGGACTAAACCGTACAAAAGCACTGCGTCGTCACCATATCAGCTCTGTCTCAAGGATAAAACGAGTGTAGACTTACTTTGGTTTACAGCCATGATTAATTCTCTATACACTCGTGAGCATTTTAGCCATCATGTGTCTCGGAACTGTTATAAACTCACGGCAACTTCTGGGTACAGGGCCATGTGCGGATCATCACCCAGCGTAAAGGAAAACGCGTTCGTCCCAAGAATGTCCTCCATGACATCAATAGCTTTAGCACTCGATCGACTAAGGTCAAGCACCTTATCCGGATCTGAGAGCTGGTCCGCGGCTAGGTGGAGGTATTGATGTCCAACCCGCTGCTGCATCATTTTGGGGAACGAAAGGTCGAGCACCACGGTCGCCCAATCAGACATGAAAGGCTCAGCGCGGGAGATTCGTCTCGTAGCTACCACGCCCTTTCCTTTTGGAGGTATATCAACGATTGCGTAGCTTGGCGTGGTGGTGTTGATGCTATGGCCACCGGGGAACTCCTCGTTTAACATACCGGCGCTGTCGGCAGCCGTCTTGGGCTTCGTTATGATGCTGATTCCCTGGTAGCCATGCCGCGAGTTGCTGTACACGCAGTATTTCTGGGTTGGGTCTTTCTCCGCATCTACACACCCAGGCCTGTGTGTCCATGGCGACCAGTCGACAGGTTGGGACCCGACACTCTCGTCGATAGGGGGCGGGCACCGAAGTTGCGCATCGTGTCGTAGAGCAGGCGGCGGATCTGTAAGGCAATACTTCAGTGCCCTTCCCGTGTCTTCAGTCAATGCAGGAACCACGCCTAAAAGTAAAGAAATGGCCGCTGGTTTATATTGCGAGTTCTTCATCTTTACAAAAAAACCAAATGAGGTCGACCTTAGTTAAGCATACGCAGAAGAATCTACAGGATCACTGAGGAAGTAAAAGGAAAGGCGCCTGCACTGCAGGTATAATACTATTGTATTGCAGTCACGTTCTTTTTCTTCGCCCGGCCATTTTGCATTGCATTTCCGACCTTCCAGGGATGGCTGAGTTGAGCCGCGATATAACTAGATTAGCCAGTGCTAAAGAAAGCAGCGGAATCCTAAAGCCAGGGAGATATTTCGGTACGATCTACATGATCTTAGAGATATCATCGAGGGATTCAATGTTAAGCCGAGCAATTTCCCTTATGGGCAGGGCTGGGCAATTTGGTCAACTCCTTGGGACCGCGCCAGAATAAATGTTCGCAGGGCCTGCTACGGCTTATTTGTTTGCTTAAGGTGATGAACCTTGCATAATCAATACTCGGCGTTGAATTCCTCATCATACAAGACAGCAGAGAGGTCTGCCGTTCAGGGTCATATGATTAAGCCGCTCAGTCCGTGACAATATCTTGGCCCTGCCGATCACCGGTTGGTCGGCTATGACACCCGTGACGTTGCCGAATTCCGATCGGTATCGGGGCTATCTCCCGCATTTATCTTACACGTCTCACAAACGATTGATGGAGGCGGTTATTATGCCCCATCACTTGGTCCGCGGTTAAATTGAGCAATGAACCTGCTCGTTGGGGCGAGAGATGACACAGGATCCATGTGGATACTCTCTATTTGTTACAAATTATTCGAGTTTAATAGGAGGAGGTCTCCACGATCAACTAGTGGCGTGCATGATGTGTTAAGCAATAGATGCTATATATTAATTGCGGCTCACTCTTAGCCCAGCATGAGGTAATTGCCTTATAGTGTGGGCCGTGAATCTTGTGCTGTCCGCCTCTGTCCAGCTGCTTCACAGTTGACATATCACTGGAACAGGGAATTCCCATGAGCCGTGTTTTATGAGATCATTCAACTGAAATGGATCGGAATAGGCCAAGGTAGCAAATTCACTGAAAATTTTTGCCGACCTTGTAGATATAGGCAATCGTGTATACCACGTTGGTGCCTTGTTAGAAAAAGGGTAGCACATCGAAGAGATACATTCCTTACTATAACTCCTACGATTCGACCAGTTATCTCATAGCCAACCCGACTGGAGCTATATTGAGAGTTTAGATTATGCTCAAACATCGTTGGAGATGTTTATCTTTAGAAGCCGAGATAGTAGAGCTAGAAACAATGATCATGGCCATAGAGACGTAGGGGTCGATTTCTTACAAACATCTATTCGTAATTGTAGAAAGCAAGTTCTATGTAGATGATAAAAAAACTACAAGATCCTCAAAGATACACCGATTGCATGGCCTTGGGTTCATCGACCTGCCTCCCATATATAGGTCGGGTGAAAAGGGAACCCGCCTCGCAGCTAATATCGTGGTGCATTATACTTTAATTAGAGCTTTCTCTTACCAATTGATCTAAGGGTAGCTTAGCGAGCTCTTTACTCCTCTCGCTATGGCCCTACGAGAATGGGCATAAGTATCACTAATAGTCTGACAGAGTCTCCACGACCAATGTATCAACTGTCACATGACAAAGCCACTCACATAGCTACAACCTTGAACCCCCGACTTCGGGTAGAGGCTGAACTGAGACCTTGTAAGGCGGCAGGCAAGGCTATTGGAGGAAGAGGGTCACGAGGCCCTCAAAGAGTCTTAGAAGAGACTCGTCACTCTTATGTGTAGGCTAAGCCAAGGTTGTCCTTTTCCTAACAAGGAAGGAGAAAGCCACAGGACTCATACCCATGAAGACGGAGCGATCATATTTATTCATCATACAATAGTATTGATAGGAAGGGATTGTTGATGATCAAGGAACTGGAAATATATTCCAATTCGCAACAACAATCCTGTCATAGAATAGAACTGCAACGCTAAACCACAACACAACTCAGAAGTAGAACCTTGTCAAGGTGGGAACCTTGACCGTTTGAAGCCACTCATAAGGCTCACGGTTAGGAACCGTAACGAATCCATGGGATTAAGCGTCGCAAAAGAGCTCTTGATGCTCTACAACTTAGATATATGGGAGGTCTACGGCCTATTTATAATTTATGTGTAATTTCTTTGCTTTTGGCTGCCTTGCGCTTAATTACCTATCTAAAGTGCCGCCTTTCTGTTACGTGACATTACGTCCTATTCTATAATACTATACAAAGAGGGTAAAGACCACGATTAGAACAACGACGTTCACTTTCCTCTGATTTACATAGGAATCTAGCTAATAGACATTCTCTGTGAGTAGAGCATGCAAGATCGGTGTCGACATGTTTCATTCCAACGCAATCTGCTCGCTTCAAACGACGCTAGGCATTCTCAATTGGGTATCGTTTTCCACTTCCCGATACAACTCCGAAGCTAGTACTTTTGGTAAATTTATGAAGGACGTGTCCTGACTCAGCTTTCAGTTTCGCTTAATTGTTTAACCTTTTCTACGATTGTTGACTGAACGTAGTTCTAGAAACCCGATACTGTCTTTTATTTGAGGTTAACTACACTGGCAAAAGGGGCGATACGGTCCCCTCCAACACGAACTCTATTCAGAATTAACATTACAGTACGCTACTTCTAGTAAAGTTGCTCTCAAGTCTGTTTCCGTTGTAGCTTTGATCTATTAAACTATCTGCTTACGCATAATACGAGGGAAAGAAAAATTGGACGTGTTACTAAGTACCCAAACCATCAGTTGTGATGTTTGAGGGGGTAGAGAGGGGGCTATGGGGTAGCGGGGAGCGGGGAGCAGGGAACAGGAACTGGAGGCGCGTTGGATTTGAGGGGTAGGGATACTGTGTGGGCTCGATATTCTGGAGTTCGTCGTACGTACATAGCTCTGTATCTATGTACATAGGTAGTAATAAACGGGCTGACCGACTCTTCCCTGTGGAATCAGGCCACTCGGGCTGTTCGCCCTATTTCGCCCTATCTCGCCTACGCAGTATATACGCGTACTGCATATGTGATAGGTAGGCCATCTCTCTGATTTTATACACACACATACGACTGTCAAACTAGACCGCTTAACCCAACTATTACGAAACGATGAGAATTGATGAGAATTACTTTGGATACCTACATCTTCGTCCCTGTTCCAAACTCAATCTCTTTCCTCTTCTTCTCTCCCTTTCTGTGATAATGTCCGATGAATACGTAATGCGTGTAAAGCCAAGTCTTTATCTCCGCCAGACCCAACCCTCATCGTTAGCCTGATGGGGCAGGCTAGGACACCACTATCTTGGCGGTGCCGAGTTGGTTGGTAATGGTACTTTGTAATGAGAGGTCCTTCATTCGGTTATTCATTCCAATTCTTGTCGCACATACCTACATATGTACCTAGCTAAGGGCTTGCATCTGGGGATGGTAATACATACTGTAGGTATTTTCGCCGATCATCAACCCAGAATGATCCTTGAGTCGATGACATACATTTATTGGCTCTGTTTTCCGGGGAAAGTTCCAAGAGACAAGCTGTCTGGGGAATATATGGGCTTGCCAAGCTTCCCCGTTGCCCAGAAAAGCTTATGTAGAGTGTTGATAATTTATTGTACACTTCAGGTTTGTTCTACTACGATGTCTCCTGGGTTGCACTACAGCACCAACATTCTCTCTCCCATCTGGCTATGCTATGGTTGGCATGGATAGATGCTGGTATGGATTATATAGACACTAGTGCAGTCAAGCTGCTTCTGATCCCCTGGCGGGAACTTGTTGGTTGGTGCCCCGGTATCTAGACGTAGGTAGCTCGGATGCACCATGGCTCGAAGATCCAGATCGTGGAGAACCCGCACACACACACACACGCCCTAGGACCTACATAGGTACTTAACGGATACATTATTAAAACAGGTTTTAATCCGTACATACCACTGTGTGCTCAGTTGGGGTAACACAGGATATACGGAAGGGTGTTGGACGAGCACAAAGAAAACATGACGAAAGCGGCTTTGTAGTTTTGGCACCTGTCTGGACAAACATACTGCACGTCTCTCTCAGGAGTCTCCCGACGGAATAAGCCAACTGCACAGACGCACTGTTTGTAACTCGCAGTCGGATAACTTCATTTTCTTTTGCATGGCATAGTCTGTATCGGTGTACCCCAAGGACGGGAATCCATCAAATGCGGTCTGGCTCTCCACGTGTGTCGTGGATCTCACCAGCAGAGTTTTGAGGGTCTCGTGAGGAGAAGACAAGGATACGAGTACCGAATGGCGTACCGAGAGGTAACGAACCCAGTATGTATGCGCCATAAGCACCATCCAGCTAGCCCCAATCCTGCGGCACATTACGACCAAGGTACTGGACTAGATAGAAAATAGATAGTCGCATGACCTATGCTGCCGATCTGGAGTCCGGGGGTGCCAAACAATGGGAGTCGGGCGGTCAATAGATAAAAGAAAGATTCCCCGCCGATGTAACTCGACAGAAGAGTTTCCCCGACTCGTCTCCTCGAACCGTCCCACCCCTAGACTCATCCCCAACCCCCTGCCGAGTCCTCTTCTCCTCGCAGCCCAAAATGGCCGGCGGTGTCAAGAAGCCCGTGAACATCTTCAAATTGAAGGACCTCAACGAGCCCAAGGGCGTCTTCAACTGGCGGCTCTGGTTCGCCGTCTGCTCCTTCGGTCTCCTGGGTGCGGCTCGCGGCGTGGACGAGGGTCTGATCAACGGCGCCTTCAACTCCAAGGTCTTCCAAGCGTCGATCGACTATGGCAGCTACAGCAAGACGGACCAGGCCAACATCAAGGCCAATGTGTCGGCCATGGTGCAGATCGGGTCCGTCGGTGGCGCCCTGATCGCGTTCCTGATCTGCGACCGCATCGGCCGTGTCTGGGCGACGCGGCAGCTCTGCGTGCTCTGGATCGTGGGTATTGCCATCTTCATGGGCCACGGACACAGCCTCAGCGCCGTGTACGCCGGCCGATTCATCGCCGGTCTTGGTGTAGGCCAGACGGCCGTCGTAGGACCCGTGTACATTGCCGAGATAGCACCGGCATCCATCCGTGGCCTCTGCACTTGCATCTTCACCGGCTGCGTGTACCTCGGCATCGTGCTGGCGTACTTCACGAACTATGGCGCGCAGGTCAACATCGGAGACACCACGCCTAATCGATGGGTAAGTGCGGAATTATAGAATAACAAGACACCCTCCGTCCTCCCCTCCATCTGTACACACGCTCTGTCCACACGGAAACGAGATGCTAACTGGGACTGCCTGTTCGTAGCTCGTGCCGACGAGTCTCCACATCATCTTCGCCGGCCTCATCTTCCTCCTCAGTTTCTTCCAATACGAGTCGCCACGCTTCCTCATCAAGCAAGGGAAGCACGAGGAGGCGGTGCAGGTCATGGCCCGCCTCCGCCAGCTGCCGGCCGACCACGACTACGTGGTGCGCGAGATCAGCGAGATCCGCGCGCAGCACGACGAGGAGATGGAGGCGACGATGGGCTCGAGCTGGACGGGCGTGCTCAAGGAGATGTTCCTGGTGCCCAACAACGCGTACCGGCTGTACCTGGCGCTCGCGGTGCAGCTGCTGTCGCAGTGGAGCGGCGCCGGGTCGATCACGCTGTACGCGCCGGACCTGTTCGCGATCCTGGGCATCACGGGCACGCAGGAGTCGCTGCTCGCGAGCGGCGTCTTCGGCATCGTCAAGCTCGTCGCCGCGCTCGGCTGCGCGCTGTTCCTCGTCGACGTCATCGGCCGCAAGCGCGCGCTGCTCGCCGGCATCACGCTGCAGGCCATCGCCGTCATCTACATCGCCGGCTTCCTGACCGCCGTGCCCGAGCTCGGCGTCGACGCCGACTACGTCATCCCGAGCCACCAGGCCGCCGCCAGCCGCGGCGCCATCGCCATGATCTTCGTCTCCGGCTTCGGCTGGGCCCTCGGCTGGAACTCGATGCAGTACCTGCTGACCGCCGAGCTGTTCCCCCTGCGCATCCGTGCCGTGGCCACGTCCCTCGCCATGACGCTGCACTTCGCCAACCAGTACGGCAACTCGCGCGCCGTGCCCGTGCTGCTGCTGTCCAGAGCCCTGGGCGGCATCACGCCGGGGGGGACCTTCTGGTTCTTTTCGGCCGTGACCTTGCTCGGTGGCGTGTGGGTTTGGTTCTTCGTGCCTGAGACGGGCGGCCGCTCACTCGAGAGCATGAACCGCCTCTTTGAGCTACCCTGGTACCAGATCGGCCGCCATGGCAACGAGGACGCTGATCGGTTAGACACGGTGATCAACGAGAAGCAAGCTGATATGCTTGGTGGCACTGCCGAACACATCGACGAAGTGACGGAGAAGCGCGCCTCAAGAGAGCTCCATGTTTGAAGTTTAGATACTAGTTAGCAATTGCCAAGCTATATTATTCGTACTGTTCATGTCTGGCCTTGAATGTCTCTATTGTACATCGTCTGGTTGCCCCGTTTGGCGCCTCGATTACTGCGAACTTACTAATGCGAAAGTCAATGATGTATATGTAAATATGATATGCACTCCCTAAGCCAGATTGCGGTTTAACAACTATCATATTGACGACACTAAGGACAAAAACGGCGACAAATAGCTATATAACACCCATGTAAGACGAGGTATTTAGGCAAGCCACGCATCCTGGTCCAAAACCGAACCCTAAAATATGCCATTGAGCTTAAAATCTACCCTCTCAACCTTGCGAAAGCAAGAACACCTCGCCGGATGCATCACTTGTTACATAGAGGCGCCCAACCGCATCGAACACTAAGCCCACAGGTCGAACACAGGTAGACGATGAGCACTGGGTCTCGTCTGAGGGATAAAATACATCAATGCTGCCCCTGACGCTCCACGAAGCAGCCGTAGGTGCGAAGGAGCCATCTGGGCTTTCGGCAAAGGGGACCGCGACGACTTTGTATCCCGTGGGCGGCTGGCGATCCCAGCTGCCATGCAGTGCAACGAACAAGTTGTTAAATCTGGCATCGAATTTGCAGCCTAGTGGCGCTGAGTGTGCTTGGAAGCTGAGTACGGGTGGTACGGATATCCGAGCACACGTATCGTCGTTGAAATACGTCAAAGGGACCTGGACGAATTGCTGGCCGACCTGGAAGACACGGTCTGACAGCATGTCGGGTCTCCACACCGTGAAGCACACTGGATAGCCATACCAGTTGTCGTTGGGACGCGTTACGTCTCCTAGGAAATTGAGTTCTTCGGCTGGGTTGTCTGTGTGGACGTCTGTCGTGGTGCCATTAACGGTGCGAACAAGGTTATCAGCGCTATTTTCGACGCCCCAGAGCCTACCGAGCATTAGTATTGGCATCTCACCCCTCCTGGTGTTGATAGCATGGGGACCTCATTACATATTATTTCCGTCAAATGCGAGGCCCACTTCATTACGAAGTCCAAACCCTGCATTCCAGCCTTGTGAGACGAAGTTGTAACCTCCGGTGGGCACGGACGATGTGTTGAAGACCTTCACGATTGCTCTGGCGGTCTTGGGATTGCTGGCCTCTTGGTCGATGTTCGCGTTCGAGCCGTGCGACACGACCAGCAGGTCAGGCCGGTGAGGTGGAATGGCCAGTGTTCTCGTGACGTGTCCTGAAGTTGCCATGCCTGACAGTACGAGAACGGGGCTCTGGCCAACATTGCCGGTGGTCGGCTCATAGGTCCAGCGGAACACCGACGATGGCGAGCTGGCGTACAGAGTCCCCCCATCCGCGCTCAGACAAATGCCATGGTTAAGGTCAACATGGGAGATGAGGAGGCGAGTGCTCGTGATGCACCCATTAGCATCTACGATGTGCTGGCTCACGCCAAGGCTTGCCTCCACGATGAGCAGCCGACCCTGGCTGTCAAAGATCAGATCGCGAGGATGATGTAGCCCACCTGCGACCTTGACGTAAGACCATCCTGGAGCGGTGTCGTACGGATAGAGAGGCGCTGGGATGCCGGGACAGGACGAAACCAGGGCCCGGATAGACGCTGTTGTGAGAGGTAGTCGAGGTTAGCGAGTGTACTGAAGACAGCAACGAGGTATGTATACTTCGAACTACACTTGGTTAACTTACTGATAGTCGTCGTCAATACGACGGCCGCAACACCCAGTACCTTCATGTCGAAATAGGTAGTTTTCTCAGCGTAACCTCGCTGGGACACCCTCAAGAACTCTTAGTTGAGAACTGATGGGGTTTGGGTAGATGAGGCCGCTTCGGGATCATGGCCACATTCCAGCCAGAGTCTGGTATACTTGATGGTGAGACAAAATGCTGCCCGTTCTACCCGGACACATCACATGGCTCCTGCTGTCATTTCGTTGCACATAACTATCCAAGGCTCGCATCTTATAGTCGAAGCACCTGCCCGGGCAGTCTCCAAGGTTTAGCTGTAAAGGCAATCCCGCTAGTAGGCATTGTTGCTCATGCCAAGGCGACTGATAACCTGAGACCATTGCATCCTGACTGATGGCCGCGAGGAGGCCCTGTTGTCATCCGGTAGCTATGGCCTCGAGTTCTTTCCGGCGTCTCCATTCAAGTGTCCCTAATGTAGTGCCATGAAGGCATGACTACCTCATAGGTCGTTCCTAACCTCTTCCACAGCGCCTGCTATGCTGATTCGACCGAGGAGGTGCTACGTAACACTATAGAAAACCCATCATAAGACCGGCATCTGGGAGCTCGCTACACAGGCCGGGACAAATGGTAAACGAGACCCCAACCTGTTGTGTATTGGGTTAACGTGACCATTGATAACAACGGGATGATGAACCGGTGAGCTGCGATTCTTCGAAGCATTTGAAGGCGAGGTATCTATCTCTCTGTCCCAGGTAGGCAGTTTCGTCATAGCATACATATATACCTAATTATTACCAGGAAGATAAAAATGAAAAATGTGTTATAATATAACCTTGTACGGCTCAAAAAGGCCGGTCTGCTTGTATCACTCACTGCCTGTACCGTATCTTGTATCCGAGTAGGCTGATTGATTTAATCCCAGGTATGCATTTAAAGGATTCTGTACAAGCGGGAGCCTTTTTCCCCACGTTACTTAATTTAATTGACCTGGTGGGGCAATCCTAGGTAGGTACCTCTCTCGCTAGATACCTCTCTCTGTAAGTAAAAGAGGCAGATACTGATTGACTGATAAGGCTTTAGATGGTATCTAGGTTGCCCGCCTTTTGTTACCAGTTAACAAACCAATTCCCTCAAGTACCTACCTACCTACTCTAAAGTTGCTCCGCATTCTACCGCCGCCCCTTGCTAACTTGATTGATTGTTTGCTTGTGTTTAGCCCTGGCTCATCACACTTGCTCGGGCCCTGCAGACACGAACCGGCCGGCCTAACGTCGCGCCAATGGGCCGGCTCCCGACCCGTCGCTGGCGCTCGTCGAGTCGTCACAGTCACAATGGACGACTTCTCCGACGATGACCTCGATGGCCTCAACGACAATGCTCTCCAGGAGCTCGAGAACAACGCTCTCCAGTTCACCCAAGCCCAGAAGCCCCATGGCCGCCCCGCCCCCGAACCCTTGCACGCGCCCCGAGTCCACCCGCTGCTGCCCGAGGTCGAGTACGACTTCGAGGACGATGATCTTGACGATGCCGTGCTAGTCGTGCAGGAGCCTCTGCAGGTACCTCTGCAGGCAAAGTCGGCTCTACCACCTGTGTCTGCTCCTGCGCATGGGCCTGCGCCCCAGGGACCTGCCCGGCTGCCACCGAGGATGGCGCCTCCGCAACAACGACAGCAGCCACAACAACAGAAAGAGACATGGCGTCCCGTTTCTATTCCTACTCCTGCTAGTCACCTTCGCCCCCACCCTGCCAACCCTGTCTCTCGACCGTCTGCTGGTCCTGCGGCCGTCGATTATCGTGCCTCACAGCACGTGCCTCGCCCACGTCCACCACCCTCGCTGCCTCGCCCAGCTGCTTCCACCACGCAGAGGTACCAGCCATCCCAGGCCCAGAACCAAACGAGGGTCTCCTCTCATGAGATCGCCACTCTTCAAGCGCAGATACTAGATCTCAAGTCTAAGCTCACTACCAAGGATGGAGAGATCAGCATCGTGCGGAATCGCCTAGAGAAATTAAACAAAGAGCATGAGCGGCAGCTTCAGATCATCAAAGCACAGACAGCCGAACAGTTGGCAAAGCAGGAGCGCGCCGTCGAGGCCGCGAGAGCTGCCCAGGAATCCGCAACCACCGAGCTCGAGTTTACGAGACGAGACCTACGCGAAGAAGTTGTGCGTGCCAAGCGCCAAGAGGCGCCCGGCACGCCGAAAAAGAACGCCGCCCCGAAGGCATGGGGCGTAGCCGACGGATTTGAGGACGTGGAAATGGCGGGCAGCCCGAGCAAGGGGAAACGGGGTAAGAATGCCGGCGCCGTGGCTGGCTCCGTCGTCGAACCTCCCTCGAAGCTACTGAAGACGCCTACGAAGAGCAAGCGGAAGCGGCCGGTCGTCGACAGCCCCGTCATGGCCCTCGAGACGCATTCGGATGATGTAATCATGCTGGACGATGTCAAAACTCACGATGTTGCTATGATCGGCCACATGTCACCTATCATGCCAGGAAGTGTGCCTTTCAATGTAGGATGCAGACAACGCTTATTTACTAACTATTCCGTACTAACAATCTCTAGTACATGCAAGTCGTCCTGAATCACAGTGCTGGACATGATCGTCCTCTGACGCTCGAGTATCTGTCGCGCTTCGAACTTCGGTCCCGGCCCAAGGAAAGCATCGCTTCTATTCTCCTACAAAAGCTTAGCACCGCTGGCGACCCTAGCGACCCTACCCAGCTGCCCATCCAATTTTGTTTAGAGGCCATTCGCTTGTGGGATTCGTGCTTGCATGAGAATTGCGTGAGTGGCCCTCTACTCCTTGGTTTTTAGACGTTGGTTTCTGGCTAACGTAGTCACAGCTGGCTCCTATCATCGAGCTCGTATCGCTAGTCTCTTTGACTCTGCAGCTACAAACCGTGATACTGGCTCCCTATATTGCTCCCACATTACTTCCGGTGGCCATGGCAACCTGCTACGAAGTGGCCATACCCCGATTCAATAATTTGGCCCCCGCCAGTGGCGATCCCACCACCAAAGAGTTCATCAACTTCAGGGACAATATCGACAGCACCAAGATCCTATCCCTCTTGCATCTCACGGCGCTCGGTTGCGCGACGTCGGAACCCGTTGGTAGCAGTATCTCGTCACCATCTGCTGATTTCTGGAACCTGGTTCACATAGAATTCGTGCTAATGCTTCTCAGCCAGAAGCAGACCTTAGACGACTTCATGGCGGCATTGAGGTGGCTATGTGCGTCTGTGTTACCCGACAGCATCGGGCCCATCAGTCCAGTCAAGACGCCCGAGGTAGTGGCGCGACTGGTGATAGATCGGGTCTCGGCACACCTCACAGAGACGCTGCGATGGGACGTCGACGAGGCGGGGGCCCGGAACATGCGACTTGCGGTGCTGCAGACGCTCTCGACGTTTGCCAGATCTCCATTCGGGCTTGCGCATCTCGCCAAGCACGACTGGCTGATTCCGCGCCTCGTCATGTTCCTGGCCACCTGCATCGAGGCACTCTACGACGGCGACATGCAGTACCCACCGGCTGGCGAAGACGAAGTCGAGGACGGGCTGCAGAGGCTGGTGGCGCACACGATGTTGTTGCTTCACAAGATCATCACGAGCCCGCTCAACGGGAACCCCGTCGACGTGTCGGCCAAACTGGCTAGGACCATAGGCGGCTCGCAGAAATACCTAGTTAGCCTGTCCAGGTTGAACTTTGCCGACGACCTCGTCTCGGAGGACATTGCAGAGCTCGCGCACGAGCTGCTGGAGTTGGCGGTGACGTCAGAGGCCGGAGAAGAGCTGGGGGAGTTTTTCAGCGGTTGAGGCTGACTACATAGGCATTGTCTTTTCCACAAAGGTAAACCGAAGGCGGGAAAGCATATTGGTTTCTGATGGATACTTTTCGAATTTCGAGAAGGGCGAATACATGTACCTAAGGCATGGAATGGAAGGTTTGTTGCGGGATTCGGGGCAAATTAAGGACATGATATCATGGCGGTGTTTTGGCGCTAGAAATGTAGAAATACCTACCTAGGTACTACCTAGGATTAAGGATGAAGATGCTGATTAGGTACCAACAAATGGATACGCATATGGCTAGGAGTCTGCCTACTTGTACGGCATTGTGCATACAGCCCCCAAAAAGGCATTAGGTGCCGACATGTAGTTTGTTGAGCTTAGCGTTAGTGTTACCTAGGTACCTACTATACATCTTGCTAACCTATATAAAGCAATTTGTATGTATGTTTAGGCGAAGAAGTGATATACCTTCGTTTTTAACGAAGGAGGAACAACTGAGTGAAACGAAAGGTTATTTGTAGTGTCGTAAAAAATTCCTAGCAGAATTCTATAGCCGAAATAGGTAATTTTGCCTTCTTATTTGGGAAGAGTGGGTCAGCTGGTTGTTGAAAAATTTCCAGGACAGTTTTTCATTCCAAATAGGAAATTCTCTCTGCTTATTTGGGTATAGTTTGTTCAATTCGGCTTTAATCGTATATACGTAGCTATAATCGGCTAAACCGGCTACACCTATATATAAGCTGTTTTTTATATATATAATTTTTACGGAAAGCTTATAGAGTTTATATTATAAGTACTCAACAATATATATATACACATATTTATTTACTACTTTAACAGGTGGCTAATCGACCTTTCTACTTATTAGGTGACTTATTTGTTAAGTGACCGATTTATCTGCTAGTTGACTTGCCGACCTACCAAGTTACTTGCTAGCCGGTCTACTTGCTAACCAGCTGGCCTATTAAGTGACCTACTGGTTAGGTAATCAACTTATTTATTAGTTAACCTACTTATTTACTAGTTAACTTATTTATTTACTAGTTAACCTATTTACTTACTAGTTAACTTATTTATTTACTAATTAATTTACTTACTTACTAGTTAATTTATTTATTTACTAGTTAATTTACTTATTTACTAGTTAATTTATTTATTTACTAGTTAATTTATTTACTTACTAGTTAATCTACCTATTTACTAGTTAACTTATTTACTTACTAGTTAATTTACCTACTTACTAGTTAGGTGACTAACTTATTTACTTACTAGTCAAATGACTAACTTACCTACTTACTAGTTAGATAACTGACCTATTTACTTACTAGTCAAGTAATTGACTTACTTACTAGTCAAGTGACTGACCGACTTACCTAGTAACCTGCCAGCCTACCAAGTGGGTCACTAGCTGGCCTACCTACCTGCCAGGTAACCAACTGACCTACCTACTTGTAGACCTACTTACAGGCCTAACTGCAAGTCAACAAGGGCCCAGAACCTAGGGCTAGGATTGAAAGGGCTAAAATTGGAAGGCTAAGATTAAAAGGGCTAAGATTAGAAGGGCTAAGATTAAAAGGGCTAAAATTAGAAGCGTTAAAAATAAAGGCAGTCTTTTCCTTTAGCTAGGAAAGAGCGGGAGCCGCATACGCGAAGCGCCTACACAGCAGAGCACACAGTTGGTAAAAAAGAGGCTAAAAAAAAGGGCTGCCTTTGTTCCCTATAGCCTGTCGAAGGTCTATATAGCCTGTATAGCCTGTGTGGCCTGTATGGCTTATAGCCCTTAAAAACGAAGGCTTCCTTGCCCCTAACCCCCAAGGGCCTCTAATATTTACATTAGCGCAAAAGGGGGGGTATAAAAAACTGTTACAGTAATTGTTACCGACTGCAAAAACAGTTATAACAATATAATTATTATTTAAAAATTATATATTATATATTGTTTTTAAGTTAATTTTGTTATAATGTAAAAAAATGATATCGAAAATAAATAACTTTTTACTTAAGAAATTATTATATAACTAAGTTTATTTTATATAACTGAATTAATTTTAGATTTAAATTAATTATTATAAATATAATATATATTTATTTTAAATTTATTATTTTTATAAGTAATTATAACAAGTTTATTTTTATTTTATATTAAAAAAGTTATTATTTATATAATATAATTTTAGTTAAAATAAAACTATTTTTAATAAAATAGTATTTAATATAAAAAAATTCTTTTTTTTTAATATATTATTATTTTTAAAAATAATAGTTTTAATTATTAAATATAGTTTTATATTAAATATTTTATTAATTTAAAAAGCTTTATAATTAATTATAATTATTTTTATTTAATAAAATTATTTTAATATAAAAAGTTATTTTAATTAAAAATATTATAGTTTTAAAATTATTATTTAATAATTATTTTTTTTAAACTATTATATAAAAGTTTATTGCTAGTTATATTAATAAAAGTTAATATTTAATATAAAAAATAAAAATTTATAAACTTTTTAGCTTTTTGAGTTTTTTTAGCTATTTTATTGTTTAATATATTTATTAATTACTATAGCTAAATTTTTATATTATAATTATATTATTATTAAATAATTAGTTTTATATTAATAAATTATTGTTTAATATAATTTAAAAACAATAATAAATAATTATCGATTTTATATTTAATAATATATAAAAAAAACAATTAATAATTATTTATAAAAATAGTTAATAAATATTAAAATAACAGTTATTACAAATATTAATTTTATATTAAATAATATATAAAAAAAGCTATTAATAGTATTAATTAAATTTATAAATATTAAAATAGCAGTTATTATAAAATATCGATTTTATATTTAGTAATATATAAAAAAAATAATTAATAGCTATTAATATTTTAAATTATTATATTTATTTAATTTATAAATATTAATATAGCAGCTGCTATAAAAAACTTTAATGTAATAAAAAATAATAATAAAAAGTTACTACAATATTAAATATTTAAAAAAAATATAACAATAGTTTTTTTAATATTAAACTATAAAAAACAGTTATTAATATAAAATAAAAAATTATATAAAAAATAAAATTTAAAAAAACTATATTACTAAATATTGTTTTATTATATATTAAAAATATTTAAAATAAAAACTAATATAAAAATATATTATTAAATATTATTTAAAATATTATATATAAAAAATATTTAAAATAAAAACTAATATAAAATTTAGTTATAAGTTTTTGTTTTAATATTATAAGTTAATATATATAAACTAAACATATAAAAGTATTAAAAAAAACTTACTGCAATTTTAAACAAAAATAAACTGTTGTTATTTTTATATTTTTAATATTATAATTAATATTTATATATATATTATATTGTTATTTAAAGTTAATTTATAGTTAATATATAATTGATTTATATATAAAACAGTTTATTAAATTTATTTTAAATTAAATTTAATAATATAAAAATAATAAATATTAAAAAATTCTAGCTATTAATTTAAAATTTATAACTAAAAATAATTTATATATTTTAATTATAAAATATTTTATTATAATTAAAATATTTAATAAAATATATTAAAGTTTATACAATTTAATATAACAAAAAATATAAGCAGTATAAAAAACTAAATAAGTAAAAAAACAAAATTTAAAATTTAATCGAAAAAAAAATATAATAGTATTAATAAATAGTAGTAAACAAATTAAACATATTAATATTTTTAATAAAAAAATATTACGCTTAAGTAAAAAGTTATTTATTTAGTAATTTTATACTAGTTAATTAAACTATAACTTTTTTAATAAAAAAAAATAAAATAAAAACTATTAATATATTTAGTAATAAAAAAAGCAGTATTTAAAAAAAAAAAAAATAAAAAAAAAAATTATAATAATTATTAATAACATTAATATTAAAAATATAAAAGCTTTATATAAAAAAATATTAAATATTTAATAAAAAACATTAATATTATTTTTTATATTATAACTATAATTTTTAGTTTTATTTAAATATTAAAAACTAACAATATAGTTAATAAAATTTTATTTTTAGTATTAAAGCTATTATAATATATTACTGTTATTTAAATTATTTAAAATAAATTTTAGCTATATTATTAACTATATAAAACTTCCGAATTAAAAACAAAAATAAAAAAGTAATAAATACTTTAAAAACTTTAAATTAACATGTTTAATAAAAATTAGAAAAAAAAAAACAAATTAAAATAAATTAATTAAATATTTTTTATATTATAAAAAACTAAAAGTTACAATAGTAAAAATTTAACAGTAAAATAATAATAAAATAAAAACTATTTAATAAGCAAATAAAATATTAAATAAAAATAAATAAATATTATAAAATATATAGTTAAATTATTAAATATAATTTATTTTAAATATAAAAAGTTTTTAAAAATATTAAACATTGTTTTTAAGTTTATTATAAATATAACAGTAAAAATAACTAAATTGCTAAATATAATCTAGTTTAAATTTTAAAAGTTTTTAAAAATATTAAACATTAATTTTAAAGCTACTAAAAAAATAACAATAAAAATTTGCTATATATAATAAATACAATTTAATTAATAAAATAATTAATATTGTTATAAACTATATTATTAAACTTAATATAAAATTTTATATATTATTTTTATTTATAATGTTGTTACAAATTATACTATTAAATTTAGTATAAAATTTAACTATATTATTAAATTTAATATAAAATTTTTTATATTATCTTTTTTTTTAATATTATTATAAATTATTATATTATTAAATTTAATATAAAATTTTATATATTATATTATTTTTGTTTGTAATATTATTATAAACTATATTTTTAAACTTAGTATAAAATTTTATATATTATATTGTTTTTGTTTACAATATTACTATAAACTATATTTTTAAATCTAGTATAAAATTTTAATAGTTTTATATATATTAAATTTTATAATTAATAAATAATAACAAGTTATTAAAACTAAAAACTATTTATATATTATTTATATTAATTTATAAAAGTTTAATTATAATATAACAATTTGTTATTATATATAGCAAATATTGTAGCAAATAATTAAATATTAAAAAATTAGTTTTAAATAATATAAAAGTAACTATAAAAAATAACTACTAATTTAATATATAATAATAAACAAATATACTATTTAATTTAGCGAATATAAAATCGTTTTTTTTTATTTTATAAACTTTTATAAAATAACTAATAAAAAAATAAAATTGTTTTTTTATAATATTATTTAAATATAAAAAAAATTTTTAAACATTTAATTATATATTATTATTAAATATATTTTAATATAAATATAAACTTTTTTATTTATAAAAAAAATTTTTTATTTAATATTTTTAAATAATATTTATAATTTATTATAAATGCTTTTTTTAATATTTACAAAAACATTTTATATTTTTTTATATTTTATACTAAATTAATATTTGTTAAATTATTAATATTAAAATATATTTGCTATATTAAAATTTTATAAAATGTAGCTAACTTTTTATAATTAATATATAGCAAAATTTTAATTTAATTATTATTTTTTTTTTTTTTTTTTTTTTATAATATAAATTTAATATATAAACTAAGTTTAAATATTACAATTATACTAACTAAAATATATTATACAAGTTTAATATAATTAATAAAAATAATTCTATAAATAATAAATATATTATTTATTTAATATTTTTTCGTTATATAAATATAAATGTAATATTGCAATAGTTTATTTTTGTAATTTTATTTTTATACTTTTTAAAAAGTTATATATATTAATATAATATAATATAAAAAAGTTGCAGCTAAATTTTTATTTATATTTTTTTTTTTTAAAAAGTATAAATATTAAATTATAAAATTTGTACTTATTAATTATATTAAAAATATATAAACTAATATAAATATTAAATAAGCTTTTTTAACTAAAAAATTAGTTGTTTTAAATTTTTAAATTAGTTTGTTTATGTTTTATTGTTAAAAAACTTATAACTAAAATATTTAACAACTTATATTTTTAAAGAAAATTGCTTTTTGTTAATAATATAATTGTTATAATATATTAATATTTATTTATAAATATATTTAAAACTAATAATAAATAACTATAATAGCTATAAATTTTTAAAGTAACTATTAATTCAACTATAAAAGTAAACTTTAGTTAGTATAACAATAATACAGCAGTATTTTTATATAAAATTAAAGTTGCAAATAAAAAAAAACAATATTAAAACTTAATATAACAATACTTTATAAGCTAATATAACAAATATAAAATAAATCTAAAAGTAGATTATATATTAACTATAATATAATTTAAATATATTTAAAATATTAAGCATTAACAAAAAGTAAATAACAAATATAATTAAAAATATTAAAAAAAAAATAATTTATATAAAAAATAGTTTCAACAAAACTATAAACAATAATATAAATAGTAAAACATCTATTAATAATAACTAAAACTTTATATATAATATTTAAAAATATAATTTTATATTAAATAATATATATATTAAATATTTTAAAATAACAAAAAAAAGTAGCTAAATATAAAAAACAGCTAAAACTTTATATATAAAACACTTAAAAATATAATTTTATACTAAATAATATATATATTAAATATTTTAAAACAATTATAAAAAATATAAAAATATAAACAATAGCTAAAACAAAATAAACAAACAATATAATATATACTAGTTAAATATATAACAATAATAAATTAATAAATAAAAACAATGTTTAAATAAATAATAACAGCTAATGAAATATTTAAAAAGTTAATTTTATATTAGCTTTATATAGCATATTAAATTTATAAAGTTATTAAAAAATTATAAAAACAATATAAATTATAACAAATATAAAAATTTAAAAAAAATGTTTTATAATAAATAATTAAATTACTAAAAATTTTAATTAAAACTATAAAAAATATTTTATAATAAATAATAAAATAGCTAAAAAGTTTAACTAAAACTATAAAAAATATTTTATAGTAAATAATAAAATAGCAAAAAAATTTAATTAAACTAATAAAAAATATTTTATAATAAATAATAAAATTATTAACAAACTTAACTAAAACAATAAAAAATAGTTTATAATAAGTAATAAAAATATTAAAAAGTTTAACTAAAGTAATAAAAAATATTTTATAACAAATAATAAAATTACTAAAAAGCTAACTAAAATAATAAAAAATATTTTATATATATTATAAAAAAACAAAAATATATATCTGCTTTTTAAAAAAATAAACTTATATATATAAAATATAATAATAACATTATATAGCTATTTTAATATAATAAATATTAACAAAAAAAATAAAACAAACAAAAAGTTTAAATTTATATTTATTTAAAAAAAAATTAATAATATTTGTTTAAATAAATATATTTTATATAAGTTATATATTTTAGTTTTTATTAGTTTTAATATTTTTATTCGTTTTTTTTATTATAATTTTATATTTACTTTTAAATATTAATATTTAATAAAAAAACTAAATAGCTTTTTTTTTATTAATAATAATTTAAATAAACTTTTATTAATTTAATTATATTTAAATTTTATTAAATATTATAAAAACAAACTATATAAATATTTAATATATAATAACAATTTAATTAATAGTAATAAATTTTTTAATAAAAACAAAATATTTAATTATATCAAAATATTTAAATATATTAAATATTATAATAAATTAATAATTTAGTTTAATATATTAATTAAATAATTAATAATAAAAAAGTATAAAAAAAATAATTATATTATAAAAATAATCTGCAATTTTTTAAAACTTAAAATATTTTTTAAAACTTTAAAGTTTTTTTTAGTTAAATAAAAATATAAAATTTTAATATATATTATAAACTTTTATAAATATTTTATTTGTTAATATAAACTATTTTTTTTTAAATAAAAAAGAATAAAAAAATTAAAAAAACTTTTAGCTTTTTAAATATATTATATTAATAAACTATGTTTTAATAAAATTAAAAGTAAAAAAAATATATTTTACTTTTTTTATAAAATTTTAATTTCAATAAATTTTTAAATATATAAAAGCTTGTTTTTTTATAATAATTTTAATTATTAAATATAAACATATTATATTATTTTAATATTATTTATATTAGTAGAACTTTTTGTATATATATATATAAAAGGATTTAAAGTAATTTATAAAGTTTAAGGTTTATTTTCAAGTTTTAAGTTTTTGTATTAATTTATATATATATTTTATAAAAGGAAATATAACTAGAAAAATTATACATAAGTTATTTATATATATATATATGTAGAACTTATAAGTTCTATAGATTTTAATAAGTTTTTATATTTTTTATTTATTTAGTTATTTAATAAAAGTTTTAGTTTAAGTTTTAATTATATATACTTAATATATATATATAAGTTTTATTAAATTATTAATTTAATACTGAAGATTTTTTCTTTTATGTAATAACTTCAGTTTTAATGTTAATTAATTTTCTGTTATTTTTTCTGCTATTTAATCGATTTATATATATTTTTATTTATATAACTAGTTTATTTATATTAACTAGTTTTTTTAATGTTTAATTAAATGTTTTTTTTATATAAACATTTGTTAAGTTGTTTTTATTATCGATTTAATATATTTTTATAATTTTGCGATTTTTGTATATTTTTTAAAATAATATAATATTAATTATAAGTTGTTTTTTTTATATAGTTTTTAATTTAACTAAACATTTATACAAAAACTTAAAATTAATATATATAACTAGTAATATAATTAGTAATTTTATTATATAAATGATTTTTTAAAAAGTTATATTAAATATAATAATATAATTAAATTTATTAACTATATTATATAACTTATTTATTAATATATTATATATAATTTGTTTATATTTAATTAAATTTTAATAAATAATATTACTTTTAATTGTAAAAATGTTTTTTATATAGCTTTTATTAACTAGTACAATTATAAATTTAATTTAAAAACTTAAATTTTTGTTATTTGTAAATGTTTTGTTAATAAAAATAAAAATTTTTATATAACTAAAATTTAAAAATATATAGTATAGTTTTTATTATATATTATTAATTTGCTATTATATTTATATATTTAATGTTTTAATATTGTTTTTTAATAGCTTTTAAATTTATACAGCAATTAATAAGTTATATAATGTTTTTAGTTGATATATTAATGTAATATATACTTTTTAAGCTTATTAAACAATATATTGTTAAAAATAATTTTTTATACAAAAGTTAATAATATATAATTGTTTAGTTTGTTTTTATTAAATAAAAAAAAATCCTATTTATTTATTTAAATTTTATTTTTGTTAAATTTAATAAAATATTTAAATATTAATTTTATTTTCAGTTTTATATAAAATAATAGCTTAGTTTTTTTTTTATATAAAAACTTTTTAAATATAATACTAAAAATATTATTTATTTAAAATTTTATAATTACAAATTTATTAAGTTTTTTTTTAATATATAATAAATATAAGTTATATATAAATACTTTTATATTTAATTTTTAGTAATAATATTTATAATAAGTTTTATATTAATATAATTTTGATTTAACTAATTTATATAATAGTTATATAATTTAAAATATAATGTTTGTTAAATATTTGTTTTTTAGTTTTTTTAATAAGTAAATATAAATTTTTTAGTTTAATTTGTTATATAATTATATATATATTTAAAAAATATTTTATAGTTTTATATATATACTGTAGTTTTAAATTAGCAATAGTTTTAAAGCTATAATAAATTATTGACTTATATATTAAATTATTAGTACTTATATAAAAATTTAAACTTTGTTATTATTTTTATAACTTTATATAATTAATTTAAATTTTTTATATAATTTAGTTGTTTTATTTTTAATCTTTTGTATAAGTTTAATTCAAAAAATTTTTATTTAATTATATTAGTTCAAATTATATTATATAAACTAAAATATATTTTAAGTTGTTAATGTATTTATTTTAACTATATTTAATTATTTAAAAAGTATACTAGATGTAATAATTATATTATTTTGTTTTAATTATATAACTAAAATATAATTATTAATTTTTTTTGATATAAAGTATTAATTGTTAATAAATATAAATAACTTTTTTAGTTTGTTTTTGTGTTAAAGTTGCAACTGTTTAATAGTTTAAAAAAAGTCGTATAAAAAGTTATTTTTTTTATATAATAAATTAAATATAGTTTTTTATTAATAGTATAACTTAACTTATATATAATAAAATTTAGCTGATTTATTTATTATATCAATTATAATGTTACAATTTTTAATTGTAAAAATTTTATATAGTTTTATTTAACTTTTACGCTTTTTTTATATTATAACTTTATTTTATAAAAATAAAAAAAATACTTTATATAATAATATTGGTTTATTTTTAGTTTATATAACTTAATTAATATTAATTTTTATATAAATATTTTTTAATATTTTTATAACTTTTTATATAGCTTTTACTTTTTAAATAATTTTTAATAAAAAAAATAAATTGCTATTAATTTTAAAGTAAGCTTTAAAAACTAATAAAGTTAATATAAAACTATTTAGTTTAACTATATTATTTAAAACTTTTATAACTATTTATAATACTGTTTTTTTGTTTATATAATAATTGATTTTTTTATATAAAATATTAAACATATAATAAAATAATATATATATTTATTTAACTTTTTTAACAGTTTAATATATTTTAATAAGCATTTTTTTATATAAAGTTTCAATTAATTATATATTATTGCAAAATTTTTTAAATGAAAAATTTATACCGAAATTATATATAATATAATTAAGTAATTTTTAATATATTAAAATTTAATATTAATATAATATGTTTTAAATATTATATATATTTAAAAATTTTAAAAATTTAGCTATTTAAAACAAAATATTTATATTAATTATATATAAAATTAATTGTTTGTTAATTTATATAATATTAATAATAATTTTATAGTTAAAATTATATTTATTTTTTAGTAAAAACTTAAATTTTTTTAAAACTTGATTATATAATTAATAATAATAACAAAACTTTTTAATTTTTTAAAATATTAAAACATTAATATTATTATATTTAGTTTTTTGTAGTAATTTTATAAATCTTTTTATATAAAAGTATTTAAATTAACAATATAATTTTTAAAACTTTTATTTTATAAAATAATTTGTAGCTTTTAATTAGTTAATATTAAAAAATAAATATTTTTATTTTTATATAATTAATACTGTTATATTATTTTATTATATAATTATATTTTATATATTATTAAAATAAATATATAGTTGATTTATATTTTATAATAATAGTAAAAATAAAATCAATATATTTAAAATATAAAATTTAATTAGTTTAATTAATATTAAAATTGTTATAATATTTATAACTTTAAAGCTTTTAATATTATTAAATTGAATTATTATATTATTTAAAGTTTAATTTATTTATATAAAAAAGTTTTTTTATATAAAAGTTTTAGTTTAAATTTTTTTAATAATTAAAATTTTAGCTATATTAATATTTTATAAAATATTTTAATACTTTATATTATATTAACTGTTTAAATAGAAATTATTTAATATTAATATTTAGTTTTAAATATATATATTTTTTTTTATTATATAATAAAAATATATTAAATTTATTAAAAATTAAACTATTTTATTTTTAGTTTTAAAATTTAAATTATTATTAAATTTATTATTATATAAAAAGTTTTTATTATTTTTATAATTTAATATAAATATATTATATTTTTTATACAATAAAGTTTTTTGCTTTAAAATATTGTATATAGTAAAATATTGTTTTTTTACTTTTGATTTTTTTTATTAGCTGTAATTAATAAATCAATAATTAAGCTTTTTATAAATAAAGTATTTTTTGTTATTTTTGTTGTTTTTATTATATAATTATTGTAATTTTTAGCAAAAGTTTTTTTTAAAGTTATAATTATACAGTTATTTTAAATACTTAGTATTATATTATTTGTTAATAAAATAAATATTTATTATATAATAATAGTTTATTTTTCGATTAAAAAAAACTTGTAATACTGTTTATAAATTAAAAAATAAAGCTTTATATATAAATTTTTAATTAATTAAAACAAATTTAAACTTAAATATATTAAAATATATTTATATAATTGTTATATAAAATAATATTTTTTTATAGTAGTTAAGTTTTAAAATATATTGTATAAATTAAAGCTTGTTAATTATAGTTTTTAATATTTTAAATATTATTTTTGTTAAATTGTTTTGTTTTATTTATATAAAAATAATAATAATTTAATTAATTTAATATTAACTATAGTTAATTGTTATATTAAAATAATTGTTAAACATTATATAAATTTTGTTTTATTTATATATTGAACTAATATAATTAAAATAATATTGTTTAGCTTTTTTTTTTAATATAAAAAAAAATATTATATAGTACTGTTTTTTAATAATTTTAAATTAACAGTATATTAAAATAAAAATTTAAACTTTGTTATATAATATATTATATAGTTTATTGCTATAGTTTTAGTTAAATCGCTATATTTTAGTAAATATAATAAATTAAGCTGTTTTAATTAAACTATTGTAAATAATTTAAATAAAAAAAAATTTATACAACTAATTTTTATATATAAATAAAAACATAAAATATACAGTAAAAATTTTAGAAATAAATATAAATTTTTAAGTTTTTATTTATATAAAAAAACTAAATATTTAATTATTTGTATTAAGTATTATATAGTATATTAATATTATTAGTTTTAATATAACTAATTATAATATTAAATAGTTTGTTTATATAACTAAAAGTTCTAGTATATTTGCTGATATAAATACTAAAACTATTTATATAAATATATTATTATCTGATTTTTTATTGTTGTTATTATTGCTAAATTTTTTAAGTATATATATAAGTTTATTGTTGTATATATTTCTATATATTTTGATTTTTTTATTATTTGTAGCTATTATAACAAATATATATTTAAATATACAATTAATATTTATAAATATAAGTTTTGTTTAGTTTTTAAAATTTATTACAAATGTTTATATAAATTGTTCGCTTTCGATTTTTAGTTGTATATACTTTTTTAAGTATTGTACAAAATATGTAAATATTTGTGTTAAAATAATTAAGTTGTTTAAATTAATAATAATATTTTAATATTTAAAGTTAGTTTTGCTTTTTTATTTAAAAATATTAATGCTGCTTTTTTTAGCTATATTTTTGTATAAAAATAAATATAGTTTTTTGTTTAAAGATTTAAAGTAATTAGTTTTAACTGCTATAGCTACAGCTGTTATAACTAATTTTGTTATAAGTTTTAATATAGTTGTAAAAGTAAAATAAATATAAAAATAAAAAAATAAATAAATAAATAAAATAGTTAAAAAGTTAAATATATAAAATAGTTTATAGTTTTATTAATTTTTGTATAAAAGTAATTAAATATTATATAAAAAAAATTCTTAATTTTGTAATAATTAAGTTTTTTCGTTTAATAGTTAATTTAACTTTTTTTTTGTTAATTAATATAAATAATAGTTCATTTTTTGTATAAAAAGTAAAAAATTTAATACAAAAGCTATTTTATAGCTAAACTCTACTTTTTTACTTTGTTAATTTGTAATTATATTTTGTAATTATTAATTAATATTAATAGAACTTTTTGTATATATATATATAAAAAGATTCGGAATAATTTATAAAGTTTAAAGTTTGTTTCTAAGTTTTAAGTTTTTATATTAATTCATATATATATTTTACAAAAAAAAGTATAACTAGAAAAGTTGTATATAAGTTATTTATATATGTGTATATATAAAACCTGTAAGTTTTATAAATCTTAATAAGTTTTTGTATTTTTTATTTATTTAGTTATTTAATAAAGGTTCTAGTTTAAGTCCTAGTTGTATGTACTTAGTATATATATATAAGTCCTGTTAAGTCATTGGTTTAACAATTTATAATATTGTTTTTTTTTAACAATATTAAAATAGAAATTTTTTTAAACATTTTTAATAATTACATATAAACAATAAAATAAATTTACTTAATAATTAAAATAGCTAAATAATTTTTGCTATTATAGTATATTTTTAATAATATATTAAACAAAAATATATATAAATTTTTTATTTTTATTAACTGAAATATTTTATTTATTATTAAAGTTATAAATATAAAATAATACTTTAAAAATATTTATAATTTTAGCTTTATATAAACTAAAAGTTAACAAAATAATACTATATTTTTATAATTATTAATATTATATAAAAAATTCGCTAATTATATAAATTTTAAAAAAACTATAATATATATTTTAATAAAGCTTAAAAATATTAATATATATTTAAAAAAGCAAAAAAATAACTTTTTTAAATATAAAATTTTATATAAAATAATTTTTTTTATAAGTTTTTAATTTTAATTTAATTTAATAAAAAAAAATAAACTTTATAATATAAAACTTTTTTTATTTTTAGTTGAAAATATATTTAATTTTATATATAAATAGCAATAAAGCTAAATATATTAATAAATTATTAAAGTTATAGTTATAATTAATAATTATAAGTTAAATTTAATATATAAAATATTTAAGTTTTAATATAAACTTGTTATTTTTAATAAGTACTAGTTTAATATAACTTAAAATTAATTATAAAATTATAATATTAATTAATAAAAATACAATTTTAAATAGTAAGTTTTTTTGTTTATATATATTTTATAATATTATAATATATTTTTTAATAAAATTAAATGTTTTAATTATACAAATAAAATTAAATTTATAATATATTATTTTTACTAAATAGTTATTTTTATATTTAAAACTATTTACAATATAAAATTTAATAATATATTTAATTTTAATAAAGTTAAATAAAAATAACGAACTTTTATTTAAATAGCAAAAATATTTATTTAATATAATATAAACAACTTTTTTTATTATTAAACTTTTTAAAAGTTAATAATATAGTTATTAATATAATATATTATTTTATAGTAAATATTAATTGAAATATTTAGTAAAAAAAACAATATAGCAACAGTTTTTTCAAAGTTAAACATAAGTATATTTTTTTCGAACTTTATATATAAAAAAAAATAAGTAATATTTAGTTTTACAGTAATTTTCTGCATTTTTTTTAATAAAAAGCTTTTAATAAAATTAATATTTAAAATATTTTTAAATTTAAAAATATTTTAAATTTTTTTAATGTTTTAAACAAATTAAAATATTTTAACAAATTACTAATGTTTTTTTTATAAAATATAATTTTGTTTTTTTTATATTGTTAATATTATATAAAATACTAATAAATTTTTATTATAAAAAATATAAACAATTTTTTTAAAATTATTTTTTAAATATAAAGTTAATATTAAAAAAGTTATATTTATAAACAAATTATGTTTTAATAAATTAATATCTTTATTAATTAAATTTAATATAAAGTTGTTTATTTTTAAAAAAAAAACTACATTTATATTAAAAATATTATTGTTAAATATATTAATATTGAAAATATTATAATTAAAATTATTGCTATTAAAATCATTGTTACAAAAATTAATATTATTAAAAATATATTAAATTATAATAAAAGTATTATTTTTAATTTTTAGTAAAATTTTATTATTATTTTTTTTAAAAATTAACAAAATATTATTAAAAATTTTAAATAATATATTATTTAATTTAATACTAAAATTTATATATATTTACTACTAAATAATTATATATTTAATATATTTATTTATAATATTTGTTTTTATATATAATTAATAAAATAAAGTAAATAGTTTTTTAGTTATAATTTAATTATTTATAAACTTAAAAATATTATATAAATTAACAATATAAATATAAAACTGTTTTTATTTACTAATTATAAGTTTATAATTTTTTAATATAATAAATTGTTTTAATAATTTCTAAAATAATATATTGTATAATAAATAATATAAAAAAAAAAAATTAGTTAAAAAATATATTAAAGTGTAATATATAATAGTTTATAAATAAAATAAAATTAAAACAATTTAAAAGTATAGTTTAATAGTTTATTTATATAGCTTATTATACTTTTTAAAATTATTTCTATTTTATTATTATTATAGTTTTAAAATAATTTTAAAAAAGTATATATTAATATATTAATTATAATTTAAATAATTTTAGCTTATAAATAAAAATAATAACTATTTATACTAACTTTTTATTTTTTTTATTTTTTATTATATTTTTAATTTGTTTTTATTAATAATTTAATTATTATAGCAAATTATTTTATATATTTGTTTTTTAATTTAAATATTAGCAAAAGTTTTTTTTTAAATATTAATATTTTAAATAATAACTTTTTTAACTTTAAAAATATATAAAAAGCTTTAATTAAATATAATATAAAAAAAAATAGTAATAAATAAAAAAGCAAAAAAAAAAAAAAAAAAAAAAAAAAAAAATAATAATTTTTTTAAAATTTTCAACTTTTTATAAAAATTTTTTATAATAACAAATAAATTAAAAAACTAATATATCGATTATATTTATATAAGTTTATATTTTAATTAAATAATAATATATATTATTAATTTTTTTATAAATAAAATTTAAAAAAGTTAATAAAAAATACTTTGAAATTAAAAACTTTAGTTTTTATAATTTTAAATAAAACTATAATATAAAAAAAACTTTTGATATTATTTAAAAATTTAATATTAAAATATTTATTTGTAATATTAAAAACTTAATAAAAATTAATTTGTTATTTAATTTTAATAGTTATAATATCGATATTTTTTTAAGTTATATTATATATAGTTTAAAATAATTAAATAAGTTTAAAACTTATATATATTTTATAATAAAAAAAAAGTTTAAAAATAATGTTTTTATTTAAAAATATTAAACTTTTAAAAAGTTTTAAATAAATAATTAACTTATACTTTATTAATATTAAATTATTTATTAACTATATTTATTAAAACTATATTAATTAGTTTATAATTAAAAACTAAAAAAAAAATTTTATAAATAAAATAAAACTTTTTTAACTATAATAATATTTTAAAAAACAATTTAATATTAATAATTTTATAAATATTTTTAACTAAATAAAACTAATTATTAATATAAATAAATTAACAAAAAAATTAAAAATTTAATATATAAATATATTATATATTTTTAATATAAAAATAAATAAATTAATTATTACTGTAGTTTTATTTATAAAATTAAATATATATATTAAATTAAACATTAATTAAAAAAACAATTTAAATAGTTTTAAAATTTATTTTTTTAATTAAAACAACTATTTAAACTGTTTTAATATATTAATAAAAATTTTTTAGTTTTAAAAATTTAAACTAAAATAATTAAATATTAAACTTTTTTATATTTTAAAATAATTTATATATATTAAAAAAATATCAAAAAAAAAAATTACAAATTATTTATATAATTTTTAAGTTTTTATTTTTTAAATTAAAAAAGTAAAAATTATATATTTTATATTTATATTATTATTTATTTAGTTTAAATTTTTTAATCTTTTTAAAAATAACAAAACTATTAAATAGCTAACAAAAAAAATTAAATAAATATTAAGCTTATTATAAAAAAAAAAAAAAAATAACAAAATATTTTATTATAATAGTTAAAATTTTCTGTTTAAAAAAATTAAAGCTAAAAATAATATAATATTTTAGTTTATAAAATAAATTAAAAAATTATTTGCTTTTTTTATATTAATACTTTTATTATAAAAAATATAAATTTATTATTTATAAAACTTTAAACTTTTTATTAATAGTTTATTTTATATTAAAGTTTATTAGCTATAACAAAGTTTATTAATTTAACAATAAATAATATTTATTATTTAAAGTTATAAATATATTAATAAATTATAATATTTTAAATTTTATATTAAAGTTTATTAATTAAAACTAAATTTATTAACTATATAATAAACAATATTTGCTATTTAAAACTAAAAATATATTTAAAAATTATATTATTTTAAAATTTATATTAAAAAATATTAATTAATAAATAACTAATAATTTTATAATAAATAATATTTACTAACTAAAACTAAAAATATATTAAAAAACTATATTATTTTAAAATTTATATTAAAAATATTAATTAATAAAAAGCTAGTAATTTTATAATAAGCAATATTTGCTATTTAAAGTTAATAATATATTAAAAAATTATAACATTATAATTTTTATATTAAAAAGTATTAATTAAAAAAAAAACTGCTATAGTAATAATAAATATTATTTAATATTTTAAGCAGAAAATATTAATATAAATTAATAAACTATATTATTTTTATTTTTATATTAAAATTTAAATAATACATTATTTTTATTTTATTATATTTTAATATTATTATTAATTATTTTATATTAAATTTAATTTAATATAACATAAATTAATAAACTATATTATTTTTATTTTTATATTAAAGTTTAATTTAAATAATATATTATTTTTATTTTATTATATTTTAATATTACTTTTTATTATTTTATATTAAATTTAGTTTAATATAGCTTTAATATATAAAAATTAAATATATAAAAAACTTTATTATTTATATTTTATAATTAAATTTTTATTTTTTTTAATTTATATTTATATATTATTAATTATAATATTTTATTTATAATAAATATTTTATATTAATTTAAACAGTTAACTAAATTAATATTACTAATATATTAAAGTTTTTTTATTTAATTTTTAATTTTATTATTTAATTATTATTTTTTTTTTATTTTATTATTAAATTATTTACTAATATTTTTAAAATATTTTATTATTTATATTTAATATTTATTTTTTATATAAAATTTTTTATAAATAATTAATAACTATATTTATATTTATTATAACTATTTAATTTGTTAATAATATATAATAAACTATTATTTATAAATTTATTTCAAAACTATATATTTTTAATATTTGTTTTTTTTATTTATTTTTATAACAATATTATAGCAATAATAACAATATATATTTTTAAACTATTAACTATAACATTTATATTTTTTTATTTATTAATAAAATAAATAAAAAAAATTATAAATAAATTAATTTTTAAAATTTTAATATTATTTTTACTTTATATATTATATATAATAAGTTGTTTTTTTATTATTTTTTATAGCTTTATAATTAATTTTATAATTTGTACTTTTTTATTTTTTATATTAAATAAGTAATTTTTTTTTTTTTATATTATATATTTTTAAATCTTAAAAAAAAAAACAATTTAATAATTGTATTATTTATTTAATATATTTTATATTATATTTTATTTTTAAATTATAGTTATTTTTAATAAATTTATAAAGTTTAAATATTTAAATAATATTTAATTTTTTATTAAACTATAAATAAACTTTATTTAATATTTAAAGTTTTATATAAAATTTATATTAGTTAAATTATAATTTATTTTTTAAGTTTTATATTTTATATTAATATAAATATTAATTAATAAATAATTACTAAAGTAATAATAAATTTATAAATTATTAAAAACTTAAAATTTAAAACATTAGTTATTTTAGTTAACTTATTAATATATATATAAATATAAAAAATATAAAAATAAATAAAATATATATTAATATTATAAGCTTTAATAATATAATAATTTAAATAACTTTAATTAATAACAATAGTTTAAATAATTATTTTATTATAAAATATATTAGTATATTTAAACTATATTTTAATATAAAAAAAACAAAAATAGGATTTTTAAATATTAAAATTAATAAAAAATTAAAAACTAAATATAATAAAAAAACTTTTATTATAAATAATATTTAAACTAATATAAATAACTAAATATTTATAAAAATTAAACTATTTATTAATATAAAAAAGTAAAATAATATAAATTTATTTAATATAAATAATAATATAAATAATAATAATAAAACTAATATTAATGCTTTAATTTAAAAAAAAATTAAAAATAATAATAATAAAGCTTTAAATAATAACTAATTTTTTTTTAATATAAAATCTATTAATAATATTAAAAATAATAAAAATAGTAAAAATATAAATAATAATAAAATTAATATATTTAATTAAATTTTTAAAACTTATAATAATTTAAAAAATAAAAACTTAAAAAATAAAAATAACAATTTTATTTAAATAAATTGTTAGGATCTAAGGGCTAAGATCTAAAAAAATACTAGTATATTTGTATATATTTATTCTGTATATATCTCGGAAGAGATTCTTTTTTTTTTTAAGTTTTAGTTTTATATAATATATATTATTAGTTATACTATTTATTATATTATATTTAATTTATAATTTTTTTTATTCTGTAATAATTTTAAAACTTTTATTTAAAGTTATTTGTAATATAAAATAACATTTTAACGTTTTAAAAAGTTTGTTGTATTTATAGATATAATAAAGTTAAATACTATTTGAGATAATAATAAAAATATTCCGAACTAGCTTTAATTCTAAATTTTTTTTAAAAAAGCTTAATTTTTTGTTTTTGTTATTACTTCTGAATTATTAACTAATATACCAACTTTGTAAAAAGTTTTTATAAAAGTACAAATAAAAAATCGTTAATTAAAACTTAAATAAAACAAACGAAATTAATATACTGCTAAATTATACAATTTTTGATTTAAAACTGTACTAAAAACAACTTTTAAAAAAAAAAAAAAAAAAAACTAATGATTTTATCGACTATAAAAAACAGCAAAATTTTAAACGATCGGTTTTTTTTTATTAACGCTTGATTTTTGAAGTATATTAACAATGTAGTTATAATGTTACTTCTGCACTTTTTAACAATAATAATATAATCAAGTCTTTTATATATACGAATTATCAACAAAAATATAACAAATTTAAATCGGACTATAATAATAATATAAATTTTAGTTAATTAGTTAAATTTAAATATAAATTATTAACTTTAAATTTTATATATAACAAATAAACTAAATAAATTAAAAAGTTAAAGTTTATATTTAATAGCTTTAAATATAAATTTAATTGTTTAATAAACAAAATTATATATATAATTAGCAAAATAAATCAGAATTATAAAAATAAATATTAAAGCTTATTTAAAAAATTTTTAAAAACAGAATAGCTCCGATATTAATACAATTAAAATGTATTTTTAAAATAAACAAAAACTTTTATATAATAGTTAATATATTTAAAAACAAATATAAATATATAGTTAAAATATATTTATTAACTTTTAAATTAATATTTTAAATAATTTAACTATTATTTAATTTAAATTGAAAAGTAAGAATTAAAAAAAACTAACAACGAAAAAGCTATGTTTTTTTATTAAAAACTATTTAATTTTTTAAAAAAAAAAATAATAAATTTTTGTAACTTTTTACTTATTATTTAAAAAAATATAGTTAATATAATAATATACTAATAAAAATTAATAAATAAAAATTAAAAAAAAATATAGCAACAACTAAATTTATATATAAATTATAATCGAAGTTATTATAAATTTTGTATAAAACTTTTATAATACTATTATTTTTACTATAATTTTTTATAATTATAAAATCTATATATAATTAATAAAAATTGTTATAAAAACTATCGCTTTAAAAAGTTATAAAACTTTTAATATTAAAATCTTTAATTTAAATCAACAAGTTATTAAGTTTTAAAGTATTAAATATATTAATTTAATAAACTAAAAAATAAATATAAAGTTAAAAAGTTATAAAAGCTTTTAAAAAACAAGCTTGAATATTATTTAAATTTAAATTAACAACTATTAAAAAATTAAAACTTTATTATTTGTTTTTTTTGTAATAAAACAAAATATTATATTAATTAATATTTTAATAAACAGTTTTAAAAACGAACTATTTAAAAAATTTAAACTATTAAAAAAAAATTTAATAATTTTTATTATTTAAAATAAACTGTTTTTTTTTATTAATCTGTTTTAAAAAATTATAATAACTTTAATTTAAAAAACAAAAAGTAAGTTTAAATTTTACAATAAAATTTAAAAATAAACACTAACTATTTGTTTTATTTTTTTAATATTTTTATATTTTTTGTTTAATATATATATTTAGTTTAAATAAACTATTTTTAAAAACATATATTAATTTAAACTTTTATATTAAATATAATTATATTAGTTATATTTTTGTTTTATATTATAAACTACAAAAAGCTTTTTATAAGTTTTATAATTTATAAACTATAAATTAAAAAAGTTTAAATATATACAGAGCTTATTAAGTTTTTTGTAAATTAATTAATTAATAAAAAGTTATTTGTATAATTTAATATATATATACTGCAATATTATATAATAATCAATTAAAAAAAAGTTTAATACTATTGTTTTAATTAACTTTAAAAAGCGAAAAAATTATACTAGATCTAAGCTCGGATTAGTAGTTTTTTAGTTTTAAATAAAAACACTTTGAATTATTATTACTTTAAAAGTTTGTATAAGTTTGTTAAAATAAAAAGTATTATTAAATAATTATTATTTTGTTTAAGTTTTTATTTTTAAAAAAAATAAAAACAAAGCTAACTTTTATAAGTTTTAACTTAGTTTTAAAAAAGTTTCGAGATTTATTTAAATTTTTTAATACTTTTAATGTTAATATATTTTTTTACATTTATTGAAATAACTTATTAATTAATTTGCAAAAAAATATAACAGTATTTTATTATTTTATTTATTTTTTAATTTAAAATAAGTTATAAAAATTAAAAAATTAGTTACAAAAAATAATAAAAAGCAAAAAAATTAAAAAATTAAAAAGTTTTACAAAAGTATTAATACTTTTTATATTTAAAAAAAATAGAATTTTATGTTTTTGTATTAACTATAAAAAACTTAACAAAATTTTATAAAAAAATTGTTTTATTTTTTTATTTATTTTAAAAATGTTAAATAGAATTATATATATAAAAATATTTTTAAAAATTGATTTTAAAAATGCTTATTATTATATATAAATTTAAAAAAAAAATAAATAAAAAATAGTGTTTTATATATGTTATAAATACTATAAATTTTTAGTTATATTTATAAATTTATATAATATTTTTACTACTTTTTAAAATTATATATAAAAAATACTTAATAATATTTTAAATATTTTTTATATAGTATATTTTAATGATATGTTTTTTTTTTTTTCGAATAGAAATTTATATATAAATTATGTTCGAAATATTATTAAAAAACTCTAAAAAGCTAAATTATATACTAAATTTTTTAAATGCTAATTTTATTAATATAAACTAGAATTTTTAAGTTATATTATTTTAAATAAAAAAATTAAAATAAACTTTTTATAAATCGATACTATTAAAAAATAGCTTTTTTTTAGTTTTTGTTATAAACTACAGTAATTTTTAAAATTTTGTAACTTTTATTGTTGTTTTATTAAAAAGTATTTTTTAGTTGCTGTTTTATTATATCAATATTTAAAAAAAAATATAACTAAAACAAAAAAAAGTCGAATTTTTTTAAATAATTTAAAAAAGTATGTTTTTAAACAATTGTAAAATTTATTTAAACAAGTTATTTTTTTTATATATTTTAATTCTAAAAAACAAATATTAGTAAAAACTGATATATTTAAAGCTATATTTATAAATAACTTATTGTAAAAAAATAATCGAAAGCAATAATAACTAATTTTGTTTTATTTTTAAAAGTTTTTTAATTAAAAATTAAACTAAAATATATTAAACAAAAAAATGTTAATTATTATTAAAAGTTTTAAATATTAGTATTACTATTTATAAAAAAGCAAATTGTTTATTAAAATATTAACTGATTATAATAACTTTTAAACTTTTATAAAAATGCTAAAACTAAATAAAAAGTAAGCTTGATAGTATATTTATTTAGTTTTTTTTGATTTTATTATTAAGTACAAAAAAAAAAAGCAAAATAAAGCTGATTTTTTTTTGTACTGCTTTAATTATATAAGTAATATATTTTTTGATATAAATCTTTTTTTTATATTAAAAAAAAAGATTGCTATATAATATACAATTATTAAAAATTAATATTTAAAAATATTAGTTAAAAAAGTTTATATTAAGCGCTATTTTTTTAAACAATTAATTTTTATTTAGTTAGTTATATATATATAAGTATAAATAACTACTATAAAAAAAGATATTTAAAACTTAAAAATTAATTAAAGTTTTAAATTATTAATTTAAAATATTTAAAAAAAAAATCTTAAATATTAATAGATTTTAAAGCGAATCAAAAATGGTTTAACTATAAAAAGTTAATAGTTAATTCAAAATTTTTTAGTTTTTTATAATAAAAAAGTTTATATATTTTTTAAAAAATCAATTTATTTTTAATTAATTAAATTATACTACAACAACTTTTTTGCAAGTTATTTTAGTTAAAAGCGTATTTTAAAACTTTTTTAAAAAAAGTTCTACTAGTAAAACTTAAAGTATAATATACAAAGCTATATAAAAAGCTGTACTATTTGTTTCAAGTTTAAAGTAAAACATTACTAAAAATATAGCGAATTGAATAGTTTGCTAATATTTATTAAATTTATACAAGAATTATTTATAAATTTTATAATTAATTTATTAAAAACTTTTTATAAAAGCAGTTATATAAATTTTATATTAGTAATTATAAACCGATTTATTAAATTAATATATTTATTATTTGTTTATATAACTATAACAGTTATATAGCTAGCTATTTTATTTTATTAGAAAATAAAATATAAATTTAGAAGTTTTATTAAAATAATTATTAATCAAAGTTTTATATTTACTAGTAATTTCTAGTTTAATTTGTATTATTATATTAAAATTAAAAAACATTATTTAGTTATGTTTTACTTTAAAATCAACAGTTAAATAAAATATATAAATTAAATAATCAAATATTATTTAAAGTGTTTTACTTTTATTAAACAAATTAATTAGTTTTAATTATTACTTTAAGCTTTTTTCGCTATAAATTTAACAATTAATTTAACTATTAATATTTTATTTTTTTAAGTTTTATATAGTTATATATTAAAATTTAAATTATTTATTAAAAACAACTTTATTTTAAAAAAAGTACTAATAATAAAAAATCGATTAAATAAATTAAAAGCTATTAAAAATAAGTTAACAAAATAGTAGTAAAATATAATTAAAAATTAAACGAAATATTATAACAACAAATATAAATTAATAAACTATAAAATAAGTTAATTAATTACTTTGTTAATTAAATATTTTAAGTTTAAAAAATATTACTGCAAGCTAGCTTTTAAATATATTGAACTATTTAAAATTATTAGTAAAATTAGTTTATAGATTTATTACTTTTGTTTTTTTATACAATATATTTGTTTTTATAATATATTTTTTGTTTAATTATTAAAACTTTAAAAAGCTAATAGTATAAATAAATTATTTATATTTAACTTAAAAAATAATAATATAAAATAAAAAATAAAAAATATAATAAAAAAACATACTTATAAAAAAGATTTATATTATAAAGTTAAATAGAAAAGTTAGTTAACTGAATATAATTAATAAGTATTAGTTACTAATATATTTATTGCTAAAGCTATTATAAACTTTAAAAAAAAAAAAAAAAAAAACATAAAAAAAATAAACTAGTAAAGTTATAAAAAAAAGTATTTATAATATTATAATAAAAATATATTAAAACTGCTAAAAAAACCTTTTAATTAATTGTTTAAAGTTGTTAAAAAAACTAATAAAACAAAATAAACTAAAACTTTTATAAAAAAGTTTATATAATAAAAATTGAACTTATTTTTTTAAATAATAATTTGCGTTTTATTAATAAGTTATATATAAAACTTTGTTAAAAAATTTAAAAAGTAAATTTAAAAACATTTTAAAACGTTATAAACTTTTTATAAATTTTAAAATGTTTTATATTACTATTGTTTTTATAATAAATTGCTTTTATTTTTTTTATAAAATAACATATAACTAAAAACTAAGCTGTATAGCTAGCATTAAAAAGCTATAAACAAAACATAATAACGCAGCAGTATTAAATATATTAATTAATGTTTTATTTAAGTTAAAAATAAAAATAAAAAATAAGCAAAATAATTTATTTATAACATTAATAGCAAAAAAAGCAATAGTTTATTAAGCTAAAGTTTTATATTAATAAATTAAAAATTAATATTTAACAATAATATTTTAAAGTTAGCAATTAATATTAAAATTAACAGCAAATATAAACAAAGTAGCTTATTTTTATAATAAAAACTTTGCTAATAAAGCAGAAAGCAATATAGTATAAAAAAAAAATATAACAAAAAAACTTTAGAAAATAAAACTATGTTTTAGCAATTTTATAGCGAAATTAAACCGAAATATATTAAATACAGCTTTTTTTTTTGTTATAAATAACAGTATTATTTAAATTGTTGTTATTTTTTTGTTTTAAATTAAATAAGTTAATATTAAATTTTAAAATTTTATACAAATAAATTATATTAAATATTATTATAATAAATAACTAATTTTTTAATAATAAAACAAAGTTAAAACAAAAGTGAAATTATTTATAAATTTATAAATATTATAGCTTTTTTAGCAGCTACTATATATAAAACTTCTTAAATTTTTAAAAAAGCAGCAGATTTTTAAAAGTTTAATATTTTTAAGCTAAAAAAAGTTATAAAAACACTTGAAGCAGAGGTAATATACTAATAAAACAATTATAGTTTAAAGCTTGTTTTAATGTTTAAATTAGCAGTTATAAATATAAATGGTTTAACAGCAAAAAAGTATATTAGAAGCAGTAGCAACAAATAAAATATAAAAAAAAAAAGAAAAAAATATAAAAATAACTTAAAAATAAGCGCAAATAGCAAAAAAAAACTTGTTAAACAAAAGTTAATAAAATTAATAGTATTTAAAAAAAAAAAAAAAAAAAAAAAAAAAAAAAGTTAGCAAATTTATAGCTTTATATACTTTTGTTTATATATAAAACTATATTAGCGAAAATATAAATTACTTTTAAAAATTAACAACTTATAAAATATTTAAATATTTATATGTAACTATATATTATTTACATTTTTAACTAATTAAACTAACAAGTTAATTAATTGATTTATATATTTAAATTAATTGATTTATAATTAATTTTTACAATTAAATTAAAAATAATTTAAACTAAAGAAAAAAATAATTGTTAAAATTTAAAAGCTAAGATCTAAAAAAATACTAGTATATTTATATATATTTATTTTATATATATTTCAAAGGAAATTTTTTTTTTTTTTAAGCTTTAGTTTTGTATAATATATACTACTAGCTATACTATTTATTATATTATATTTAACTTGTAATTTTTTTTATTTTGTAATATAAATATAACTATTAAAAAAAAGTTTATAATAAATAAAAATATAAATAAAACAAATATTATAAAAACAATATTAGTTTTAAAAAAAATATTAAATAAAAAAAAATATTAATAGTAAAAAAAATAATAACTATAAAAATAATATAAACTATAAAAAAAATATAAGTTATAAAAATATTATTAATTTAAAAAAAATATTAGTTATAAAAAAAAAATAGTTATAAAAAAAATAATAGTTGTAAAAAAAACAGCGATTATAAAAAAAGTACTAGTTATAAAAAAAATACTAAATATAAAAAAAACACAAATTATAAAAAATATATTTGTTATAAAAAATATATTTATTAAAAAAAATATATTTATTATAAAAAAAATAATAGTTATAAAAAATATAATAGTTATAAAAAAAATATTAAATAAAAAAAATAAATTTAATAAAAAAAAAATACTAAATATAAAAAAAAAATATTTAAAAAAAAAAAGTAAATTTTAATAACTTAGAAAATTTTTATATAAAATTTTTAAATATTATATATTAATTGTTTTAATAATAATATATATTATATATAAATAAATATTTATTAAATATTAAAAAAAACTTTTAATAATTTTAAAATATATTTTTTTAATTTAATATTTATAATATTAATTAATATTTTTAACTATATATTTAATTATTTAATAAAAAATTTTTTTATTACTATAAAAAAAAAATAAAAAAAATAATTAAAACAATATTTTATAATTATTAATAATTTTAAATAAAATTTATTAAATTATTAATTTATAAATAATTACTGTTTTAATTTAAATATAAATAATAAAACTTTAAAATATAAAAATTTAATTTAAATTGAAATAAATAATATTAAATTTAATAAAAAATATTTAATAAATATATATAACATTAAAAAATTAAAATATATATAAAAATATAAAATAAAAAATAATTTAATAAATATAAAAAAAATAGCTATAAAAAAAAATATAAATAAAAATTAATATTATAATTAAAAATAATATTTTATATTAATATTTATTAATTATAAAAATAAATAAAAAAAAAAATTAGTTTATATATTAATTAATTATAACTAAATATTTAAAATAAATTAATAATAAAAAATAATAAAAAAAATATATTAATTTTATATTATAATAGTACTTTATATATAAAAAAAAAAAACATATATATATAATATTTTTAAACTTAATATTTTTTATTAATATTTTATATATTATATTTAAAAAAAAATTTTTATTTTTATTTTTTTATTTTTAAATTATTTATTATAAAAATTAAATATTATTAATTTATTATATTAATTTATAATTTAAATAAATAATAAAATTATTTAAAAAAGTTTAAAAAAGTTTAAAAAAAAAGCAGTTTAATAATATAAGTTATATTTAAAATTAAAATATAATTAATATTTAAAAAATAAAATTTTTTATATTTAATATTAAATTTAAAAATATTAAAATTTTAAAATTTTAAGTTTTTATAGTTTAAATAAACTATTAAATATTTTATATAAATTTTATAATAATATAATATATTTTTATAAATTTTAATTTTTATAACTTTAAATATATTATAATATAAAAATAATAAATTTATAAACTATTAATAAAAATATATTATTTTATATAATAATTATTAATAATATAAAATAATTAAATATTATTTTAATTTAATATATTAATATAAAATTTAATTAAATATTTAAATATTAATTAAATATTATATATAAATAATTAAATATTAATATTTATTTAATAAAATATTAAATTTAAACTTTTATATTAAATAAATAAATTTATTTATATAATTATATATAATAATAAAAATTTATATTAAATATTTATAAACAATAATTTAAAATTTTAAATTAAAAAAATAATATATAATAAATAAAATAATAATTTTTATTTATAACTATATAAAAATAAAAATAGTTTTTTATTAAAATAATTATAAATAATAGTTTTTTTATAAAAAATAGTTTTTTTTTTATAATAATATTAAAATAAAAATAATTTTTTAATAAAAGTAGTTTTAAATAATAGTTTTTTTATATAAAATTATTTTATTTTTATAACAATATTAAAATAAATATTATTTTATAATAAAATAATTTTAATAAATAAAAAATATTATTATAAAAAAAAAATTTTAATAAAAAAAAATAATTTTAAAATTATAAAACTTATAATAACTATTATAACTTTAAACTATATAAAAATAAATATAGCTTTTTTTTAAAAAATAGTTTGTATTATATAATGTTTATTAAAGCAGTTTTTAAAAAAAAAAATCGTTTTAAAAAAATTATAACAGTCTCGAGGTTTGTGACAATTACAGTGATCGTTTCCGCTACTCCCCCCTTCGCGCTAATGTACTCTGCACGTCCTGCTATGTACCTAAGTATCTGCCTACCTCTATATGTAGACTAAACTTGGGGTATTTCCAAGCATGTGAAAGGCATATGAAAGACACGCGGTTCAGTCGGGTCCAGGTCGGGGTGCCGGAAAGATGACGGGGCCCGCACCCGACTGCAGTGATTAGTGATTGTAGGGCTGCTATTGCAGCGGCGGCCTCTACTGCTGTAGCCTATAGGTACCTACATATTACATACCTAGAGGTTAAGTACCTTGAAATTCTAATTCGCATGAGGTTACATATGTAAATATTGTTGAACCCCTAAATAATCTGGAGTTGTTTTCTAGGTAATGCATTACCTCTTATTTTAAGCCCTTGACTTGTTGAACCAATCCCAACTTGTTTTCGTCATTATTTTGATGATGGCCAAGAACAAAGAAAAACCGTGCCGCAATTCGATTTAATCCACTCTGTACATCTAAGTTTAGGAATCATCATATGAAGTACCTGCCAGCACAAATCCTGCCTACATGTGTACCAAATACAGTACATACCTAACCTACATGGGTGGGGCTGTGTAGGTAGCAGTAGCATTACCTAGCATCAGCAAAAGTCCTCGAGACGCAGGTTTCGCAATCCCCAAATTTCACAGACTACGATTGTAATAGTTCTCATCACCATCATCATCTAGTGCTATACATACCTATTGCTGTAGATATTGTTCATCCGGCTTCGTGTATGTTGCCTTCCCTTCACTGCACTGCACTGCACCGCACCACTTACACAGGTGGGCACACTAGGTACGCTACCCACAAACATACCCAGGTACCCAGGTACTTAAGGTACCTATGCTGAACTAATCGCCAATCAGATAAGATCCCTATCGACCTTCCCGGCCGCAAGCAAAAGCCAGCCCAACAAGTTGTTCACCTTCGTCTGAGGTCCACATTATTTCTTGTCGCTGCTCGTCCCTCTTCGTCGTCATTGTCGCAGTTGTTGCCGCCGTACATCCCGACGACCTTGTCTCACACCCTGCGCCGCGACTGTGCATGTGCGTGTTTCTGCCTCGACATCGACGTTATTGCTATTGTCGCGAACAGCAAAAAAGAGAAAAGAAACAACCACTCCTCCCGCTATTACTACTACGAAGCTACGAAACGGAAACAAAGGCCTGCCTCAAAAAAGATAACCATGACGAAACCACGTCGTGGGGTTCGCTTCCCCAACCGGCTCGCCAACGGCCATGCTGAGGGTCGGAGGTCCAGCATGAGCGAAGTGAGTGAGGATGGCTCGGGGTCGCCCATGAGGACGAGGAGCAGCACGACGGCGACGACACATCTAGATCACATCAGCGAGGTAAGGCATTCATTCATACCTGTCTACCTATCCCTATTCCTATTCCTATTCCTATACTCATACTCGTACTCATGCTCTATCTACACCTATACCCATATCTATACCTATTACCTATACGCATAACCATGAACCATGTCTGCTAATCTCCCTCTCTCTGCCTGCAGAAAGCGAACGAGCCGCCGCAGCCGTCCGAGTACGAGAAGAAAAAGGCCAACTTCCTGGTGCGCACGTTCTGGACGTTCGTCATGATCGGGCTCTTCTTCACGGCGCTCTTCTCGGGCCACATCTACATCATCGTGTGCATCACCATCGTGCAGATCGTGTCGTTCAAGGAGGTCATCGCCATCGCCAGCGTGCCCAGCCGCGCGCGCCAGCTGCGGCCCACCAAGAGCCTCAACTGGTACTGGCTCGTCACCACCATGTACTTCCTCTACGGCGAGTCCGTCATCTACTACTTCAAGCACATCGTGCTCGTCGACCGCGTGCTGCTGCCCCTCGCCACCCACCACCGCTTCATCAGCTTCGTGCTCTACGTCATCGGCTTCGTCTTCTTCGTCGCCAACCTCAAGGCCGGCCACCTGCGCTTCCAGTTCACCAACTTCGCCTGGACGCACATGGCCCTCTACCTCATCGTCGTCCAGGCCCACTTCGTCATGAACAACGTCTTCGAGGGCATGATCTGGTTCTTCCTGCCCGCCTCCCTCGTCATCTGCAACGACATCTTCGCCTACATCTGCGGCATCTCCTTCGGCCGCACCCAGCTGATCAAGCTCTCGCCCAAGAAGACCGTCGAGGGCTTCGTCGGCGCCTGGGTCATGACCGTCGGCTGGGGCTTCCTGCTGACCAACGTGCTGATGCGCTCCAAGTACTTCATCTGCCCCGTCAACGACCTCGGCGCCAACATCCTCACCGGCCTCGCGTGCGAGCCGAACCCCGCCTTCCTGACCCACACCTACACCCTGCCTCACCTGTTCTTCCTGCCCGAGGGCACCACCTTCTCCTTCACCACCGAGCCCATGCAGTTCCACGCCGTCGTCCTCGCCTCCTTCGCCTCGCTGATCGCCCCCTTCGGCGGCTTCTTCGCCTCCGGCCTCAAGCGCACCTTCAAGATCAAGGACTTTGGCGACTCCATCCCCGGCCACGGTGGCATGACCGACAGGATGGACTGTCAGTTCATCATGGGCTTCTTCGCCTTCATCTACTACCAGACTTTCGTCGCTCAGCACAAACTCAACTACGGAAACGTCATGGAGCTGGCTATCACCGGCTTATCTGTAGACGAGCAGATGGAGCTCGTGCGGGGGCTGAGCAAATATCTTGAGAATCAAGGTATATTTAATCCTGAAGTAAGACACCTTTTTTCTTCTCTCTCTTTCTATATCACTATGATGGATTTCCCGCGTCTAATTAATGGTCTCATACTAATCATGTTCGATCAGGTCGTGGCGTGTCTCGACAAAGCATTACTAGCTCGACGGTAGAGCAAGCTGGCCTTTTTGGCTATTGCGAATAAATAGACTCTTCTTTGGGAGGTAATACGGGGCAAGCGAAAGAAGCATGCAGGGTATGCATGCAAAGAGACTTAAAAAAGGAAAGGGTCGGGCCGGGTCTCTATGAGAGTGCGTTCAGCCTTTTTCATCTTTTACTAAAAAGGTCGAATGACCATGGCGGGTCATGAACTCGGGTTGTGTGACATGATACCCGAAAACAAGACCCCCTTATCTGTAATAGCTCTGGACGTTTTGCTCACCGACGACCTGTGTATCATAATCTTATCATAATTTCTAAAAAAAAAACGTTAAACATGAGATTCTGCTCATCCCTCTTGCCTCTATTGTTGTCAGATCTGAGGAGGATGCTGCTTCGCTGTATAGTCAGCTACTAGTGATATCATCTCGTCAGTTAAGGATCTAGCAAAAGGCATAGATATGGAGTTAGTCAATTCAGGGGTTCCCGAGGAGGTTCATTGACCCTTCGGTCGAATAAGCTCGGAGCTTGCAGGTTATTGATCTACCTGTTATTTTCAATTTCACGGGGGAGAAAAGCGACGAGCTTCCGGATTACATGTCTTATGTCGCTACCCGGAGGTGGATTTGCTAGTATAAACCGGGTACTGAGCCGTGGGTAGGGTTACCTGAATGGCGAACCAGGGCAGTGGTTCATCGAGAGTGCTCCGGGCCGCCTTGGGGGACGGGAAGTAATACTACATGTCTCTCTCCTATTGGCCTTCGCGGCACTCACAATTTGTTAGCGATTTCCCTTGTATGTGGATTTGGATACGTGTAATCGTCACCCACCGGCCACAGATATATCTGTTCTATATTAAGCCCCTGGCCTATTATTCCATTATCCCTCCTCGGTATAACCCGACTAGTATGTCGTGTACCCGGTCTCTATCCGACCCTGCTTCTCTACAGTATTGCGAGTTTAACCAAAAAGGCAAAGCAAAATAGCTCCCAAGACCCAGCAAGCCACGAAACCCGGGTCGCGAGAAGCTGGAAGCGAAAACTCGGCGTCATAACCCAACTACGGTATTGCGATATGTTAGCTATTTAATAACGAAAGATTCCTTATCATGGTAAAATACCTCGTTTTTATGGCGATTATAAAGGAGTTTGCTAAACATGCTTGAGAGGGCATCGAAGGAAGAAAAGATTGCGCTCAATATGCTCGTTTCGACTTGCTTTAGTATAAGATTATTCTTTTACCATCGACTGACGCAATGACAATGAACAGCTCTTGAACACTAACCAAGGCAGCCGCTGCGCCCCAAGGGCCAACACACGCCTGTCGTTCTAATCCACTTATGCTGTCGGATAGACCATAGATGTAGCCATAGGCGCCGATTTTACACACCATTTGATATTATGTGCTTGTCCTACGCGGCTAGGTATCATAATATTAAGGTTGCTTTAGGGAAAGGAGCATTGGTTCTTGTACCACTGGCTCTGCCATGGCTATGGCATGAGAAACGCCCGAGGATGCCGAGTTCTTGAAGTTACCACCCACGGTAGAATCCTACCCAGAGTGTACGATATGATTTTATACCGGGAGAGTGAGAACACAGATGAGGGGAATCGAGGTGATAAGCAGGGTGCTCGGACAAGATAAAATCTGCTACAACATTGTGTTTTATCGATACAAGGCTTTAACGAACTATATAGTCTTAAGATATTGTCGGATACTTGAAAAGGGGGTAGCGTGTGCTAGCTTGCCTGCTATTGAATCTTCGCGCTGGCAGCGCGAATCCCGTAGAGATAAATGGACAGATTCGTAAGCATAAGTACTTGGGAATGGCAGATGTGATCGAGATACTAATCGATAGAAAACGAGGAAAGGAACACGCGGGAATTAGGATAAGGTATACAAGCACGCATCTCCGGCCTTTTAAATGCTGTTAGCATTACCTTGCGTGCGGTCCATCTGCACCGCTTTACTTTTTTTTAGTGAAATTTCTCTCCCATCATTAATTAAAATTAGCAACAACATCACCTACGCTTCTTCGGCGTTTCAAGGGTTGTTGCAGAATTGATACACACTGTAGCATGCCGTCTATCCGTTAGCAGCACGCCACTTACAGTCGAGGCCTGGTTGACAGGTGATCTATCACTCTTCAGCCTTGGACTCATGCAAGATCCTGCGCGCGAGTCTTGGCAAGAGATGATGCGCAGGACTATAGTCAGTCAACATGGGCAGACTTGGAGTCCGGGATGCGGAGGCAGGTAGGGATAGCAGCAAGTATACGTTGTATGCTCAGAGTGTTTCACAGCCGACTCCATCAACAACCCTGAACAACCGGCCGATCCCACGTTTGTCTATCAAGCTAGCTATACTTCTAGATCGGATCTTCCATCTATCGCGCATGCAAGCGATACAGAACTCACCCGATGGATCCCGTGTGGTAAACGGATTTCCGTGTGACCTTCACGGTGAAGCCCTCTTCATTACCACAACCCTACTCTCCTCCTGGCTCGACGAGTAAAAGTACGAGTAGATACAGGCAAGCACATACCTCGTAATTAGACGTGAAATGACGAAAGTGTAGTAATCAGCATGACATGTGTGTTTCGATAGCACCCACAGCTGAACATAGTTTCCGCCGAATATTGTTTGTAGGGTGAATGCGACGTTTGTCACTACGCCACGTAACCGAGGCTATCCAAAAGACCTGGATACGCGTGTAAACAATATAGATAGGAAGAGAATTCCGTCACCGGTCCGGGAATAGTAGAATCTAGAGATCGGGTGTGCTGCGACTGTTGTGTTACAGACTCTAGATATGCATAGCGGAAATGGGTAGAAAGCGGTGAACATTCTATTCCATGTGTACGAAGGTTACCTGGTATCCGGGCAAAGGTTGGTCCTATGCCGACTTACTACGCCATCTACCTATAGTATATACTATGTGAAGTCTCCGACTTACACACACTATCGTTCTCCAAGAAGATAGTGCGGTGGGCGTGTTGCAAGTACGTAATTGGCTGGTATTCTGCTGTGCAAGGTCGGAATTGAGCAGATAGGTTGGCACAGAGGCCGTCAAGATAATGCTCAAGTAGCAATCGGAAAGTCATATAGACGATCTAGTCTTCTCGTGCTCTCCGGGCGTAGAAGTCTTCCTGTAACGTCGGTCATTCGACTCGGCCAATTAATCCTAAACTTGCTATCTCGTGCCTCCTGTTAATTGTGTAGCTGGTCAGCCGGAATTACATGCCAACGGAAATGTCCTTTACATGCGTGCGTCCGTCCACACACACCTCCCGCCATATATTGTTGACACGCCACGCGGGGTTTGATGTGGCGTGTCAGATTACCTACGCCTATGCGTATACTATGTACAGTACACATATATATTTACAGACTATCAACGCAGTACAGTACATATAACACAGGCAAGGGAATGTGGGAAAGGCGGGAAGAAACGGGAGTGTATACTAAGCATCTAACGTCTTACACACCCTCACCAGCGCACGGGGAAGCGTCCGGGTTAGAGTAGATATATAAGATATATAGCCAGCCGACGAATCAAGTCGCATTTTGTCTTATCGCACCTTGCATCTCGAAAAGAGCCCCAAAAGGACATCATACATACCTAGGTGTGAGATATTAGCATTGCGACGATACTGCTTATAAGCAGCACGGAATACATACCAACTTGGACAGTATGCTCCAGCTGAGATGATGATATTTCCTTTTCCGGCGCGTTTGCAATATTGTCTAAGAAACGACGCCACACAAAAATCCCCATGCATACAACCTGCGCCGCCATTCTGCTGCATCCATGACGCGCATGATAAGTACCACGTTTTGCATCGTTTCTCGCATTATTCTACCTGGCAAAATGACAGGTATTGGGGTCATGTGCTAATGTGGGCTGGTTCGAGATACAGGACTGAACCGTAGATCCTCCTTTGCAGGATCCATCGTGCAGACCACCGACCGACCGGCCGACCGACCGACCGACTGACCGACTGGATTTCATTTTCCTGTGACGCTTTATGCCGGTTTAACAGTTGGCGTCTGCCTATACAGAATACCATGCATGCGGGAAGATGGCGTTGAGCTACCGTTGTGATTCTCTTATCAATATCCTGGTCTAATGGTGAAGTAAGTATGTACGTAAGATATCTTGGATTTCAATTACATTACGCGTTGGTATATCGCCCAGGAAAAAATAATGCTTGTTAGCTGCGAGCATAACGCGTTCTTCAGCCTTCTTTCTATTTGTCGGGGGTAATATTCACTCGTTACGCCCTAGGCGAGGTGTATTATGTATGTACCAAGTAGGTTGCTGCATCTTCCCGATAATGCCGCTCAGCGTAGGACGCCGAAGGACCGGATTTGGGAATTCCAAGACCATGGAGCGGGTTTCTCAGGCCGCCTTGCCCCCCTCCCCTTTCCCCAGCAACTGACAGGCACAGTTAAAGATAGAATCATAGACCTAAAGGGTCATGTACGCTACCTACCAACCTACATATACTACATAGATAGCTCCCTGCGCGGCCCGTTGCTGAGGTCAGAAGAGGGGAAACTGGCACACAGTTAGTCACAATACGGGGTAAGAAAGACTTGGCTAGGACTAACCCTAATTCTCTTCGCCTACCTAGAGGTACGCCCCATCTCTTCGCTATGTGAGGTATTTTAGATGTCACATGTAGTGGCACCGGGGTACTATTATTGATCGGAGAGGACGGGTGATGACGCTTAGGGTCGTTCCTTGGCTCGCCTCAGGGCGCCAAGCCGAAGCGAATCGATACCTGTGTTGCACCAAGTGAGACAAGGCATAGGTATCTTCCATGTTCTTAGTTCAGGGATTCTCCGGATTCTTCATCACACAAAACCCTGTTTCCTTTCGGTCGGGTTATAAGCGGGTAGGAATGGAACCCGGAATGTCTAACGTCGCGCAAGTCTAAGATATATCGTCGCGGCAAGGCACGATAACGCAAGAGAAGATACACGTCGCTGATGCTGTTAGGGACCACGAGAAGCGACGCCCCGCGCCGCGACCCATCTAAATAGGTATTTTAGTTGCGATTGCTTCGATATGAAAAGATAGACGGGTTGGCGTGGACTTGGAGTGTACGTACTGTAGCATGTGTATATAACTAATTGTTATTGCTGAAGTTATTGGCTTTGTGATGAGTCAATGTGGGGGAAATAGATAGTATACTGTATACGACAGCTGTCTATCTGCATACACGTAGATAGATAAAGCGTACTCTGTAGATGGTGTGGTGTGTAGGCTTACCTATGTATTACATAGTTACGGGCGCTTTGCGCGGCGGGTTGAACACCGGGGTTTAGCTGTCTGTAGGTACCCGATGATGAATCCCATCTAACATCCCGTCCCTCTTGAGACTAAGTCGCAATATCTGTACGTACTAATCATGCTCGGCTCAACGCCTGGGGCGTCTTCAAAGAATGCTATCATCATCATGATTGGATACCGATAGAACGGAACCACACGATAGCGGCCGAATGAGACCGTCTAGCTATTAGTGGACAGCCCGTGTCTACATATATGTACTTAGATCTAGGTATCTAGGTAGTCCGCTACAGGTTCGAATAAACACGTTGGAAAAGCTAGTTCTGATTGTTGTCTCTATCTAGGCTAAAATCTTGGGTTGGAAGAAAATGTAGTTTCGAATATATCTCGTCACACGCCTTCTCGAAGAAAGCCCCATGTAAGTTGTAAAAGAGTGTGCTGCCGTATAGGGTGAGCGACCAGGGTGAGTGAGTGAGTGAGTGAGTAGTACTGCGCCCTGCCCGATTCTACTTACCCAGACTACCTAGTCATAGAAATTGATCACATGCCAACGTGACACTGACGCCGCTTGTCATGCCTGTATGATCCGTCCTGTTCATGCTGCCTACACGTGTAGCTCAGCCCTAGGAAACATCTCAGGCAGCAAATGCGGACCTCTGAAATTCGAAATTTCATTCTGTCTGTCAGACGAGACACCAGCATGCCTAGTCGCCCACCCATGCCGGCATGGGGCGATGAGGGGCTCATGATCACGTCTTGGTACGTACTTGGTGGTTCCCGTGTTGTCGAGACAGCCTAGCTGTGCCGCTATGATAGGCTTGACTCAAAAACGTGCTGTCCTTGCATGGCATGTCTTTCTTGTGACTATTGGGTAGTTTGAAAATGTATGTAAGGAGGATCTTCGGACTAGATATAAGACATGATTGAGTCCGTCCTCCCTAAATAGATACACCTTGATGTATCCCTGCTCCAAATAGTCTAGATACTCGTTTTAACACTGCCATATCCTCCTACTTACTTTTGCGACCTCTACTACAAGTTATACGATAGTGATAATAATAAAAATGGCTGTTGGTGTACCATCCCGGCTGAGGTCGTATCTTCGCCAGAAGATGGGAAAGACAAGGAGAGGCAACACCTCTACATCGACAACCACAGACAAGACAGAGGGGAGATCCTTGGCTCAGCAGCCAGTGATACCCAAAACAATAAAGCCCGATGTCTCCACGCCAAAGTCGAAATTCGACGAACAACAAGACTGCGCTTTCTTCCAGAAGCTGCCCATCGAGATAAGGAAGATGATCTATGCCTATGTATGGCAGGGACCCTACGATCACATGTACCACGAGTCGAATGGACGGCATCTACATTTCAAAGATGGCCATTGGGTGCATACCCGCTGTGTCATGTACCAGGAGGATGACGAGGACAAGGATTTGATCCAAAAGCAGATGGACATGATACGCGACTCCGGCAGGGGAGATCTTCTTCTCTGGCAACGAAGACTTGCCTCAACTTGGGGACAACGTCATTGGAGGTGCGAGGAACGAATCAAGTACGGAAATCCAACCTCGATTGACCGTACCGACCTCGGTGCTCTAATGGTTGCATGCAAAAAGATGTACGTCTTTCTTCCGCTCGACAAGATTTACCCATTTTGGACACTCAACGATGCAGAAGAAGCGAGATGCTAACACTAATTCTCCATGCCAAGGCATCCAGAAGTGATAGAGTCCTTTATTGAATGCCACAAGCTGATATTCAACGACGTCTTCTCCGCCCACCGCTTCCTAGTGCGGTCTGGCTCGTCTCGTTTCATTCGTCACCTCCGCAACCTCGACCTTACACTTAGCGTACCATTCCATGAGCTCGCGCCCTTCCTCGCCATTGGCCGCCCGGACACCGAGGACCAGGACGACACCGCGGCCGGAAGCGTTTCGATCGCGAGTGCCAAGAACAGCCGTTTGGGCGCCATCTTCGCCGCCCTCGCGGACTCTCCCACGTGTCTGCACAGCCTGCAGGTCTCGCTTGATGTCTACGACCGAGGGCCGTGGCGGAAGATGCCCGAACGAGCTCTCGCTTCATACCTAGAGCGGATTCGCGTACGAACGGGGAAGAAGGGGGAAGTGAACTACATCGTTGAGCTTCCGCCCGCGTTGCCTATTCGAACGCACTACGCCGGCTTGCAGGAACTAGAGGATGCCATCGACGAGAAGGACGAGAAGAGGAGAGTCATGGCAGCACCATTCAGCGTCACCCGGCGGTCGCCCCTGCGGTATTGGCAGTTCAACCCGGGCGAGGTAGAGCACTTCACCTGGGAGACGTATCAGGGCGAAAAGCAGCATCAGCACTGCTGGATCGCACTCAGCAAAGCGACCAGGTTCATCTCGAATCCTTACCTAATCGATTTTGCTGAGAGATGAGAGGGCATGTCATATGGGCGCGCGCGTGCTTTGTCTAGGCTCACCGCCATGTAATTACGTCCCATATGGGTTCGTTCCATTCATTACCCACCCCTCTACTCTGTATGCGTATGGTATACCTACTGCACGCAGAAGAGAAGAAGTGAGGAGTCAATGGCGCTGGTGATCGCCCTGCACTGTTCCATTTGCTGTGGGCACCTGCTTTGGGCGATGGAACAGGGGTCCTGAACACGCGGTGATACCTGGAGCATATGCAGTGAGGTGGCATCACATGCGTTGATCAAGGCGGGCGGTGCTATTTCGGTACCTACTGTATGTAGAAACTTGCGGCTATAGCTAGACCGTGTCCACTTGATCTACCTAAGTTCCGTAGGTATTCTAACAACATATTCGGATGAAACAATGTGTCCATGGGGTACGACTTATAAGATACTGAGATATTAGATAGCGTTAGGTAGGTATACCTAGCACTCGCCATTTACATAGGCATCCTTAATCCTAAGTACTGCATATTCACCTATTCATCCTAGCCTAAAAGTAACAACTTCCAGCAGGTCGTCGTTCGTCGTGCACCCCAGATTTGCATTGGTTTTTCTTTTTCCTTCCCATCACTAAGCAGCACGGTTATTCGCTCCGCCACGGCGACCACGGCACGGGGCCTCTATCACGACCATCCATCTACATCAAGCATCACAGTCTTACAACATACTTACGAAGAGCGCCGAGGTCGTCCAGTCAAGACGCAAAACCGGAAACGGCGGGTGCACTTGTTGTACACATGCCCACAATCTGGCGCGTCACGCGAATGCTGCGCCCGACTGGAGTAGGGTAGCCAGCCACTCTGCTTCCGGTTGTAGTAGAGCTCGTCATCAGAGTTTTTGGCTTTGCCAACTTCCTCCGTGGTGGTATCCAGATTAATTAGTCACAATCGCATCTCACTGTCGATATGCAGCGTTACCATTGTTGGTTCCACGTGCATGATGACGGAAAAGTCCACCACCAGATGGTAAGTTATAACCTTATACTGTAATCGTGTGTGTTGGTTAGTATTAGGGTATCGGAGCGGGCCAAGGTCGCAGCGCAAATGGGTGACGGCGTATTCGTTGTGATGGGAGCTTTGCATCCCTTACCTTCGCAGCCCAATCGAGTCCGCCAATGCATAGATAAATGCTAATGTAGCCTTTTAGTACCCGATTGCCTCTTCCGGTTTCGCATGTGCGAGCTATCTAGATATCTATACAGTAGCCACTTGCAGAGCACAGCTCTTTAGTCTTCTGCCACAATGAGAAGGTAAGACAGAGAGTCGGTGCTCCATCCAGGCTACTGTAGCCACAGGCGCTTTGCTGCCCATCGTTCATTCGCCCAGGCAATGCAATTAGACTCCATGGTAGTAGTACAAGGCTGGATTTTACGAGAAACGTAAAATCTTGGTATAACTGCTGTCTGGGATTCGCGAAATGAGTGGGGGGTTTTTAGGACTTCGACAGTATGCCTCCACAGTACGCCTTTTTGAGTCGCCATGGTGGTCATGCGTTGTCAAGCCCAAAATGACTGTGGTTCGTGCTTACGATCATAGCCATCCCTTTGATTCGATGAACCATGAGCAGCTCGCTTTCATCGCTGCGACGGAAAAATTAGTCATGCAAGGAGAAGATGCTGGCCACAGCCTGATGAGTCCTACAGGAATGAGCAACTGCATCCATATCACCGGTCATTTTCCTCGCCGATCATTTTATCTTGTTGGCAAGGGTGAACCTGGGTCTGAATCTCAACTTGTCGCTTTTCATCGCATTATTGTTAAACATACATCGAGGCGTTCCCAAGCCTCTATGCCTACATCCCTCTCTTTCTCACCGACACTGGGTGCCTCATGTTCTCCTCTCTCTTGCATCTAGCATTTACCCACTACCATGCCCGACTCACTTGTTTTCTCTCTTAGTTTTCCATTTCATGCCCTTCACAAACGGTAGAACTACCGCTGGATGCTCCCCTAGTCCCTTGTCGTTCATCGAGTCTTAGGGCTTGACCGTGTGTAGCATCATCTAATTTGACAAGCTTCACATCGCTGTATTTCGTCACTATTCGCCTTGACACAGCTGGAAATAAGGCTGGGTTCGCGAACGTTGGGCCTCGTGTGCTGTGCATGGGATTATAGCCCGTAATCTTACCTTCTGTCACCCATTTCAAGTCATCGCATGTGAAATTGTACCTCAATGGTGATAAAACAGCTTTGTAGATCGATATATATCCGAAATCGAAATAGTCATATATCGGAGTTGGACTAAACACTAAGCCTTTGGTTGATCATCCGCCCAGCAGCTCCGTGCAAGGTCGGCCTAAAGGGCAAGATGAGTCGAAACCGCAGAAGGCAGCGAAGGAGCTAAATGACTAATTATATCGTAGGGACGGTGTGTGACTAAAACTTCATCGTAGAACCACAGTTAATGAACTGGACGGATTATTTGACAAAATGAATGCTAAGGTAGTCAGTCCTCTCTAGTGTGTAATTGACAAGCACATCATAGTCTATTACAAGATCTACGAGGAGATTCCGTGTGCGTCTCTCCGGATAAGCTTGAATCTATTATAGACTTAATACCTAGTCTCCAATAAACCCATAAATAAATAAGCATCCGTTACTACATTAGTATAAGTTACTCAAAGCTCTCATCGTGGCTTACTCGTATACTTAAGTTCTAGTGCTTCATTGTCCTATTTACTTCTACACATAATTAACTAAATTTCCGTGTGACATTTTTCTGCATTTATAACAACACTTAACTTTAGCACCGGACCCTTCCTTGAAGGTCTATAGCAGTAGTATCTTAAGCTAGGCAATCAATAAGGCACAGGCTGCTCTTCTCACCTTATTGCCGCCTCGTGCGATAATAAAGGATTCGCCATAAATGCCGCTATTCAAGCTCTTGGGCTATCTTGGTCCCTGACGATCGTATGACTATTATATCATATTCTCATCTTAACTCTCAGAAGCTTTCAGCTATTAAAACCGTAGTACACGCTCGCCTAGTCCTATTCTGATAACCTATTAATATTTGACAAGATGGTCCTAAATCGGTACCTTCAATTGAAAACTGATGGATGAGTAAACTGACTAATTAAAAGCTAAGGAAGTCCTTAGACAAGAATGGCACTTTCCAAAGGCAATGTAGCTACTGGTACAATGAAGTATCACTACATGGCTCGTCAGGTCTCTTTGCCTGATTTAAACTATGTGGTGCGGTTAGGTGAAGCGTTGGTATATTCGACGCCAAAATGTGGACTTTGAACATACTAGATAACTCTCACTTACTTCTCCTTCTCCATATCAGACATATCAGTACTTCGTGTGGTAAGGACTAATAAAGGGCCAATGGGGTATTAGGCCTAGGTCATATTTATTTTGGTTATTCGTGGAATTGGCGTCTTACATAGTCATAAATATGCTAGACACGACTGCACCTCAGTCATTAACACCAACTTACTATTTTATCACATTCATTCATAATACAGAGACAAATCTATAAGGGCTATTGACTCTCTTGTTGCACTCCAATGGTGATGATCTTGGGCTCATAGAGAAGCACCACTAACTAGATGAGAGATATCAAGAAAGCGATCTTTATTATCGAGTAAGACCATTCAATAATATTTACTTACTGAATAATAGACGTATGTATAATAGTTATATAAGCATATTAAATTTTAATGTTCAAGAACAACATGTTATGCTCCTTATCTAATCTAATTCATAAAACAAGAAGCTATGAGGTTGGGAGCGACTCGACATAGCAAAGCATATGCATATAAAGAGATCTGCGGGCTTTTGTTGCCGGTTCTAATCTAAAACTACCTGGCGCTTTCCTAACATATCTAGTTGAACTAAGACCTAAGCTTAGCACATAAGATGATTTAATTCAGCTTTAGACAGATTTTTTTAATATCTACATTATATTTAGTAGCGAAAGTCCCCTTGAATTCTTCAGTTACACAGTTGATTATAAAACCTTTAATAGAAATAGTTACTCCTCTATGAATCAAGAGTAGATAGATATTATCATGCCTCGGCTTTTTGTCTTTACTAAGAGCTATTACCCCTTTACGGTCTAGTCAAAACCATTTGCTGGCACAGCCTTCGCATTGCAACACAACATGCAAAAGATCTGGCTGGGTGGCACAACGTCATCACCTGCAGAAACGGCGTTTCATTCTCGAATATAGTATCCTATAAGTGCCACACCCATAAAGCCTATTATTAAAAATCCCAGTCTCGGTAGTCACGCGAAAAGGGCACCCAGGAAACAGCCCGGCACCGCGGCAAAGCAAACGCGAAGAGGCTACCACCAGAGCTAAGTTACTTAGTATTATACTGCGTTAAAAAGAAGTGATAGAATAATGTCTCCTGATAGCAGCGTGAAAACCATAGCTTACAGATATCTTTAGTAATTGATATAATGTATTGCAACTTCGAATCAACTGTAAGTGATTATATATGATAACTAAAAGAGAAATAAATTAGATCATTTAAGGGTCTATATGAGTGTATCTCATTATCATGTTCAGAGGGCTTGTTCCGGCTTCCAGGTCGAACTAGGGTGAGATTAGAGGTATGAGTTCACATATGAGATAACGGTCTCTCTGATATATACATGAGAGCCTTTAAATCTTTAAGCTCTAATATTTGTGAGATTTAGCTCCGGCATTCTGTATCTTTGGGGCGGCGGATAATAAACACATAGTGCCAAGTCTTTCAGCTTGGAGCATTAGATTATAAATGCAAGTTGTGTAATTGTGCATGAATTGTAGGGCTTTGCAATTATTGATGACTGATCAATAATACTAAGTTTCTAACTATGTAGGTTAGATAGATCGTATAAATCCTAGGAGGGGAGTCATAGCAAATCCCAGTAGTATACCTGCTCATGCACGGAGAACCGCAGTTCGTATACGGATTTATAAGACCCCTGCTACCTTGGTCTTTTTAGGCGGAGTTAGGGCCAGCCCTTCCTAGTGTTATTATCTCGCTCTACTTCTTGCCCTTGCTTCTTTTCGATGCCAAATATTTTATTTTGATATTCCTAGTTATTCCAATATGAATGACCAATAATCCTCTATTATGAAACATTCTCTATATTCCCTCCTCCTATGTACCTTCTCTTTCAGACCGATACTTCGTCTTATCTGCATGCATCTAGTTGATAATTGGCGGTAGGATCAATAGAATGACGCAAGAGGCCGATTCAAGGCTAGCCTATAGGTTAAACCATTGCCACATGGTCATCTGATCATCGAATATCCTTTATATATCTTCCGGCTTTTCAGGGGCTTCTCATGCAGACTACTGTGGCTTATTTTATACTTACATAAATACCTTGTTAATAATTGATAGGCTAACAGCATTACGTAGAGGGAAGCTAACCAATAATAGTTGTTAATACTCTAAATCCCGCTAATGCTGCTTATAATACCGGCCATTGTGCTTCCAGACCGAACCTTAGTCTTCATATCGTTGCTTAAGGGTTGTAAGGTGGTGTAACCCACACGCATCGTCGATGAATTGTATGTGAGAAGTGATTGATAAACTTCTCGGCGGCAAGGGTGCCGTTTAATCCTATTGTACGCATTTGTTGGGACGATTGGGGGTATCTAGCTAGATGCGGGAGATATTTGGAGATGGCGTTTATTCAAGAATGTCTATATATGTGAGCCGTTTCCCGGATTTGGGAACGTTGCTATTTGGAGAAACAATAAATTAGCAATCCTCGTTGACTGACCTCCCCAAAATGGCCTATATTTCGACTGTGTTAGGGCTATTGTCCTTTATCACAATACTATTCTACTATAATCGCCTCTTCATGAACCGCCGCCCTCCGAACTTCCCTCCATGTCCACCAACGCTGCCTCTTGTAGGTAATTTGCACCAGCTATCCCTGGAAAAGGGGCACCTGAAGCTTGCGGAACTATGCCAGAAATATTCGTCGCATGGCCTTATGGGCCTGCAATTAGGCCCAAGTACACATGCCGTGGTGATAAATAGTTGGAAAGTTGCTCGAGACCTTCTCGACCAACGCGGGGCTATTTACTCGTCCCGACCACCTTTTCTCGCAACCCCGATGGTGATGCCAGTACGCATTTTTTACTCCTGTCCCTCAATTTTAGGGAATTGTTACTTCCGTGTGCCATGATACCCTTGCTCAATCCTAGAATCTCACAAGTGCGAGACTATTTCCCCCGTTATTCTTGATATTCTCTAAACAGCCATTTTCATAGCCTCCTGGTAACTACCACCTTGCACTGCTAGAGTATGGTCCGAAATGGCGCAAGGAGCGCAAGACAATCATGGAATTTTTAAGAGAGAGTGAAATCGAAAAGAGGTGTTCGATAGACGAAGCAGAGTCATCTCAACTTAGTGAGTAGGGTCGTTATCTCCTTTTCTTGGTGTACTGTGTAGTGCAGCTGGCTTGTTCCGACGAGGTTTTGGATCAAGTCGCCTCGTCGGACCCCGAAAATACTTGAAAGTTCACCTAGAGGCACAGGACTAACTTTCAGTATCGAAGTGTATGAGTTGCTAGTGGAACCAGGGCGATTCCTAGAACACGTCTATCGATGTCATAGCGCCATACTCTTTGCTTCAGTGTATGGAATGCGGGCGAAGGAGTTCGTCGACAACAGTATAGCGAAACGATTCTTCGATCTGGAGGAAGATTGGGCAGCCATCACAGCTCCTGGAGGCATCCCCCCGTTAGATATCTTCCCTTTCTTGAAATATGTACCTGATTTTCTTACACGCTGGCGAGGATGGAAGCAGAAGGTGCGGTTCGTAGGACAGAGGCAGCACGCTTTCTATCATGAGCTAGCCGCTGGGGTGAGAGAGAGAATGGCACAGGGTCGAAGCAGGGAGTGCTTCATGCTGGATTTACTTCGGACGCAGGATAAGAATGAATACAGCGACATTGACCTTGAGTACATCGGTGGTGTGTTAATGGAGGGTGGCTCTGACACTGCGGCGAATACATTTGGGACCTTTCTTTTGGCAATGGCGGCTTACCCCTCCATTCTGAAGAGGGCCCAGGCAGAAGTGGATGAGTATTATGGGAACGACCAGATGCCTACGAGGACAAACAATGCAGAGCTCCCATACCTTAGGGCTTGTTTACTTGAGGTAAGTGTCGGCTATATGACATTGTGCCCTTGCCTAATGAAAGGCTATTAGATCCTCCGGTGGCGGCCGAGTCTCGCCGGGGGAATTCCACGTGCCACGACTCAAGATGACGTTTACGAGGGATTCTTCATCCCAGCTAATACAATGGTCATGTTGAACATCCGGGGTATCAATCATGATGCTGAAGAGTTTGACAATCCCGATGAATTTGACCCAACGCGGTTTCTTCCACACCCAACTGGCTCTAAAACAAGCCCAGGGCAGAGTATCGATAGTCACCTGCGACGAACAATTTGGACGTTTGGTGGGGGTAGGAGAGTGTGCCCGGGCCAATTCATGGCTCAGAGAAGTCTGTTGTCGACGATGGCGAAGGTCGTGTGGTGCTTCGACATCGAGGCCGTGTCGCCGGATGAGATAGATACAGGCCCAAATGGCTTTCATGCGGGGATGACAGAAGGACCAAAGCCCTTCCAAGCTAGATTCCGGGTCAGGGGCGAGGACAGAAAACGCATCATCGAGCGCGAGTGGGAGAAAGCGGACGCCTATTTGGCAGATTTTGAATAAACCTGCCAAAGCGACGTGGTCAAATGGTGACCGGATACAACTTCCATGTCTCTAGATAGAAATGCGGTTGGCTTGAGAGGGACCGCCTGATATCTTTAGATATATGTGTATCTAGGTAGGATATTGTATTGAGACAGTGTGGGCGACACGACTACAAGGGGGGTATGTTGACTAGGTCAGCTAGACCTAGTACGTCTTTTTCTTTTATTTATTTAGCTAGGTAGTCAAAGTGCGTAGATCTTATTAGCACACAGAGGAGATACAGGTGGTGGCCCTTCGGGGTCGACTACATCAAGAATATACGATTGCTTTACCAGAATACTCGTTTGTACCCCCTCAAATCTCTAGAAGTGATTTAGATGGCCATGGCCAGTCCTTTAGAGTGCGATGTGTTGTGTATAGGAGTATGTTGGTATTTGGTATAGACGCCAAGCTAGAAGCTCTATATTCCATATACCTATCTATAGGTATTCGGTACTACATGTAAGTAGACTGATGGTGCACGACATGTAGATAGTACATACCTATCTAGACTAGTCTACTTAGACTAATGCGCCGCCATGTAATTCATAGGTTGTATGTGTGCGCATACGTCAGAGGGAAAGGGAACGGCGTCGGTGAGTTTTAGGGGATCTTCACTGCGGCCATTCACCAATCAGCGTAGTCCCTCCGGGCTTCCTGCTTCTTGGCGACTCAGATTGGAAAAAATATAAAAATTATACTAAGCCATGTAGTCTAGCTTTCATGTGTGTACACCTGCATTGAGATACACTAACACATGAAATTCCCTCGCCTTCTGTGTAAAGCCACCCATGATAGGCCAGACGATCAAAGGGAGAGTGGGTTACGGTTCTCTGCTCTCAATTGGCACGAAACGAACACTCATCTCAACCTCAGCAGCTGCTCTTCCTCCTCCTCCTCCTCCGTCTCCTCATTATCGCCATCATTATCGCCGCCAGCAACATCGACACTGTAGCAATTCAAGCAACCACTCCAACTCCAACTCTGACTCCACCTCCAACGGCAACTCCAATTCTATCCCCAAATTTAACTCCAACTGGCTAAGTACCCACGCCGGCTTCACCCACAACATGGCCCCTTCGGATATCTCCAAGTACCTCCAGCAGACCCACGACCGTGTGTTTGACCACAACCGCGCCTGGGCCGCCGAGCAGAGGGAGAGGGACCCTGAATTCTTCGCCAAGCTGAGTGCCGGGCAGAGTCCCGAGTATCTCTGGATCGGATGCAGCGATTCCCGCATCCCCGCAGAGCAGATCTCGGGCCTCGGACCCGGCGAGGCCTTCATCCACCGCAACATCGCCAATCTGGTAGTCAATACTGACTTGAATGTTATGAGCGTCATCGAGTACGCCGTCTGCCACCTGCACGTCAAGCACATAATCGTGTGCGGGCATTACGGCTGTGGCGGTGTCAAGGCCGCCATGACGCCCAAGGACCTGGGCTTGTTGAACCCCTGGCTCCGGAACATCCGCGACGTCTACCGTCTCCATGAAAAGGAGCTGGACACGATCAAGGACGAGGCCGCGCGGTACAACCGCCTCGTCGAGCTCAGCGTCAGGGAACAGTGCCGTAACGTGATCAAGACGGCCGCCGTTCAGCAGTCATACGCTAAAAACCAATACCCCGTGGTGCATGGCTGGGTGTTTGGGTTTGAAGATGGTTTGCTGAAAGACCTCAAGATCGACCACAACGAGATGCTCCAAAGCATCCAGAAGATTTACAATCTCACCGAGGGCTAGTGAGGGAAGACAACACCTGAAATCACCAACCACGGTGCTTCCGCTTGTCAGGCGTTCGCGACATAGACATCATAGATGGGAATGGCTGCTATCGTGCATAGGGCGGTATAGAGGATAGACCGTGCTGGGCTGCCTTTAGGCTGAGGACAACTGTAATGAATAACATCATAAGTGAAATAATAATGTCGGGTCTAGTCAGGCGTGATACGGTAGCGAAGGAGGCGAGACGAGGATAGCCAGCCGTGCATTTACAGGTATAACATTCGTATGAAACAATCAGCTTACTGTATATGTCTCGTAGGCCAGATTTGTCGCCTATAGCTGCCTACCTGGCCAGTCCAACCTGCTTAATCGTGTTACAATCTACATATGCAGTAGTGTAGCAGTATTGAACCCCCCGATTAGGGAGCCTAGGGGTTTTTTCTTCCATTTTTAATCTCGACAATCGCTCAATGCTTGGCTTCTGTAGATAGAAGTAAGCAGCCCTTGAAACGCTAAATCCGATCATTTCTTATCTACACGAATTCTCTGCGAAATTCTGCGTAGGTACGTAGGAGCTAGCTGGCGTTTTAAGCAATCCCAAAAACATGGGTTATGAGAACGGGTGGCTCCAGATAATCATCGCGAAACAGCAGGTCAGCTTAAGTGACAAGTGACAGGGAGTGGGAGCTAGCCGATCGACCCCTTGATGATCTATCTAGGATTCTAGGACATTTATCTAACAGGCACCAGGCTCATCTATGCAGGTATTTACAGGGACTTAAATGAAGATGGTATATATATTTCTCTTTCTTCCACTGCCGCAACGCGTTACGTATGTTGATTTATCCTTCTCATACAGAGCATCTGAAGCGCTCTTATAGTACTATGTGAGATATAGTGTCTATCTATCTAATAGGTGATTGAAAAAAAACAGTGCACTGACTTGGCGCAGATGAAATATTGGACGGCGCTGAGCCCGACCCTGTCACTTTCGCCAATAGATCGAGCACCCAAGCAACGATGGCTTAGAGACTAGTGGTGATCAGCATCTAGGCCCAAGAGCCCGGCAGAGCTCCTCCCGTCTGTCATGCAGGTCGGGAGCGTTTTATCTCGAATATTGAATACCTAGCGTGTGCCAACCCCGTATTGGTTTTCGCTAAGCCAGAGCGAACTATACTACGCCGCAATGATTGAGTCGGTGCGACGCTGTTTATTGTTCTAGACGGGTTGTCTATGCACGTTTTTTTTCAGCTGCACTACCTGGTATCTATCTATTTACGACTTGGATAGGTAGGAGACCGAAAATGGTGGGCTCACCTACCTACCTAATCTAGCGTATGCGCTCGAGGCTCAGCTAAGAAATCTCAGTAGCACTTGCTGACTTGGCGTCCTCTTTCATCGAGCAGGTTTGTATATGTAGATAGATATCATATCATACCACCTCTGTCGCTCCCAGTCATGTTTCGCTCGTTCCCGTGCTAAATTCTTGTCTTGATTTTTCTGTTCTTGTTTTCTATTTGTCGCCAGAACGCACCGGTTTTCAGTTCCTAGCAGCTTCGAATAGGTAGCATTTTTACTGTGCTTATTCACAGGCGTTCCAAGGTGACCCTGTCCTTCCGAGGCGGCCGCGAGTGTCAACGCAGGAACACGACAACCTCAACAGCCGCTGATTAGAGTTTACTAGTCGTTCGTTTATTTACCTTGGGCTTTTTTTTACCATGCATTCTTCATTTGCGCTGCTAGGTGCTGTTTTGTCGGTCGCCCATGCGCAAACGCGATCGGATAAGCGCGGACTCGTCTTCGTCCCCAACAAGGATAGCCCGGAAGACAACAAGATTTGGGTTCAGGATGGGTCGGATCTGACATGGTACTATAATTACGACCCGACACCGTCCTCTGCATTCTCTAGCCAGGCGCAAAGCGATTTTGAGTTTGTCCCCATGCTTTGGGGCTCCATCGACGACACCTCCTTCTTGGATTCGGTCAACAATCTGATCGACGGCGGACGCAACATTAGCCATGTGCTGACCTTCAACGAACCCGATGGGCCGACCCAATACGGCGGGAGCAATATTTACCCTGCGAAGGCTGCCCAGGTCTGGGTCGACAACATCATACCGTTGATAGAGCAAGGGATTAAGGTCGGTTTGCCGGCTTGTACGGGTGGTACAGGCGGCATTCCCTGGTTACAACAGTTCCTTGCCAACTGCTCGTCACTCATCAGCACCGATGGGAACACAAAGAACTGCTCATACGACTTCGTGACTCTTCATTGGTACGGGAATTTTGAGGGTCTGGCGAGTCACATGGGCGAATACTCGGCTGCGTATGTCTTACCCCGGCCCGCCTGCTCATGCGCTATGCCTACCGCACATTCAGTCGACTAACGTTTTCTTTGTACCTTTCTAGGTTCCCGAACAAGACGCAATGGATTACCGAGTACAATTACGACAACCAAGATCTTACCGCGACTCAGGATTTCTTTAACACCTCCGCCGACTACTTCGACCGTCTCGATAGTGTTGCGCGCTACAGCTATTTCGGTTCGTTCCGCTCTGACGATAGCAACGTTGGGCCGAATGCCGTTATGCTTAATAACGATGGCGAGCTGACAGACATCGGCTCTTGGTACCTGGGTGGTGTTGCCACTGGGGTGAACCCTCAGTCCGGGTTAGCCGCGCGAAGCCAAGTCGATGTGCTCTTAGCTGTCGCTTTAGCGCTTATTGGGAGCCTCTTTCTGATGTAAGAGGTATTCAATTGGAGCGGGTAGAGAAATGCCGCGACGAGCGAATGTTCATCAACTAATATTACAATATTCGTTGTACTAAATTATTATAATTGACCGCCATGGCAAGGCTGTACAACAGCTAAAACTTGGCAATAGGGCAAGGGGTGTTGAAAGACTTTGTCGGGATACGAAGCGTCAGGTATAGAATTTGCTTATAATGAACGAGTGCAAGGCGTTTAGGAAGGCAGGTAGAAGAAGGGTATATAATTCTAATGTGAAAGATGTCACTCAAAATTAGGTCACTGTCAACGCGGTCGTTTCGGCCCGGCCCATGTACATCGACCCTAATGAGATGGACTAGACACGCAAGTCGCTCTAATGAACATATTGAACATTGCAATCAGACTTATACCATCGTCGCTATTGTAGATACATATATCATTGCTCGTTGACAAACAACCCAGCCATGCCCATGCCGGTTCCAATACACATACTGGTCAAGAGAATCTTCTTCTTCGTCCTACGGCATTCGCTGAGACCGGTGACGATCTGTCGAGCACCCGTGGTACCAAGAGGGTGGCCTAAAGCGATGGCACCACCACGGGGGTTCATCTTGGTCCAATCTAACTTCAGAAAATCTCTCGTATAAACAGCCATCGTGGCGAAGGCTTCATTGACCTCGATTACATCGAGGTCCTCTATCGTCAAGTTGTACTGCTTGAGAAGCTTAGGGATAGCCACCGTGGGTCCGATGCCCATGATTCTCGGCGGCAGGCCCGCGACAGTCGAGCCGACATACTTAGCCAAGATAGGTAGGCCTAGCTGGGTGGCCTTCGACCGCTTCATGAGAACCACGGCGGATGCGCCGTCGGTGACCTGACTAGCATTACCACCGGTCGTCATGAGACCCCATTGCGGGAAAGCAGCGCGGATCTTGCCTAGGCCCGCAGCGGTGGTGCCGGGCCTGATTCCCTCGTCCTTGGTCAGGGTGACGGTCTTCAGCTCGCCGTCGGGACCCTTCACTTTGGTGGTGACGGGCACAATCTCGTCGTCGAACCAGCCGGCCTTCTGCGCCTCTTCGGCACGACGGAAGCTCTCGGCGGCATACTGGTCGAGAACCTCGCGCGTCAACCCGAAATCGCGGGCCACGTTTTCGCTGGTCCATCCCATGGCCTCCATGCAGTCGCGAGCTTCCTGGCTCTGCTTGAGCACTTCGTCATCGAATGGGGTTTCGACCGCGTCTCCGCCCGCCGTCATCGACTCGGAACCAGCCGCGATTCCGATCTCGATCGAGCCCGCGGCGATGGCGTGTGCGATGTCGGCTGTAGCCTTGAGACCGGAGGAGCAGAATCTGTTTACCGAGCTCGCGCCGGTCGTGTTGGGGAAGCCGGCGGCGAGCGCTGCGGCGCGGGCCTTGTATGCTGCTTTGCCGTCGGAAACCTGGGAGGGAGGCGAACGTGTCAGTACCGGCATTCTCGCAGGGCCAGCCAGATTAGAGGACAGTTGTAGGTCTACGCACATTGCCCATGCAGATATCCTCTACGAGGTCTGGCGAAAACCCTAAGCGCTCACGTGCCGCCTTCAGGATCGCATACATGAGGTACTCTAGGCTCGTGTCTTTGAATCCACCCTTCTTGCCCTTGCATAGCGGTGTCCGGATCGCGAGCGTAATAACTACATCGTCGGGGCTCTTGGATGTTCTAGCGCCGCGCAGCAAAGTCAGCGATGCTCTGCCACGGGAGATGGGCCGTGATTTTGGGTTCATTTCGTTTGAGGGATTGGGTGCTTCACTTACATTGCCGCCACCGGGTTATTCGGCGACAGGTGCTTCAAGATGGAGGAAACGCGTTCGGCGGCCATTCTGTCGGTCGTCCTACAAAGACACACACGCGGTGGGTATATAAATAAGAGCAGACAAGCGATACAAAGATTGACAGCGCCAGATGACTGGGAGAGACACAAGACGAGAATAAGACGCCGCGGTACGCCTTAATCGCAAGAAATAGACTGTATTTGAAGACAATGGAGTTCCAGGGAGCCTTGGATTGATTCTCACATTCAGCCGAGGTCCTTCGGCAGATCCACTCTGGGTATTTAGTTTCGCCAAGCAGAATCCGGGGGAACTCCTGGGACATAAGGGTTAGCTTGTTACCTATTGTGTACGTTAAGTCCGTGCTATTGAAGTGTCAAAACATCGCCGGTCGCTTTCTAAACCTATTCTCTATTTTATTCATCTAAGAATCTTTCCTATGGAAGTGGAAGGATATCCCGCCAAAAGCATGTTGGTCATTAATGCTCCTGCGCCTTTAAGTACTAGCCTTTAACCGCATTATACCCCTTATTTATTTATTAGTACTATTAATTTTGAAAACAAAAAAAGGGGTTCATGTATCGCTTATTATGTTAGAAAATACCACTGCGCCAAAAGTTTGGCGTGACCGGTCATTTATTGATCTTTCTTTTTCTAAAGGTGTATTTTTAACAGATTACATCAGCACCTACATAGGTACTTTAGGCAGTCTACAACATGTCTGTTTTGGATGTAAGGGATGATTCGTATTTAATCTCGATTCGATGCTCAACCAAGCTATAATGCAATGCCTTTCGATGTGCAAACTTCAAGTTGAATCCTTAATTTATCGCACGCGGAATGGGTTTTTGTCCCACAGGTTACGAAACACCTCTTCGTCATGCACCCTCAATTCGCGACTCTTGGTGGAAATCGTTATGCTCTTGTAGCAACAGGCATGGTTGGTTGGCCTCAACTACTTGAAATTCTCTGGTTACTGATATCACTGCGTAAATGGGCAGCGAATTAAAACGTTGTGCTTCACTAGCCCACCTGATATCATTAGACCGGCTCTTCTATTATCGGAAACCGACACCAGCCTCGTATCGGATAAGATTTTGCTACAGGTGGCGCGATTTCAGGAATTGGATGATGTTTTCGATTCCAGTTTCCTCTCCGACGTCCTCATTATTCACGGAAGATCGCCAGAGGGCTTGAACAAGCTTCGGCGGAGGCTGGCGGGAACTCAACCTTTTCAACGCAAGTCATGGCTGCTTGAAACCATCTACACGACCCAAGGCGCATTGATAGGGTCTCATATTCCCAGTGGGCCTTACTTTTTATGCGGACACGACATTTTTCAGGCGTGGAAGATATATGTAGACCTTTTCTCGTCCTTCCAAACCGCTGTACTCCCCGTTCCCGGGTCACCTTATCAGTATGTGCATAGTATGCAAGTTTGGGCTAACCTGAGTCTAATTCTTGCTTGTTGCTGATTCTGTTTATAATGAATAGCTTTAGGAGCCTGGATTCTGTCGGACCGGATGGACTAGGCCTCTCCGTCGCGGTTCCCAGCCGGCTTTACAGCCTGGGTTGCAAAGACAAGAAGCCCCTGGCAGGGCTTCGCATCGCCGTCAAGGACAACTTCCGGCTTGAGGGTGTCCGATGTTCCATGGGATGTAGGTCATTTCTCGCTACTTACGGACCTGACACGGACACTGCCGATTATCTCAAAACCCTCATTGACCTCGGGGCTTGCATCGTGGGCAAGACGAAGATGACAGCCTTTGCATCCAGCGAGAAGCCCTGCGACTGGTGGGACTACCAGTGTCCGTTCAACCCCCGCGGGGATAAACATCTCACCCCTGGCGGTAGTTCGACCGGATCCGCAACGGCCATAGCCGCCTACCCGTGGCTAGACATCTGTATCGGAAGCGATAGTATGTTGGAATTCACCCTATGACGTACAGAGAACATCTACTAAATGTTTGTGCTCTCTCAGCATACGGAAGCGTTCGAGAGCCCGCAGCCCAGAGTGGGGTCTACGGAATCAGATGCTCGACCGGCAAATGGGGCTCACCCACCGGCCTTTATCCTAGTTCATCGTAAACAACCCCCTCTAACCCTTAGCTCGATTCAGCTCGATACAAACCAACGCTTAATCTGGAATAGGGTATTCGATACAGTTGGATACTTCTGTAGAAGTCTCAACATGTTCCAAGCGTTCTCCCGTTCTACCCTCGGCCCCTACGTGGCAGAGTTTGAATCTGTGAGTACACGCTTATACTAAACATTAATAATGCCTATGATATTGAAAGTAAACTCAAGTTTCGGTCAGCTAACAGGTACCTTAGTTTCCTCGGACTATCCTTTACCCTACGGATTTCTTTCCTTCCCAAGACGAGACCCAGCAACATATTGTGGAGAGTTTCATTTCGATTTTGGAGGATTTCTTGAGTGTCAGAAGAACCGAGTTTTCTCTAGCAGACAGATGGGCCGACAGTCCACCGCCTGAGGCAGAGGGGAAGAGTTTGGCGAAATACATGAACAGGGTAGCGTCCCTCGGTGTAGTCGAGAACATGCAGGCTGTATACCTAGCTAAGATATTTTACAGGCTGGATATAGCCCTTTTTATTACGACGGCTACCGCGAATATGATTACTTCAGAGAAGATCACGCTAAGAGGTTTGGCACGCGCGTCTACGTATCTCCACATATGCAGTGGAAATGGCAAGTCTCCTCAATCACATTGTCCCTAGCTTCCCATCTCGGACGATCTGCGTGTCACTAGGCTTCTACTGATTGTTTCAATCAAGGGACCTGGGTGCGGAAGTAACGAAATCAGAGCGAGAGCAAGGCCTAAGAGAGCTCAAGGTCTTCCGGAACTGGGTTGCCAACAACGTTCTTCAGGGGGACGAGAGGTGCGGCTCAAATGCCATCCTCGTTCTTCCTGTCGGCCCGGGTCAACCTATCTATCGCGACATTTACATTCCCCCGAAGGCTAGGGAAGGCATCGATGACTTGAGCCTAGCCGCCTTTTTGGGAATTCCCCAAATTGTATTGCCGAGTAAGTAACGTGAACAGGGGCTTCGTCACTTGGATGCACACAACATTGTGTTGATAAACACCCTTTCTTAGTTGGCCAGTCCAAATATAAATCGCGGGTTAGCGGCCAAGAAGAGAATCTTCCTATCGCAGGATCTATAGCTGGTGCTCCAGGTATTTATGCTTTTTGAATATAACGTAATTATTGCTCGTGTCTGAAGAAAAGAAATCGTTAACCTGCGTGGTACAGGGAGCGACCTCATGCTGATAAAGCTCGTGGAAAGAGCCTTGAAGAAGGCCGGATGGCCCACACAAGTGGCTTGTGGAAGAGATGCGTTTCCGTCGAACGGAGATAATGATGCTAAGTGTTGAAATTAGAAGCTCCCTGAAATACGTCACCTAACAAGACAGCCTTCTGGATTATGACGCTGGCGTTCGGTACATGCATAAATTGGGGCTTGTTCCTAACGATCTGAACCCGATCAACATCGTGATGGGTGTGAATACTTCTATCATGATAGATTTCGATTCATATATGCCAGAGGGGCAAAAGCGGATAAAAGGAGGCACATATCGGTATTCGTCAGCTGAAGTGTATTTAAAGCGAAAAAATAACATTTACTGGCCTAGTGAAACGAATCGAGCGAAACACTCTACCGCACCTTAGAGGCTTGACCTTTGTCACATGACCACCTAAAGACTCAATCGTAGGCTTTGATAAAACAATCGATTTCTAGTAAGAGAGAACTGGCTAAGTTAATCTAAGCCCTCGCCCTGGAAGAGCAGCAAAATAGCTAGACTTGAATATATAGAAAAATCAACGAAATCCAGTGTGATTTGACTAGATGCACTGCCACACTAGCGCATCTGTTGATCAAAGTTGGTCATATATCCAAGGGCAGATAGGATGGATTAACCAACTGGTCTAGCTGCCGGCGATGGTTTGTCATAATCACTGAGCCACAATGGGCTTGGGCACGAAATGTTCGGCCATATTATTGATAGGCCCCAGTATGGAACAAGTTTGGCGAGGAATGCGAAACGTTGAATAAATCACAGGTCGGCTGGTTTAGTCCTACTTGGCGTGGCGAGTCTACACTTGACATTTTGCATCCCAACACCTAACGGGAGTTGTGTAATCCCCAAGTCGCGACCTGGAACTTGTTGAGGGATATGTCTATTGGGCGGCCCGGATTTTGGGAAACGATGTTTTATTATTGGGAGAGAAAACTAAACTTAGTTTGGAAGCCTTTCCACTAGGTTATGTGGATTGATTTAACTGCAGTTAAATTCACTGATAATGTGAAGTAAGCATTGTACGTCCCTTATTTTTATTTTATTTTACAATAGTTCGAGCCGAAAGTCGGGTCAGCTTAGGTTGAAAGGATCTGACTAGTAAGATATACACATGTAAAATACGGTTTTAAGTGGTTAGTTATAGCGCTTTAAGCACTTAAGCCTGCTGCAGCTTAATCTTATAATTGGTTGTTTTTATAGCCAATACTGCTGATATACTTGCAAGTAACAGACGTTCTACTTGCCCGACAAATTTAGTAAAAAACCGGAGCAATGGGAGACCTGGTAGGGTGTTACGTTTAGTTTCCTCTCCCGATGATGAAAAAATTGGTTCCCGAAACCCAGGGCGGCTGTTAGGATTAATAGGTGTGGAACCTACGGGCATTAGGGAATGTAAGGTCTAGTGGTCTCCGGCTGATTAAACAGCGTATAAATGCTGAAGAATCAATGGACATTGGGCTCCTACCTTATCACATATAACAGTGGCCTATTTAACCCTTCATGCTGCTGTACCAAGCCCCGGATAACCGGAATATTCCAACCTCAGACTAGATTCTGCTTGCAGAAGAAGAAACTATAGAGACTCTATCGTCGACCTATAGCCGCTCTCTAGACGTGGGGAATTTAGTAGTTGGATGGTAATCCTAGTCTTTAGAATCCGCACGCAAGCCTACTTGTTTTATTCTTAAGTCGTTGACGATGGTAACATGTGCTAGAGCCTTACTACACCCTTCTTCCTAGCTGCTACAGAACTTCTATTCACTCTGTGACATTCTCCTCTGACAGAAGGTGGATGGGGAAAACAACTATGTTGAAGCTGTCCTTGTCTTGGATAGCTCAGTTTTTATCGTGCCGTAGGTGACTATAGTAAAAAAGCGAGAAGAGAAATTTACAACTATCTAATCAAGCACTAATATAACTTATAAGCCAAAACTAAGGTTATTATTTTTTGGCATAAATGAAATTAATATAATTGTGCATTTTACTAAAAATAGCATGATGACTGTCGCGTGTATGATAGCCTCTAATAGTTCGCGCGGGATAGGAAAAGGGGACTCGATAATACACTGGGCTATTGGCATATGTCAAACACGGGGAAAGAATTACATAGTACGCTGCTAAGCATAATTCTCACTAGATATCTCATCTTGAGGTAACTCGGACGAAGTCTCTTTGTTGCTACTAGACCAATCATCATTTAATATCGTCACTTATTAATTATATGAACCTTAAAACTGACCGGGCTTCTATCTACATTTCCTGCGACTGATCTTTCCATCCTGTAAGGACAATTCGTTCTGGCTCTATAACCTCACTAACCCCTTCACCTTGCGCTGGGACCATTGCTGCCATCATGCCTGATAACTCCAGCACCACCACCGCTCGACAGGCAACGGCACTGAGTGCATATCTTCCGACGATAGTCAAGCAGTCTGTCAAGCTGAAGAATAGTAAACCAGAGAGAACTAGAGTGCCGAACGCTACCTGAGCTAGGATGCCGATGCTGATGGCCCAGGCCAACATGTAGAACCAGTAATTTCTTGGTCCCTCTCGACGTATTTCTACCATCATAGGCGGCTGGAAAACGGTAGGGAGAAGTTGGACCGGGAGCCACGTATTTATAGGCGCTGCTGTGCGGGTGTTGTAATCCTCTTCGTTCCTGGCCTTGACAGTCCGTATCCGAACGCGCAGCGAAACGGCTAAGCTGCCAGCCAAATGGATAAGGGCGGCGCCCAGCGTCCATAGCGGAACGCCGAAGATGGTGTTAGGGGCGAAGATGGCGATGGCGTAGATGCCTAGGTTCCAGGCCAGGTGTAGTACGTTAGCCACGGCGCCCCCTACGACTGCGTATTCTACGAGCGCAATAAAGACCGCCCATTTCCCACGTGATGGGCTCCAGCGCAAGCTCCCTATCCCGATCGAATCGCTTGGGGAGCCGCCCTCGACGAGCTCGGTAATGGCCTTCGCGAAGTCGCTTGTTTTCATCATAGAGACAGCTGGACTCCCCGCAGAGATCAAAAAACCTAGTAAGGGGCGTCGTAGGCCTACGAGGGATGTTTCCGCCGTCGAGCTTCCGATTGTTTGTAAGATGGTAGGTATTAGACCTAGGACGAGGGCACCGGTTGCCACTGATATGTAAGAGTTAGTTATCAAACTCCGAAAGAACCCAATGAGTATAGGTCGAGGTGAGAGGCCAATATTGTAATACTGGTCAACAAATGTATAGTCAGGCCTATACTTACATTCTGCTTTGCGAGACTCGGGAAACACTCCCAGGACGCAATCAATGACGGGGTTGACGAGCGATTCCTTCCCCAGAGTATAGTTGGGATGGCCAGTCAGATAGTCAGCATAGACTGTGGAGCAATTGACGCGCAAGATATCTTGGACAAGAGCATTCCATCCTGCGTAGAAGTGGTCAAACTGATGCGTCGGCTCGGCCTGTACCACGAATACTAGAGCAAACAAAGTTGCTAGGCTTGTTACAAGCAACTTCATTCGAAACGTCAAATAAAATTGATAGATACTTAAGAAGAAGAGGTCATAGGGATAGGGGATACGACAGCGGGCACGTTTGGGCGACTTCAAAGGTACTCTCTGCCTCTTTATACTACTTTACATAATGAGACTCCCCGCCTCATACTATACCGAAATCTACGACTGCACCCAGACACCCGGCCAACGACTTACATAGAGTCTCATCTTCGGCATCATCGACGGCAAGAAAATGCGAGTCTACGCCCACTTAGTAACCTGAAGGATTCAAGTCCTGGTGGGTATCATACTGTGTGTGTACTTCGCTCCGGGTGTGACTGGTGCAAACGTGGAACGCCAATACAGTTCAAGTTAAAAATGTTCCAGAAATAGGATTTAAGCTGCAGCCCTGCTTGGAGTATCAAAAACCGCCCCCAAAACAGCACACATAGAATGATGCGGCTGGAGCGCTACGGGTTGTTAGCCAGCATAAAAAATGAAGCTAAACCATGTGGCCTGCTTATGGGGACAGAGTACCTATACTGACCTGATACCTACCGATTTCCATAGGATGTCTATGCATAACCGCATACAAGCTCCCTGTCTTATTTCCGCCAACCAATTACCCTCCATTTTGTAGTTGCATGAAAAGAGTAACAGATAAGACCTATACGAAAAAGAATGGAAAAGATGGGCTTCCAACTAAGGCCTACATTTATTTGTACGCATAGATTAATAGGTAGGTAACTTGGGCAGCTAACTCTCGATATTAATTGGTAGACCATGAAAGTTTCAAGAATGTTCACGCAGTACAGAGTAAATTCGTTGCTACTACTTTAGATAGTACAGTCGTCTTTTTTTAATCACTGGAACTAGTTAAGCTTTGTCGCTGGCGAGGTCATAAGATATTATGACTCGACCGGGGGTGATGCCCAACGAAACAGGGGTTTCATTTTATCCCATCTTCGAGACACATATATGCCAAGATAAAGGGCGCTTACTTAAATGCGGCTCGTCTGATCATGGATAGAGATCCATCTAAGCACATGAATCTAACCTCCATGTAGTTTAGAAACAACCTTATCCCTGATTATGCGTAACGTATGTACTATGTATATGCGTACAACTACCTACAACGAATGGAAACTCCACAGATCCCAAGGTACATTTATAGTAGGTGGTGTTTGCCTCGCTGCTAGGTCGCGTTAACCTTGGAGCGGCGACCTGTCGTGTAGACCAAAAAAAGCTCCAAGAAATCTAGTAAACTCTGTAGGGTCGAGAGGATAGTAGTGCAAAAGCCTCGTTCTTGGTAAGCGCCGTTACGTAACTTTTGTATTACGCGGCTCCTGGATTCATGGCTCCATGGCCTCATGTGAGCCAGGGTGGAATGGCCCCCAACGCAAGTTAGTGTAAATGAAAATCTCCCATACCCCTCACAATCTTCAAAGTTACTAATTACAACATAAAAGACCGCCTCGAAAAAAAAGAAAAAAAAAGATAGAGATATATATATATATACTTACACGTCCTTAGGATTGGTATAGGTACTTCGCTCTTGCCACGTGAGAATAGTATTAAATTACTGAGTTAGTTTTGCTATTTCACAAGTATAAACATGCAAACATACCTAGGACCTACGTAGCATGAAGATCTCTTTTCTGTGGGATTTTCATTTACCCATAAACTATACCAAGAACAGCACTATTGACCGCTCCGAATATAGCGCTCTAGCCTAACTGGCATTAGATACTTTCCGATGTGGATATATCATCATTCATTTGTATGTAGACTACCTATGTAGGTAGATTAGGTAGGTATTCGTACGTACAGTAGGATTCAAGTCTTGGACTATTTCTCTCCTTATCTACACGTATAACGCAAGAAGCGGGAGTACGTAGCTAGCCTTAACTGAGGTCTATACATATATGTATGCATTTGAGTGTTTTTTTTTTTACCATCTACATCAACTAGATTATTGACTAAGTAACTATACAGAGTAAAAATAAATGGATACGGAAGTTGCCGTTTTGAGACGCGAGAAATACTTCAGAGCACGTATGTAGAACCGGGCGGGCGGTTGATGCTCACGGCAACGGTGGATCTCAGCCCTGCTAGCCTGCTAGGCGTATCTATTCATAGCTTATATGTAGCATCAATGGTAGTGTGCCGTATACCCGTGTTGTAAACTGTCTTCGCGGCTAGTCCCTGAAGACTCTATAGATAGGTACTCGTCTGGCCTAATAGCGGCTTGACCTAGGCCAAAGCGGTGCTGACCCCTACGTCTAGATCTTTAAAAAGGGAAATGACAAGGTAAATGGAGATAGAAAGGTAACCGCTCCTGCCTAGGTCAAGCCGCTATTAGGCTGGACGAGTAGGTACAGTAGGTAGGCAGTAGACTTCGTGGCGTAGAGTAAACGGCAAGACAAGAGGAAGGGATCAGCATCCTGTTTAGATGTTATTGGGCATGAGGCTACTCAGCCGCTTTAATTTCCATCTTTCTCAGCCTCTTGACCGGACGCTTCAGCATTCTTCTCTATCTGTTGCTGCTTCCTCAACTCCCCTTTGCAAGCCTTATCCTCACGCCACTTCACGCCATTTCTTAATATCAGCAATAGCGCAGGAAAGAAGACCACATAGGAGAGCGCGATGATGGTGAATGCCCAACCAGCGCCGACGGCCGTCATGAGTGGGTTGATGAAGGCCGAAGCGCCCGCCCCAACCAGACACCGCGTAAGATTATTAGCTGCCGTCGCAGCCCCGGCGGCACCGGGATTAATGTCTATTATGAGAGTGCTCAAGAGGTTGGAGAACGCTACGAGCGTGACGCCTACTAGGAAAAGTAGGACAATCTCAACAGCCAAGGGTGCCTTATACTCTATAGCCCAGCCGAAGCCAATCAAGACCGCTGTGAATACGGCAAGAAACGGAAGACTAATCTGTAGGCGAACTTGTTCGATAGGGAAACCCGCCATATCTTGCTGGCGACTCCTATCATACGGGATGTTGAGCTTTCTACAATGCCGTCTGTAGTTCCAGTTCGCTAGGCGTCCCATGAGGAACACAGACACAATCGAACCAACACCCAGGGGTACGTAAACCAGGCCGATCTTGAGGCCATCGAACCCATATAGCTGAGAAAATTCAGCGGGGATGGCCGTAGCGATAGCGCTGTAAGAAATTAATAATTAGCTATCACCGCCTCAGTCATGAATATTTGGTCCGTTATTGGCGAATTCCGAGGGGCGCATAGAAGCAAAGGATCCATCAAACGGTAAATAAACGGCTCAGAGTACTTACTAAAAACCAGCGTAAATCAAGCTGCTGTACATCAACAACACGAACATTTCCTTCTCAAATAGTATGAGCAGAGTCCGAGTCAGGTTTGGTCGCTGAATGCGGAGTTTCTTCCTCGTCGGCTCTCCATTAGGATCCCCATGGATCGGCGTGCCGTCGGACGCCCGTGCGGCTCTCTTCCTGCGGCTAGCATCTTTGACTAATTGCCAGAATGTGCGATAGAAGGGATGGGGACGAATGGAGCCGTCGCCTACGATGAGACGGCAGGTTTCCGGCATGAAGAGAAGATAAGAAACCAGGACAACGCCACAGACGATGGTCAAGAACCAGAATATCCAGCGCCAGCCGAGATATTGCGATATCAAGCCGCCTATTACGGGCCCAACAGAGGGCGCGAGGATGATGGGAACAGAGGTGAAGGCGACATAAGAGCCGCGTTCGGCCGATGTCACGACATCGGACACGACAGCCTGACACAGTGAAACGGTGGAACTGGACCCGGCGGACTGCACAGCTCGGAGAGCAAGGAGAGCGCCATAGTTAGGTGCCAGAGCACACCCGACACATGCCCCAATGTATATGACGAAACAGAGTATGTAAGCTGGGCGGCGCCCAGCGGTGTCAGCCAGCGAACCCACTAACATGGGCGCAATTGCTTGGACGATCTGCTAATGGTGAGTTTCTATTCACGCAAGAAATATTGTCGGTCTAATGCTCACCATGTAGGTGGTGACAGTCAGATTGATCTCAGTCACAGAGACATGCAAGTCGCGTGACAGGGCATCGAGAGCCGGAAAGTAGATTTGGGCAGATAGTGGCGAGAAGAAAGCACCGGCGGCGGCGGCGAAGACGATGGCCCTCTTCTCATTAATGGTAAAGATGCTGTACTTTGCCCCTACAATCGCCTGTCTTTCGCTTGGGGGCTCCGCGTCTACGGCCTGCGCAGTGGCGGTCTGTTCATCAGATGCCATCTCGGTCCTCTCCGTGTGGTCATGGCGTCGGCTATCCGTCTTTGACATGGGACTTGTAGGTAAACCAGACATCTCTATCGACTGTGTAGTGGCCTGGTTGAGAGAACCGCATAACAGATACCTACGAAGGCAGGCATGTCCTTTATATATCGATGGTATTCGATAGCAGAGTCTGTATGGCCGGTCCGGGTTCGGCCCAGGTAGGGAGCTCGAGTGGCCTCAACCATGCTGCGAATGCGGATTCATTTGAATTCCCAGTCGCTATGGTACAAAAGAGTCTAGTAGGTTGTCGGGCGCATGCATACTCCATAGTAAGTACCGACCATGCTGTCGGTAAATCCACCAGCAAAAAGGAGTGGCCGTCCCGGAGCCGTTCCGGCTATAGCAGAGCTACAATACAGGGGTATCCTTCCTATTTAAGCACTCCAGCTATTGCTGTTCTTATTACTTAGACTCAAGTGCGCTAGTAGGTACATAAGCAAGGACGAGATGATATTAGAAATAATGATATGATTGTGATGAAAGACAGGCATTTGGGAGAAGGGATAAGTAGTCCATATCGGGCACCGCAAACAATTTAAGATGGATGACGATTAGCTGTCTTGGACCATTTCAGTATACCCGATTCGGACCCGATATAACGTAAGGTAGGTAGGTACGGTAGGTACTCCTTTAACATGTGATATATGGGGTTTACTGCGTAGAGTACTTAGGTATTTACTACTGTTACTCGATCAACCAAGAAAGGTTCATGTTTTCCCAACCCAACTCGACAATAGATACTAGCAACGTCACTTTTTGACTACGTGCAACTTTCTAGTTTTTGTCGCTTTCTACTAGCCGAGGCTAGTCAACAGAGTACCCCTACTTCTCTAGAAGGTCTATTAAGGGGCTCTTTTAGAATCTCAACACTGCTGATGGGCTGATAGACCATATTACCAAACATATCCCAAGCCCTAGTGATAGTATAAGGGTCTCAAACTACCTCTGTCCATCGACGCTTTACGTCTCCACAAGGCGCTTCACGTCCCCGATTGATTGAATTATATACCGATCTGATGTCTAAGGCCCGCTCCCATTTTCGATCATGGGGGAGGGGGCAAGTGCCTTGATCATGGTATGTTAGTAATGCAAAAACTAAGCCCAAATCGCTTATAGGACCGCTCCACGACATTAAAAGATCTCAGTCAGTCTCGTGCATGTCGCAAGATCCGCTACTCTAGTAGGCGGAGTTCTTACACAGGTTTACATAGCTTGACGGTAGTCGTCTAAATATCTGAACCGGATGTGATGAGGGGCATAAAGAATCTGTATTCTAGGTGATTAAATCCCACAGAGCCGTCATAGAAAAATTCCCTGTCTCCAAGTTGTTCAAATAGACGGTTTGCGTAGTTGATAGTAAAAGCCCATCACGGACCCATTTGGCGGTGTGTGATATTTCCACTATTTTTTCACATTGCTGTTACATGAATTCTATTGGGGTTTTAGGTTGCGTTCCCATGAAAGATAGAGACGACAAAGGAACACCATGCCTAGGTCTAAATAGTTGGTAGTTTCGAACAAGCTGAGCTTGGTAATAATGTATTGATTTCTCGATGGGAAGAGTTCACCCTGAGTAAAAATATATGCATGAGTCTCTTAACAACATAATTCTGAATCGAGGTGCTACATCACTGTTACAATCGAAGGGTACTGGCTTGTTCCAACCGCAAGATTAAATAAACCCCGGCAAGTATTTCTCTGGCCGAATTAAAAGTATTGTTTGCGCCTCTGGATCGAGCAGAGCTATGTTTTGGCATATTATAGAAAATGTAGCTTTGCAGGCTAAGGCAAAGTATACCGCATCGACATCCGAAAGATATTCGAAGACCAGGAGGATCATCTCAACTGGGAGCTCCAGTAAGTATAAGACGTCTTTTTGAGGTTGGATCGTATCATGATACATGTTTTTGAAAAATATGATAAAAGCTTCTTGATAAATTATAGCTGGTATTGCTCATTATAGCAGGTTCTATTGGGAGCTTCCCAGTAGAGGACATTTGTTATTATGTATGGAGTAGTAGAAAAGGGACGAGGTTAAGAATTAGATGCACATAGAGAATGAGTAGATAGGAACATACTTGTATCATTTTTGTTGGGCGATTACATGTAAGGTGAGGCAATAGACTTCTCTACAAATTATACGTGAATACTCATGTGTCGTCATGAAGATTTTGTACTATCGATGAACACGGGTTAAGTTCTTGTAAGTCATGGGCATGATCTAAGTATGCAGCAATGGAGCGCATATTTAGCTACCCTATACTACCCCCTTTAGGCAAGCGGTAAAGAGATAGAGGGCCTCGCACCGTGCCTTGATTGGCCAGACAAGATTTGATAGCTACGTGTACAGTTGTGTACCTACTCTGTAACTCTGTACAGAGAGTACAGAGCATTTCTGCCATCCTCAAATCTCCAATCTGCCGACCTGTTCCCAAGTTCCTAACACGGATGGAATCTATCTACCTAAGTATTGGAGGTTGATGATAGTTGGCGTCTACCTACACACATGCAATACTTGCAATACATGTACACAGTTGTTTATAAAACACTGAATCAATTAGGCTGCCCTTCCCAGTTGCATTCTGTCCCGTCATTCGATCCATGAATCTACATCTTGGCTGAGGTCCTTGCGTGTGCGTGCTCCTGCACACTCTCCCCTCCCCCACGGACTCCTCAGCTCCACCTTATCACCTCATCACCTTGTCTCTCTCTGTATAACTAACTCTATTTCCATCATGGTGAGATGCGAGCCCCAACAGCCTCAACCCGGATCTAGACCCTCGTTCTAACCACCCCGTTCCCAACCAGAACACGCAATTCAACTCTGCGCTCAAGCAGTCTACCTCGATCAAGCGCGACCTCGCCGCGCTCTCCTCCTCGCCCGATGGCGCAGCGCCCACGCCGGCGGCCCTAGGCTCGCTCTCGGCCTCGCTGACGGCCTTCTCGCGCGCGCTGGACGAGTACGCGGCCCTGGCCCGGCAGGAACTCAACCCAGCCAAGCAGGACAAGGCTCACGAGCGCCTGCGCAACTTCCGCGCCGAGCTCACGCAGTTCCGCGCCGAGCTCGACGGGCTCAAGGCGCGGCGCGACGATGCCGCGCACGACCAGAACCGCTCCGAGCTGCTCGGCCGCCGGCCCTTCACCACCTCGACCCCCGAGAACCCTTATGCCCACGCCCACGCCCCGGCGTCGCCCACCACCGTGCCGACGAATCGGTATGGCAGCGGGGGTGTTGTTGGTGGCGGCCAGCTGAGCATGGGTAGTGGCGACTACACGCGCGAGGCGCACGCTATGCGCGAGCAGAATTTCTTCGCCAGCACAAACACAGCCCTCGATGAGTACTTGGCTCGCGGCCAGGCCGTGCTGGGCGATCTCGGCGCTCAGCGAGACATGCTCAAGAACACCCAGCGGCGCTTGTACAGTGTTGCGAACACCCTGGGCGTCAGCGGGGACACCATCCGGATGATCGAGCGACGGGTCAAGCAGGACAAGTGGATTTTCTGGGCCGGCGTCGTCATCTTCTTTGGGTTCTGCTGGTTGGTCCTACACTATCTGCGGTGATGGGCGAGGACTGGATCGGTGAATATTAGGTGAGAAATAGGTGAACGATGAGATACGGCGATGAGTTGGGTTTGCTTAGTATTTTGCGGTGGATATTACCGTCATTTTCTCCACTCGTGAGATCGTCTAGGGGCATTTCTTGTGTACAGCGAGGAGCACGGCGTTTGAGCGGATCTTGCATAGGGCGGGAAAACAGAACCTGATCATGGCTTCGCGGCCTATTGACCTATTACACCTGCCCTCATTTAAGTCCCCAGTGATATCTTTGAAGTCCTGGCCTCCCTCTCCAATACCTCCCCTTTCGGCCGGACATGTATATTGTTCTAGGGCAGAATAGTTATTTAGGCTCTATATCCATATGCTTCAAAATGCAGCATGATAACATTGTCTAAGTGTATCTCTAGAGCCCCCGAGCCCCTGAGCCCCCTCCTTGAACCTCTATATGTACGCCAAGGGTATAGTAGTAACTCATCGAAGCTCCGCGCGAGTTTTCAGGACTCTACTGAGACTCCTTATTTCATATGCCCTACACCTGTTTCAGCGCTATGGTAAACAACACGTCCTTATCCGTCTGGACCTCAACGACCTCGGTCTCCGGCAGGACATGATTGCTCGTACTAATCCTACCCCCAAACGTCGTCGCCCAGTCCTGCACATCCCACTCGAGACCCCAGGTAGATATAACCGCCGGCTCGCCCACAGGGATGATGCCCACGTGCTTCGCAAACAGGTCGCCCGAGATGCGGCGGACGGACCCGGCGACCTGGAGCATCGGCTCGCGTACCCGGATCTTGTGCCTCCTGCCGCCTTTGAGCACGAAGGACAGCGAGTCGCCCGACACCAGATACAGCCGGCCGTCGGCGTACGTGGGCGACTGCTGGAACAGGTACAGGTGGTGCACCTGGCTGAGGCCCTGGTCCACGCGCCCGCCGAGCCCGCCCATGCACACGATGGCGCGCCCCGGAGGCGCCTCGCGCCGCGCGAGGAGCACGGCCTTGGCGAAGTCGGTGCTGTACTGGTCCGGGTCGCGGATGATGCGCGTGCGCGAGAAGTGGTCGTGCGCCGCGGCTGTGAGGGAGTCTAGGTCCCCGACGATGGTGTGCAGGTCTTTCTATGAACGAGGTTAGTCGTTTATGTCATGAGGATATATGTGCGTGGCCAGAACTCACGAACTGCTCATCCGATCCCGCTTCCTTGCTTAGCTCGTAGATTTGGTTGGCTCCGCCATCTGCGGCGATCGTGGTCTCGGCTGAGATAAAGATATTAGTTATTGGTTTATTCACCGAGACAGCACTCGGGGAACAGAGTCGTCATACCTGAGTCCCAGAGATCCCTGAATAAGCTATAGTCTCGTATAGGCTGGTTTAGTGTAATGAGGATAAATTCGGTATGGCCTAAGAGCTGTCGGATAGGATACCATTCTATTGACTCGGAGTCTGGTGGTGAGTGTGAGTTCATGATGCAATGAATTACCGGCAAGCAACACTTGCAATATGAGAGATGAGGAACTAGAGAAAGGGCGAGTGAAGACTTCAAATTTTCTCTATCTATCGGCTACCAGCAGGAGACAAATTGTCGTCTCAAGTTCCCAAATCTTGTTGATTAGTCATAACATTAGTTTCCAAACTCTAACTTGGGTATCTAATACCTATAAGAATTGTTATCGAACATCTGTCAATGTAAAGAACGTAGATTGTCAGCTAGCGTAACTTTTGACAATTCAGCTGTGGAGTGAGCGAAGATAATAGATAGTACAATATATCTTATTGTCTCTGTCGACCTTCGAGCTTCTTATAAAACGTCACGGATTTCAAAAATTAGTCGGAACATGTGAGAGGCAAACGAAGGTAACAAAAAAGACAAAGACCTGTTTTACACCTTACCTCTTATATGGTACACCTAGGCCATGAAGAAAAGTTCTAGAGAAGACTTCGTCGAGATCTCTAATTCTTCCCGCATCTTTAAAGAATAGCTTACTGTAGGTTAGGTACCTATATATAGTGGATCCATATAACAGCCTTACAGCACGGAACACCGTGTTATAGTGCAGATACAGTGCTATAATAGGTACCTACCTACTTAAGTCTTAGAGGGTTTCACCGGCGCGTTTTTTATCTCGAGAAATTTAGAGATGGCTATGACGGAGGCGCAAAACCGCTTACAAACCCGGCTTCATCTTTTGCATCACCTGCCTCGACACTTCTTTCTCTCTGCAATAGATCTCCCCCGCCTTTCCCCCAATTAATATTAATCTTGGCCACCCCGTCGCTCATTCTTATCTTATCCAATTAGTCGCCCGGCATGTATAGAGCAGCTCTACGGTCCACGCCGCGGATCTCGAGTCCCCTTCGCCAATCCCTGGTCACCCCGTCTACCCGCCGATTCGCCTCGACCGTCCCAGCAGACAAGAAACGGAGTTGGAAGAGCTCGGCCGTGAGGTGGGGAGTGGCCATTGGCGCTATCTACTGGTATAGCACGAGCAGCGCCTTTGCCGAAGAACCAACACGTATGCGACACCCGTCATCGACATTCCGAATACCCGCCTCACTACTTACCTATCTGCCTGCCTACCTACCTTTGTAAACTCTCATACGGTGTGCACTGACACTACTCGAAAATAGTGAAGACAAGACAGCCTCCCCCGGCCTTCCCCGATGAGGATCTTCCCACCGTAGAGGCAGTCATAGCACGGAAGCGTCAAGAAATCGCTGCCCGCGCGCAGAAGGCCGCCGCTCCCGAATCCAAGACTGTCCCCGAGGCTGAGACAGGTGCATTAGCTGCGCAGACCTCGCCCGAGGCGCCCGCGAAAGAAGTCGAAGCCGATGGCCAGTCACCCACCGAGCAACAGGGCGGCCCGGAGGCACTGGAAGAGGAGGCCGCACAGCAGGGCGCCTTCAACCCCGAGACTGGGGAGATCAACTGGGATTGTCCGTGCCTAGGTGGCATGGCACACGGGCCTTGCGGTGAGGAGTTCAAGGCGGCCTTTAGCTGCTTTGTTCACTCGACAGAAGAGCCCAAAGGCATGGACTGCATTGACAAGTTCCAGTACGTGTGATTCGGCGCATTTGGGAGAGTAAGCTTTCATGATACACAACTAATACGGGATAACAGGCACATGCAGGACTGCTTCCGGTTACATCCCGAAGTATATGGCGAAGAGCTCGCGGATGACGAGGAGGCTGCCGCGGGGGCTGACGGTGTAGAAACGGAGGGAGTATCGGCCAGAAATGCTTCGGCTGAGGGCGCCGCGGCCGTCGATTCATCTTCTCCCTCTAAGGAAACAACCAAGACGGGTGAAGTAAAGCCAGAGGGAGAAAAGGCTGTCCCGAAATCATCACCACCCACAACAAAACCCTCAGATGCGAAAACTACGACGACGAAATAAGAAGACCTCGTAGAAAAGATACGGCATGTACCACTACAACGAGCGTTCTGTGACATAGAGCATAGAGGCGTAGACGGATTGGTTAAAAACTACCCTTGTACTAGATAATGTGTATATATTGCATACGAGCCACGGACACTATTAGACAAAACTATCCTCCTCTTGATCTTCTAGGAATGGTATAGCTGGGGGCTTAAGGGGGGTTTTGTTCACGACTTTCTCCTTGAGGTGTTTAATGAAGTACGACAGATCACATACATATTGCCTAAGTCACTACAAGAGTGCTTTAGCCGCACGAGAAAATGTTTGGGTATTAAGGTAAAATACATAATGGTGAGAGAAATACCTACATAGCAATAGACTATATAGGTAGTTATGATGTCTAGTTGAAATGTAAAATATACTACATGCTGAGATGCAGACTTGATAGCAGCAATTAGCTTTAATTTCCTGTCGAGTTTAACCCTTCCAAGCTTGATATTCTCTACATGGCTTAACAAGACCGTAGTATTAAATACAATTATTTGTGTTACACTTACCTACCTAACTGTCCAACGATTCTCTATAATTGTACCTACGCAATTTGATATGCTACTGTACTTAGCCAGGTACGGTTTAAATAGCTAACTTTAAGTCGGTACCTTGGCAATTTATATAGGTATACCGTATAGTGCTTGTAGAGATGTCTACTCCATTTCGGGGCACGTACCCTAGGTACCTAGATACCTCGTAGGTATCACCCCACATGTGCACAGAAAAGTGAACGATTGTTTCTTTGGAGGGGCGCGCTTGACGTCATAAGAGCATGGCTAATAGCAGGGGAGGAGTTTCTAGGCCGGCACTGGGCCAAGGTTATAGCTATTCAACAGCTGATGGCATCACTGAGTAGAGTCATCACGCAGGGCCAGGAACGTACAACAGTTCCGCATGCATATCGGCACGGGTATTTAGTGCAAGAGCTTCAAGCTTCCTCTTCCCTCTTCCTCTCAAATCACATGAACAAAGATTCACCTTGTCTGTTCTCCAATCAATCAATTGCAACAAGTCGTTTGCACCCATCACCTCAGACAGCCTCTCTCATCCTTTCCCGCCCTACGCATACCTAACACTAGATACCTTAGGTACCTACAGAGTATCTTATCCCAACCACTACGTATCTACATCGCCGAGCTACATTTCTGCCACAACTGCAGCTCGACTGTAACCCAATTCATCCACAACGCGCACATAACCTCTTGACACCAAGATTAACTGATCAGCTGTGAAAAGTAAGTAGAACGATATGCTTTGCCTGAACTACCTACTTGTCTTTGCATCGATGTAAAATTACTTTACTTCGAGACCAACCAACTAACGCAACTTTTGTTTGTAGTGTCGTACGCTGACGTTGCCGCATCTGGGCCGAAGCAGACTCCTCAGGAGGTATGTCTTGTAGTCTATCCATATCACCTGACAACTGAAACTAGACTCGATCATAGTCCAAGTGAAAGAGTCAAAAAAAGGACAAGCTAGTGAAAAGTAAAGAAAAAGGCAACTAACTAACCACCCCGTCGCCACAGGCCGCTGCCCCTCAGCCCCCCCAGATCATTCCCTCGGAGACCGGCAGCACCGCCTCCCTCATCGATGTCGACACACCTTCGGTCCGCACTGTGCCCTCAGACTTCCTCGAGCAGGACGTGCAGACAGGGACGCAGGAGAAGCGCAAGGAGCGCGAGAGCGCCGCTGCCCGCGCCCGCGCCGAGGCCGACCTGTCTAACAAGAAGAAGAGCCCTGCCGCCAAGGCACGCAAAGCCGATAACGCGCTTGCTAAGTTCTTCAGCGAGCTCAGCGATACCACGAGCACGGCGCTCATCGCGACGAATCTCTCGGCCGTTGTTGGTGTGAGCGCCTATCTCGGTTATAAGGCGCTTGGCCTGTACGAGCGCGGCCGCCTCACCTGGAAGAACGTCGGAATCGGTGCGGGTGTTGTGATCGGTGTGGGTTTGTTTGAGGCTGCGCTTGGAGGGTGAGTACACATTCTCCCTTACCTACATACATCCCCTCCTACCTACCCGCTTTAGGTGGGGTGCGTGGACGGACGGCTGACATGTGAGATGACCAGTTATATCTATAAGGGAAAGAAGAAGAGCGAGCGGTCGTAGAAGAGGAAGCGCACGGGAGATGTCACGCGACGACGACGACGACGGGCGGCGTAACTATAGTACGCTAAGGGAGAAAATAGGAGGCCTCAACTTCCTGCATGTCTGATCCACGTAGTAGAGGAGGGGTTGTCTGGATCTGGTGGCGTTTCAATGATGGGTACATGGACTCTGCACTCGTGTTTTGCTTTTCTCATCTGGTTCGCCGGGCTCGTGTATGGTTAGTAAGTAATACTGCATCAGTTTTCACACGCATGAATGGGATGTCAATGACTTGAAAGTTCACAATAAACTCTGTCTGCTTATACCGAATCTCGATTTGGGAGTGCACTGACAATCATGTACTACATCGACGCATCGCATTAGAACAGAGATGGAGTGACACAAATATGAAGTGACACCAACACAAAAAAAAGGAGGCCTCGATCAAAAATAATATAGAATACCCAACAACAACTACATACGGCTAAGAATGCGGCGCAAGCAGGTCAGCGACCCCGCAGCGGCTGAGAGGTTGTGTTGCCAGCCACCCGCGCGAGCCTGCAGCACGGCTACGTATGGTATTATTGCCTCCCTCCTACTATGCGTATATCATTTACCATTTCCATCGGTTTATTTTATGTTCCCCTATTACATACTCAACTACGTCAACAACTATATCATTGACTTTTGGACCGTTCTGTCGTATCGTGGCCAATCATATCAGGTATATCATATCACATTATACCCCTCTTTTCACTTAATTACGTTGTACGCAAGTAGGCATAAACACAAACAGCGCTTCCATGGAATATTCTTGGTTTCGTCTTACGCACGGTGTCTTGGTACGTTGCCGTAGGTAATTAAAAGTGCCTGCAGCTTGGCGTCTACGCAAAAGAACCTACCACTATTTGGCCTTCGAGATTTAAGCACTTCGCCCGTCCTACAATCTGCCTATCTTTGACACGAAGTCTTAGAATCTATACGTACGGTTCATGGATGATTCGCGGCCAGACCCCAGCCGTCAGGAATCCTGGGATGACGCCCCCCGGCCGGCCCTAGCTAGCAACCCTGTCCCCGGCACGGCGGCTGAGGCGACGACGATCCGTGAGGCGGGGCATGACTACAGCCATGGCTATAACCAGACGACGAGCCTAGGCAATCTAACTAGTAGCAGTGAGGCGAATGTGTCGGCGGATCGTGTCCCAGCTTTTGGAAATTACAGCACTCAGAATTACCCAAATCAACCAACAACTGGCACCGCCGGGGTTGAGAATCAGGACACGCAGGCAGATGGGCGTAGCGCGGGGAGTGTACGCGCCCGCGAACTACTCCTCAGCAACATAGCTGCATCTCAGCGATGGCGACAACGCATGAGGGCCACCGGCAGCGGCAGCAGGGCGCGGATGTCAACTCCGGGCCAGGGCGCGGATCAGGCGTCGGCTAGCCGGCCGCTCGCACCGCGTTCTGGTTCGATGAGAGACGACTCGTATCTGGTCCAAACGAATACGATTGGAGGGCCATGGACTCGGACGGATGTGCCAAGACCGATGGGTAGAGAGCCTGGGTACGACATGGCGCCAATGCCGACGCCGGTTTCTCTGCCCCCCTTACAGCCTCGGACCATAGGACGGCCTAGAATCGAAGAGCCCGTCGACGACCCGTTGCGAACCATGGCCCGGCAAGCCCAGGATCGGATAGACCTAGGCCAGGAGGACAGGCGAATGCAGCTCATGCTGCTGACACAGCAGCGACAGAAACGTTTAAAGACGGGATTGGACGAGGTAGACGGGGTACTGCAGGAATGCAAAGGGAGGGTCGATGCCCTATTTTCCGATATTGTATCCGGGCGGCCGCCGGCGGACTACCAGCTGCGGTTCCAGGCTCCTCGCCACGAATATGCTCAGCAGCAGAAGTATGCCCGGATGGATCGGGACACGTACTCCGTGTCAAGAACGTCTACGAGCGAGAGCTCGGCCATGGGACAGTCGAGAGAAGCGAGCTTAATCGCCATGGCGTCTAGGAATATGGGCGAACTGTCGGCCTTTGGCAAGGATGCGCGCGGTACGACGTACTTCTCGTCCAGCTCGGGAGCACGTATAGCACAACCGCCCCTAAAAAATATCCGCCTGCTACAAATGATGCCTCCGATAGACCACGGCCAGCACGACACGGCGAACACGGCCAGAACGCCAGGGTATAGCCTGAAGGACTTCGCCTACGAGTTTTGTCCCGAGTACATAGCTCTCTCGTACGTCTGGGGCGAGGAGAGCCCCATGAACCCCATCTCCGTCAACGGGGCGATTATCCGAGTGCGCACCAATCTTGCACAAGCCCTCGCCAGCCTCAGGGAGTCGGATCCCGATGCGTATATATGGGCGGACGCGATTTGTATAAACCAACAGGACGACAGAGAGAAGTCCAGTCTCGTGCAGCACATGGGAGAGATTTTTGCAAACGCGAAGCTAGTGTATGCCTGGCTGGGACCGATGGAGACGGACACTCCAAATTCCCCGACCCGGGACTTATTCACACAGCTTTCGGAACTGGGCGCGATGTTCTGGGCGCACGCCGGCGTGAATGAGGCCGAAAGGCTCAATGAAAGCTCGCTAGATCTAGACCTGATCCTCGCGAACAACCTCAGCGTGCTCTTTAGAAAATTCACGCAGCCTCCAGGCGAGGCCAAGGGTTTCCCGACTGACGAATATGCGTCATTGTCGGCGCGGCCTTACTGGTCGCGGATCTGGGTGCTCCAGGAGGTCTTCCTCGCGAAAAGCCTGTATTTCATGTGTGGGGATTACCGCATGCCGTCGAGGACGCTGGCTGGCGCCTTGATCTTGATCGAGGCGTTTCAGCGATATCTCGTCCGCTCGCAGAGCCATGTCCGGGACCAACTCTCGAATAGCCCACTCACACGGTTCACATTTGGGCTCCCCTCGTTCCCCGAAATGCACCGGCTTATTATATACACCTCGATCTACCCCCTCGACGTCGTATCGCTCCGTATTGCCATGACGAACTTTTGCATCAAGGAGTTACCCCGGGGTTCGAGATCGACGGACCCCAGGGACATGATCTACGGCTTACTAGGCTTCGCGAACGACGAGGAACGGTCTTACATCCGGGCAGACTACAGCCAAAGCGTCCAAGAAACCTACGCAGCCATCACGCGCTCCATGATCCGCAACGGCTTCACCGACGTCCTCGCCTGGGCCCAGCCCAAGACCAAGGGCATAGCCCACCTCCCGAGCTGGGTGCCCGACTACTCGTCCACCATCTACGAGACCCTCTGCAGCCAATCCCAGGCCAAGCCGTGGCTGCCGCAGTTCAAGGCCGGCGGCGCCACCACGCGGTACACCGACGACGCCCCGCACCCCTTCGACCGCTTCACGCTCCCCGTGCGCGGCCGCCGGCTGGACGAGGTGCTCTGGGTCGGGCGGCGCTGGTTCCCCCGGGCGCGCGCGGGCGACGCGTCCCCCTCCGAGGACGACGCCTCGACCTCCTTCACGCGCTCCGCCTCGTACGAGGACCTCCTCGCCTACCTCAAGAAATTCCACATTAACCGCTGGAGGCTTGATTTTCCATTTTTAGCAAGATCTTAGCTCTGTAAACATGTTGCAAAAGTTTGTTGCAGAAGTTTGTTTTATTATAAAAAGTTTTAAACAGAAATTTATTACAAAAGTTTGTTTTATATATAAAAACGTTTTAATACTTTTATTATTTAAGCTTTTGTTTTTACTTTGCAAAACATATATAACTAGTTTTAAAATGAAACTATTTTTAAACATATATACTACTACTAATTTAATTAACGTTCAGTTTTGCAATTGTTTCGTAATATTTATATTTTTAAAACTTTTTTAAATAAACTTAAACAACAACTTTTTGTACTTAAACTAAATTTTTTTAGTTTTATATTTGTAGCAGCTATACTTTATTAGTTCTGTTTTTTGTTTAATAAATAATATTAACTTAATATTTAATTAAAAGCGCTTTCTAGTTTATTTAAGTTTAAAAACTGTACTGTAGCACTTTAGAAGTAAACTTGTTTATATTTGTAATATTTAGTTGTTATTAAACAGTACATATTGTAAACTTTAATACTTTTTGTTTCGAAATAAGTAAATTTTTGTTTAAAAATTGTTTTTTTAACAATTAAATTACAAAACGTATATTACGTAAAAAGCTTTTGTTAAAAGTTCAATACTACTAAAATGCTACGTATAAAAAAGTTTAAATAGCTGCAAAAGTAGCTTTTAAGTTTTAATATAAACTAATTTGCTTAATTTTATTACTTGTTTGTTATTTAGCTTTATTAATTAAAACATATAAATAATAAGTTTGTAATAGCTTGTTAAAATTAAGCAAAATTAATTTTGTAGCAAAAAAAAAACTAAGCGTTAAGTTTACAAAATTAATTTTAAGCTTTTGTTGTATTAAAAACAGCTGTTTATAAATTAAAAACTTCAAGTTTAAATTTAAGTTTAACTTTTTTATATACAACTTTAGTTTTATATTCGTGTTTAATTTATACTGTTTAACTAAATTAATTAGCTGTTTTTTTAAATATACAGTTTGTTTATGCTACTTAAACTTACTTTTTTTTACAAAAGCAGCTCTATATATGTTACAAACAAATAGTTTTTTTTTAAAGTGTATAATTTGTTTATATTATTTAAAACTACTTTTTTGCGTAAAAGCAGCTTTATATATATTACAAAAAAACAGTTTTTTTTTAAAGTGTATAACTTATTTATATTGCTTAAAATTACTTTTTTGTATAAAAGCAGTTTTATATATATTACAAAAAAACAGTTTTTTTTTAAAATGTATAACTTGTTTATACTGCTTAAAATTACTTTTTTTTATAAAAGCAGCTTTATATATATTATAAAAAAACAGTTTTTTTTTAAAGTGTACAATTTATTTATACTGCTTAAAATAACTTTTTTTTGCAAAAGTAATTTTGCAATTTTTATAAAAATATAAAAATATATTTTAATAATTTTTTATATTGCAGTTATATGTTTTGATATTTTTAAAATGTTTATAGTTTTTATAAAAGTAACAAGTTTTGCTCGAAAAAAACTTTTTTAAATATAATTTACAGTTAAACGTTATATTTAAGTAGTAATAATTAACTATATAATATATACACGAGTTTATTAACAACTGAAACATATAACAAACTAAATATAAAAAGTTATATATTTTATTATTGATTTATAGTTTAACTAACAGTAAAACGTTACATACAAATTGTTGTAATAAACATTTGATTTTTTTTAGCTACAATTTAACTTTTTAGATTTTATTACTTATTGTATTACAAAAAGCAGCAAATGTACTATTTTATAAAATTAACTAAATAGTTACGTTTATGTTTTATGTAATATTAGCATTGTATTTATTTTGTTTGTAATTAATTATTGTAATAATAAACTTTATAGTTGAGCTTTTTAAATTTTAATTAAAAACATAATCAAAATTTTAATTATTAGCAGCGTTTTAATATTTTGTTTTTATTGCAATATTATGTTGAAAATAATTTTTAATAGTTGTTTTTGTTGAATAATTTACAAAAAGAACTAAAAAAAAACATGTTTAATTAAAACTAACTTTAAAGTGTAATTTGTTTACATTTAAATTTAAAGTTTTAGCTTTTAATTGTTACAGTTTAAAATATAGCTAATATATAATTTTGTATAAAAACTGTTTAAGCGTTAAATTTTTTTTGTTAACATTTAATGCTATTATAACTCGATTGTATTTTTTTAACATTTTAATTCGTATTTTCGTTCAACTAAAAGTAATATTGCAATTTTAAAATGTTAGTTGAACAAAAAAAACGCTTTATTTATAAAATAAATAAAAAACTCTTTTTTTATAATAATTAATTAATAAAATTGTTAAATACATATTAAACTTAGTTTAACTAATATTGTAATTTTAAATAATTTAAAACAAAATGTTATATAATTTATTATATAAATAATAATTAAATTAGCAATGTTTTTGTATAAAGTATTTATTATAAAACTAAAAAATTCAACTTTAGAATTAATTTAATAATTGCAGCTTTTATTGTAATAAAAACTTTTTAACAAAACTTAAATAAATGTTAGTTTGTAGCATTTTGAAAAGCTTTTAAAACTACATGTTGTTATTGTTGATAATTTGTTGTAGCTTGCTAAGTTGATTTGTACAGTTCAAAATGTTTATGCTACAAAAAACATAAATTATTATATAATTTATTAAAGCGTAAAAAAGCTATTTTAACTCGAATTTTTTAGTTTTAAAATTGCGCTAATTATATTAAATATATAACTATTGCTTTAATAAAGCAAAAACAACTAAAGCTATATATCGCTTTATAAAGTTTATGCAATTAAAACTTAAAAACAAGTTATTTTTTGCATAATTTGTTATAATATAACTATTGTTATCAAAAACAAAGCTTGCATAATTATATGCTGTATTAAAAAAAAAGCTAAAAAAACTAAAGTTTAATTGTAGCTAAAGCGCTGTTTAATCGCAGTACTTAATCAACTGATTTTAATGTTTAACTTTATTTTAATGTTCAACTTAATTTTAATGTTTAATTTAGTTTTAATGTTTTTGATTTTAGTTTTTAGCTTAGTTTTAATATTTTTAATTTTAGTTTTTAGCTTGGTTTTAATGTTTAACTTAATTTTAATTTTCAATATAATTAAAAAAAATCAATAAATATTTTAATAACTTTTTAATATATTGTTTTCGTGCTTTTTTTTTAGCGTAAAACAACAAGCTAAGTTTTTTAAAGTTATTTTAGTACTTGTAAAATATTTTTTTTTAAGTTGTTACAAATAAACGAACTTTTAAAAGTTTATAAAACTTTTAAGTTATATAAATTAAGTTTAAGTTGTGTTTTTTTTTTTTTACTTATATATAGCTATAGTTATTTCATGTTTAATTGCTTTTTTTTCGGATCGGCTTTTTTATGTTCAAACTAGTTAGCTTTTTGTTAATAGTATTAAGCAGCTTTTTGTTAACAACATTAAATAGTTCGTTTTTAAAACTTAAGTTTAAAACTTCTAAATTATTATAACTACTATAGTTAGTATTATACTCCTTATTTTAAGCTTTATACTTTTTATTTTGAGCTTTATACTTTTTATTTTTTAAGTTTTGCATTTTAACATTATAATCGCTTTTAGCAGCGGACTTAGTTTGTATATTGTAGTAGTAATTAAGTAAATAGTTAAAACAAAAAAAAGTAAAAAAGCAAAACTAAAAATAAAAAAAAAAAGCTTTAAATAAAAAAGTTGTATTAGTAAAGTTGTATTAATATAGCAATAATAGCTAAAAGTAAAAACAATGTTATAGTATAAAAAAACAAAGCTGAAAAAAAAACTTTAAATAAAAACAATGTTGTAATATAAAAAAGCAAAGCTAGAAATAAAAAAAAGAAGCTTTAAATAAAAAAGTTGTATTAATATAATAATTAGTTAATGTTTTTTTCTGTTTTTATTTGTTTTTTTTTACTTTTTTTTATTTTTTTTTGCTTTTTGTTAATTTTTATACATTTTTTGCTTCAGCTGTAAAAATATATTAGTATTTAATTAAACGTAAACAAAAGTATAAGTCGGAACAGAAAAGTTGCAGCAAAAATAACTTAAACAGTAAAAAAAAGTTCGCTTAGCAGTTTGTAGCTTTTTTTGTTTAGTTGTTGCAAAAATTTAAAGTAATAAAAAACGCAGTTTGAACATAACTATAGCTTTTTTAACTTACAAAAAGTAAAAGAAATTTTATATTATAAGTATAAGCATTATTTGTATATTTTTAACTGTTATTTATATAAATTACATATACTTTATATACTTTTATATTATGCTGTTTGTACGAAAAGTTTTTAGATTACTTCTTAGTTTTTTATTTTGTATTATTGTTTTTTTTTCTAAAACTCTAAAGTTGCAAAAACATAAAAACTAGCTAAAATTACATTTTTGTACAACGGTTCATTTTGCTATTTTTATAGCGTTTATTGCATTTAATAAATATTTAGATTATTATTTATAAATCAAAAAAAAGTTAGTAAACGTTTTTGAACATTAAAGCATAAACAAAAGAAAAAAAGTTTTAAAATGTATTAAAAAGTTTAATATATTTAAACGTGTTAAAACAGTTACAAGCTTTATATAGTAGTACTTAAAAGTAAATAATATATATATTTTTTATAACTTTTGCTAATAAAATAAAAACAATTTTTTGTTTTAAAATTTGTTTATTTGCTCTAAAGCTAAAATAATAGCAATAACAATAACAACTTAAAAAAAAGCAATAACAAAAATGAAAACGTTAATAATACTAAATATAAAAACAAAACTAAAAATAACAAAAATAGCAGCAAAACAAACAATAATAATAGCGTTAGCAGTAGTTGTAGCTATATGTATGTTTTATTTAAACGCTTAACTAATTAAGTGTTTAATTAAAACGAAATTAAGTTTGTTATAAAAAAGCGAGTTCAATTTATATTATTTGGAACGAGTGTAACAAACGCTTAATTAAGCGAAACTAATGTAAAAATTACAGCTATTACAAAAAGTACTACAAACGTACATTTAAAAAAAAAAAGATATATTTTTTAAAAAAAGTAAAAACGCAAGTATAAAGAACTATTAAAGTTGTTATGTTTAAAGTTAACAGTAGTTGTTAATAATAGTATTTATAGCTTGTTATAGCTAAAGTGCAAAAAAGATTAATTTATATAACATATTATTACATTAATTAAAAAATCAAAGCAAGTTATATATACTTTTAGTATATTGAGTTAAAAAATAACTTTGCAAATAGTTTAACTAAGCTTTTTAATTATATTAAACATGCAAAATTTATAAAGTTGTTAAGTTTTAATAAAAAATAACTAATTATATTATTAATAATAACAAAAAGTCAAAGTAGAACTAAGTTTTTATTATTATTTTAATTAAGCTTTTTAATTGTACTAAATAAAATAACTAATTATATTATTAAAAAGAACAGTTATTAAGTTTTAATAAAATAACTAATTATATTGTTAAAAATAGCAAAAAAACAAGCTAGAACTAAGTTTTTATTACTATTTTACATGTTAAATAATCAATTACTAAAGTATGTTTATTAACTAACAGCAGTAAAAAAAAAAGTTATTTTTAACTATTTATTTACAACTTTATTTTTTTAAAGATTTATATTTTCTAATGTTTCAAAAGTTATTATTTTTTATAAAGTTTTTAGTTAATTAAAATATAATTAAAAAAATTAGTTAATAAAGTTTTTATTTATTTGTTTATATAATTGATTTAATTTTTCTTTTTAGTAAGTTTTAATAAGTTTTTAGTTTTAAGTTTTAAGTTTTAATATAGCTATTTTTAGTTTAAAGTAAAATTAGCTACTATTAAGTTTTATATACTTCTTATAATATTAAAAAATCAAAATTATTGTTAAAAACATTTTTATTTATATATAAATTGCACTAAAAAATAATAGTAATAAAAATGTTAAAAACAACAGTTTTTAAAAAAAGTAGAATTACTTTTAAAGCTGTTTTAATATATTTAACTAATTAAAATACAAATATATTGAACTAATAGTTTAATAGTATAATTGTATACTTTTTAGTAAAAAAAAGTCAAAAAGCGTGTTTAATTTTTACGATTGTTTAATTTTACAAAAAGCAACAGTACTTGCAGTTTATTATAGCTAAAATGTAAAAAAAATTGAAGCAGTTTATATATTACAATAATAAAATGTTTATTAAATAAAAACTGAACTAAACTTTACGTTACTAGTTTTACTTGTATATTTGCTTTTAAATATATATACTACTAACAATTTTTTAATATTTAAAAATTGCTACTTGTACTAAATAATAAAGCTTAATAGCAATAATTAGCTAATGTTATTTTTTGCTTTTATTTGCTTTTATTTACTTTTTTTTGCTTTTTGTTAATTTTTATACACTTGTTTTGTTTTAAGTTTTGTTTTAGTACTATAAATAAATATGTTATAATATGTTCAATTTTTTTTAAACTAACAAGTAATAGCTATATAAACTAAGTTTTAACAACTTTTTACAAAAAGCTGCTTTATAAAATAGTTGCTAGTTTAGCTATAATAAAGTTAAATTTGTTACTACGAATTGTTTTTAAATATAACTTTTATAATGCAGCAGTTTGCTATACTTTTTTTATTTTTTTTTTTTTGTTACAGTTAATATACTTTGTTTAAACATAGCTTTATAAACTAGTAATTTTGTTAAAACTTTTAATATAGCTATATAGTTAGCAAGCAAAAACTAAGTAATAAAAACTGTTTTGTTTTTGTATAACTAAATCGAAAAGTTCTGCTTAAATAACTTTTAGCAACAAAAAAAGCTAGTTTTTAAATATTAAATATTAGTACTACAAAAGTTAAACAAAAAACGTTTAATAGAACTTATATACTTGTTTAAAAATAAATATTTAAATAGTACATATTTCAAACATAGTAAACAAAGCGTACTATGTAGCTACTATTAATAAAACAGCAATAAAACATAAAAACGCAACAGCTTATTTACATTAAATATAATAAGTTATAAAAGTAACACTTTAGCAAAATGTTTTTATTATAAGTCTATAAAAATAATATATGCTTTTAATATATTTAACAATAAATGTTATATAAAACTAACTTGTATATAAAATAAAACAAGTTTATATAAAACAAGTTGTAATACTTATATAAGCTATTTTGTTGCTAGTATAAACTAAATTCGAAAAAAGCGTTGAGCTAAGCTTTAATTTGCAGCTAATTTTTAAACTACACAATTATGCACGCTAAAATAGTTATATAATTGTTATATTTATATATTTGCAAGTTACGTTAATATTAACTTTAACAAAAGTAATACGTTGCTTTAGCACTTATTATATAGCTAAAACTAGCAAAAGCGCAATTTTTAAACTTTAATAAACTAATAAAAGCTTTTAATTTAAGCACTTGTTAATTTTTAAACTAAACAACATATATACTTAAATAAAACATATTTAGTTTTTATAATATTATTAACTAAAATATATAGCTTTTTAAATAGTTTTTTTTGCTTTAAAACAGCTACTAAATACTTTTGATTTAATTCGAATATTTTTTAAAAACAACTGCTTTATACGCTAATATAACGTTTTAAAAGCAAGTATATTTTAAAAGCTTTTTAACTTTTAAATAATTTGCGTTGTATAAGTTTTTTGTACAAATTACTTACCCCGGGTTCAAAAAAAGCGCTAATAATACTAGCAATATTACTGCATAAATTGTAAGTATTTTTAGCACTTAAAAACTCAGCAAAAATAAAAATACGCCGAAAAAAGTATTAACATTAATATTAACGTTAATTACTACTACATTTATTAATTAAGTTTTATTAGTACAGTTTTTGAAAGCTAAAATTAGTAGTTATACTTAAATAACAAACGTCGATGTTTTGCTATGTTTGTTTTGCTTATGTTACTTTCGAACGTATTATAGTAAATTAGCTGCTTTTGTAAAATTTAAATTACAAAAAGTATTTTTAACTATTGTACTGCATATATATTAATAGTTTAGCTTGCAGTGTTTTTAAATTTGTATATTTATTTTAGCAGTTGAAAACAAAAGAAATAAAATATGCAACTAAATAAATAAAAATAATAACACTTTTAAAAAAAAAGTTATATTGTAAAAAACAGTTAGTACTAAAAAAAAAGCAACTAAAAAACAACTAACTTTTTTTATTAAAACTTGCTGCTTTTTTGCTATGTTTTTTTTTTATTTATTATTACTAAATTACAATATTAAACACTTTTGCTTTAAAAATAAAATGCGAAACATATTAAATAATATAAGTGATTTTTTTAACTTTTAATAGCAGAGCTAGTTTAATATTACTTAGTTATTTTAAAAACAACAACAAGTTAAACATGCTTTATTAGCTGTTTTAAACAATGTAAAAAGTAATAATAACTAAGCTAATAACAGCTTTTATTTAAAACTTATAATACAAACATTGTTTAAAGCTTTTTTGTTTCTAGTTTTTTTAATTTATTGCTAATACATTTTTATATTTTAAAGCAGCAGCTTAAGTTATAAAAAAACTGTTAAAACTTATAGCTTATTTACTATAGCTATTTTATATTAAAAAAAAAGCTACAGCTTATAACTCGTTATTATATTGTACAAAAAAATAAGCTAAATATAAATATATTATAACATATTACTTATTTAAATTTATACTATTATTACTAGTTAAAACTCCAAATAACAAATCGTAATATAGCATTTTTTGCTTTTTACAAAGCTTTAAATAACAAAAACTACTTACGTTAGTTAAACGAGCAAGCGCTATTGCTTTATTGTTTGTTTTTTATTTTTTATTACATAAGCTTACAGAAAAAAAATAAATACTGAAACAAGCGCAACAAATATAAGCTGCTTTTTATAGTTCAAGTATATATAGCTTAATTAATTAATATATTGTATAATTTAAAAAGTTTTTAATATACCGATTTATTTTATTTTGCTAGTTTAGCTTTAGTTAAAACTTTATAAGCTATAAATTTAGTAACTGTTATTTTTACTAATAATATATATTAATTAGTAGCACTTTTTTTTTTTTGTAACAAATTTGTAAACTTTTAAATGTTAGTTTTTACTAGCTTGTACACAAAGCTTTGTTAGCTGTTTTAATGTTTAATATATTAATACAAAACTAACGTACAATTACATATATATTTTAACACAAAGTAAAACAACACTTGTAAGCTTTTAAATATAAGTTTCTGTTAACTGTTTTAGTACTTAACGTGTTAGTATAAAACTAACGCACAACTATATATACAAAACTACTTTAGTTTCTAGAAAATTAAACAAGCCGAAAAAAAACTAAACAAAAAGTTTAAAAAAATAATATTTTATAGTTATTATAACATAGCAGAAAAGTTGTAAACAAGTTATGAAACGTTTTAGTTTAGCTAGCTAAAATGCTGTTTCAGTATTTAACGCGTTAATATAAAACTAATATATAACTAAAAAGTTGAAAAAGCTTGAAAAAAATTAAACAAAAAGTTTAAAAAAATAACATTTTATAATATTATAATGTAAAAAAAAAGTTGTAAACAAGTTATGAAACATTTTAGTTTAACTAGCTAAAACAGCTTTATAGCTTGCTTACAATACTACAAACTTTTAGTTTAATTAACTAAATATTATTTAATAAACTATATTACTATTACAAAAACTATATTACTTTTTAATATTAAGCAGTTTCGAATGTTTGTATATATAAAAATGTAAATTATATTTTATAAAATGTTCAAAACATTGCTAATTTAAAACATTTGTACTATTGCTACTAAACAAAAACAAAATAATTTATACAAACAAAATAATCGTTTATTTTTTTTTGTAATAATTGCTTAGTTTTTTTTATATTTTATAAATATTTGTTTTAGCTGTTAAATAGTTTATTTTTTAAGTTTTTACTTAAAGTTCGATTTTATTAAAAAACTTTGCTACAAAACTCTGTTACAATAATGTATTTTTTTAATTTTTTTAATGTAAATAAGTTTTAGCAACTGTTTTTTGTTTTATTACTACGCTAAAATTAATAAGTAATATTATAAGTAATATATAAACAGCTTTTTGTTTTAGTTGCTATTAAAATTTAATTTAGCTCAAAATATAAAATTAAAAAGTTAATTTAATTAGCTTTTATTAAAGTTTAAATATAGTTTATTAAAATATAGCTTATAAATTAGCTACTGCTTTAAATATATAAACTAAGCTGTAGCAACAAATACTGCTGCATAGTTGTTATTAAAATAAAAAATAGCTTTTATTTCAAACTAAACTAGTTTGTTAAAAAAAAAGTAATTAAAACTAAAATAATACAAAACAAATATAAAATAATATAACTTAATTAAACAAAAGTTTAGTTTTAGCTATATTGAAACAGCAATAAGTTTAAAAAAACGTTTAAAGCAGTTATAAAAACAACGCGTATTTTTCGACTTATTACATTTAGTTCTACAAATAATTGACTTATGTTTTTATTACTAGCTATACTACAGAATAAAAATAGTTGATTCAGAACTGCTGCTTGAAATAAAACGTACTTTTTTAAAAAGCTGCAACAGTTAATAAATCAAAAAAACCGGATTAATAATGATTTAGCTAGCTATAAATACAAAACTTGCTTATTAAAAACTAAAGTTTAAAATAAATTAAATAGTTAAAATGTTATAGTACTAAGTGTATATTTAACGTTTATAGCTAATATTATTAATAATAGTTTATATAAAAAGATGCTAAAAATAAAAAGTTAAAAAAACTAGCTTAACATTTAAATGTTACAAATATTAAAAAAAATATGAAACAATAAAACAACAGTTCTAAAAAATAAAATAGTTTTTATATATTACACTGAATTAAAAAAACTTTTTGATTTAGTTTTATAATTTTAGTAAAAAAGCTTTTGATTTAGTTTTAAAACTACATTATATATTTTTGTTACTAGTTTAATCAAAACACATTTAAAAATATAAATTATTTATACTATTTTTTTTATTGTTATTTTAAAATTATAAGCTTTTTTATTGCTATTTTAATAAAAGTATTATTTTATTTTTATTTTATTACAATATTATTACTATTATTTCATTAGTTATTACAATATATTTATTTGTTTTTAATTTAATTATTACTTTAGTTGTTGCTATTGTTGCATTTATTTTAAACTATTTGTAATAACTAACTTTTAATAGTAAATATTCGATTTTAATATATTTATTATAGCTTCTGCTAATATAATACATTTTATAATAAAAGTTTATTTTTGTTACATTTACAACGATGTTATTTTATTAGTTTAAAACTTAAATGCAAACTTGTACTTTTATTTTAAGTTGTAGCAAAAAGTTTCTGCAAAAACAATTTATAAAGTTTACAAAAATATATATTTTTGCTTTGTAATAAATAAAGCGTTAATAGCAAACATAAGTTTGCTAAATAATATAATTACTATTTTAATATTTTTTTAGTTTAAAAATAAATACAACTAAATACTGCGTAAAAAAAAACAAATATTAGACTTTAATTTTAAACAAAGGATTAAATAAGAAAAAAAAGCATAATAAGCTATTGCGTTAGCTGCAGTAAAAATGTATATATTTTGCAAAATATACATATTATATTAAATTTTTTAGTAGCTATAAACGTAATATTTGCTTTTTTTATTAAATTATAATTTTATATTTTTAATAATAAGTTATAAACTAGTAGCTATAAGTATATATTTATAAAAGCTTAATATATAATTAATATTAAATTATTTTAGCAATAAGTAATATAGTAGTTAATAAAATTTTTCGTATTATATATATATTTTTTTTTTATTTTGTTTGTTTTTTGTGCTTATACTTTGTTTATTACGTTTTTTTAAAATGTTTGCTTATTATTTTTAACGAATTAAAAATACTAATTAACAAACAAATTTAACAAAAAAATTTAATAAATAAATTACGTAAACATTAATTATAAAACTTTAAATATAACGCTGATTTAATAAAACGGAATATATCGATTTTTAGTTACAGTATTAGCTTTTTAGTTATAGTACTAAATTTTTTTTACAATATAATTTAGTTAAGTTTTAAAGTTTTTTTTTTTTTTAGTGCTTGTTTAATTAGTTATTATATAATTATATAAATATATTTATTTAATTCGATATATTAAATTACGTTAAATTTTATAATAAATAAAAAGCTGCATTTAAATGTTGTACTTTTAAGTTTTTTTTGTAATAATAATATGTACTAATTGTTAGTACTTTTTTTTTTTTGTAACAACTTAGTTTTTTTTACAAACGTTTTACAATTAGTTTATACAGCTGTTTCAAACTTTATGTTTTTTTATATCAAAAATAGTTATTAAAAAATAGCAGAAACTATTTAACTTGTTTTAAAAACTAGTTATACTTACTTTCAGCGCTTGTTTAACATTTAACGCAAAAAAGTCGCTACTTTAAATATAATTATAAAAAAAACTAGTTAGTTGTTTAAAATATAATACAATAAAAACACTTGCTACTGCATTATTAATTAAATTTAGTTTAAATATAAATATACTAATATATTTGTATTAATAATTACAAACTAAATATTAAAACTAAAAAACAAACTAATAAGTTTTATTTTAAACAAGCTGCTTTTATTAATTTTTATAAGCTTTAATAATAAAATTGCTATATTTTTACAAAAAATTAACTTTAAGTTAAAAACTATAAAACTTGTAATTAATTGCAGCTTTATTTGTATTTTATTAAATTTAACTTTTAAAAATTATATTTGCTATTTTATTAAGTTTATTATTTTTAACAGTTTTTTAATGTTTAATTGTTTGTTTTAATAACTTAAGTTTTAAAACTGAATTATTAGTACTAATAATATAGTTATTTAGTTTTTAATTTGCAGTATAATAAGTTATATGTTTAATATACGTAAAAATGTTACTGCAGTATAAACTAAGTATAACAAATAAACAAAAGCTTTTGTAACAAAAAAAAAAATTTCGCTTAAAAACGAGTTAAATTTTTAAAAAATCGGCGCAAGTAATTAAAAGCTAATAAACGCTTTGTATAATATATTAAATATAGCGCAAAAAATCAAGCGCTAACAAAATATAAAAAAACATATAGCTTAGCAATATTTAAGTTTTTTGTTTAATAATAAAAACACTGTTTTTGCTTAATATATATAACTGTTTAATATATATAACTATTTAAAAATAACGTATTAAACATAACAGAAAACTTTTAAAATGTTATAAAATGTTGTAACATTTAAGTGTTATACTTAATATATATAGCTGTTTTAATATATAAATAAAAATAATATGTAAGTATTTAAAATATATTTATAAACGTAACATATACAACTTATTATAAAAGCTGCTTTTTTGTTACTTGTTTTTTTTTGCTTTTTTTTTTTTATTTCAATTAACTATTACATTTTTAATTTAAAATATAACACAATTACTTATTACTTATTAATACAAACTTTTTACATTTTTTGAACATTTGTTAAAATAACAGTTTTATTTAAGTTTATTTTTAAAAACTTTTTGAAAAAAAACTAAGCACAAATTAAACTAAAAAATATTAAAAAAAGCTTATTAACTAACAGTAAAACAGTCAAAGTTTTTAAAACAAAACGTATTATATACAAGTTGCAAATTTTGTAGTATTTTTAAGCTAATATAATAAATAGTTTAACTACTTTTAATATAATAAATAGTAACTGTTATATTATTATTTTGTAAAATTATTTAAGCAATATAAACTAAGCAACTAATAATATTTTTAAAGTTAATTTTATTAAAGCTATTTTTAAATATTAAGTTTAAATTAAAAATTTAAATAGTATAAACTCGATTAATAAAAAAGTAATAAAGCTGTTATATTAAGTTGTATAATTTAAAACTAATTATTTCAAAAATATTAAAGCACTTTTTTTTGTTTAAGTTTTAAGTTATAAAAAAAAACAGTTTTTACTATAAAGTTAACAACTTTAGTTATTAAATATAATGTTTTTAAAAACTTGCTTATTTTAAAACTTTAAACTATTATATATAACTTTTTTATTACTAAAAATATATACTTAAATTTTTTGTTGCTATTACATAACTAATTTTTAATAAGTATTAAAAACTTAGTTGTTTTAACTTTAAACTTTGTTTCTATAAAACTTAAAAAATAGGAAATCTTAAACATTTACTGTATAAAATATATTTTAAATTAAAACTTTCGTATTTTTATAAGTTTGCGTTTAAACTTTTTATTATTAAGCAGATTTTATTTAAATACAAATAACTTTAATGTTTAAGCTTTAGTTTTAACATTAAAAAAGCTCAAAAAATAAATACAATTTTTTCAAACTTAATTAAAATTGCGTAAAAAAAATACTTAAACTAATGCTGTTTTTTTTATTATTTAAAATATATACTTTTATATTTTGCTACTATAATATAACTAATGCTATATAAACAAAAACAATTTAAGTATTATATATTCAAACTTAGCTTTTAAACAAAATAAAAATATAGAAATTTTAAACGCTAATTTTATATAACGTTTTAGTTAACTAAACTTTGTTAGTTTTTATAGCTATATAAACTAAGCTGTTAGTAATACTTATATAAAAAGCAAGTTTTATAACAGTATATATACGTTTTTAAAGCTGCAAAATCGCAAAAATAAAGCTGTACTTACAGCACTTTTTTCGAAGTTGTATTAAAAGCTTTTAAAGCTATCGCTAATAAAAAAACTTATTAAAGCTATTTTTTTTTTTTTTAAAAATATTTTTATACATAAACATTATTTTCGTTTTATTTTTTAAACTTAAATTAAATATTTTTGCAGCGATTTTTTTTTAAATTTAAACTAATTTTTATTTTTTAGTTTAAATTCAACTTTTTTTTTAAGTTCGAACTAATTTTCACTTTTAAATTCGAACTAATTTTTTTTATTAAAAACAAAACTTATTTTACATTTAAATTTAAACTAATTTTTACTTTTTAGTTTAAATTTAACTTTTTTTTTAAATTCGAACTAATTTTCGCTTTTAAGTTCGAACTGATTTTTTTTATCAAAATTAAAACTTATTTTATACTTAAATTTAGATTAATTTTTGTTTTTAAGTTTGAACTGATTTTTTTTACTAAAAGCAAAACTTATTTTATACTTAAATTTAAACTAATTCTCGTTTTTAAATTTAAATTTAACTTTTTTTTTAAGTTCAAACTAATTTTTACATTAAAGTTTTTATTTATTAACTTTTAAAATTTACTTTTTTTATATGTTAAAGTATTTATTTTAAAAAAAAGCTTTTAAATTAAGAATTAATTATGCAATTTATTAGCAATACTTTTAATGCTTTTAAAACAACTGCTTTTAAACAGTTTTATATAGATTTTTATTTAATATTAATCAACTGTATTGTTGAGCTATTTAATTACTTGAACTGTTTAAAGCAAATATAAGTAATATTAGCAAAAAAGTATTATTTTATATATAGCTGTATTAATTTGGAACTTTGTACTTATGCTATATAAAAGCTCAAAAAAAAGTGAATTTTTTTTTTAATAAAGCAATAAATTGTAATTCGCGATTGTTATTAACAAGCTCGTGTTAAACTAAACATATACATTTTTTAATGCTTGCAATATTTTGTAAATTTTTTACAACAATTTTTATTACTTTTATAATATATAAATAAAGCAGTTTTAGCGAAACATAAAAGTTAAAATGTATAATAAATAACTTTTAGTATATAAACATGCTTTGTTTTATTATAATAAAATAATTTTATTAAAACTAGAAAATTTGCTAACTTATTTAATATATTTTTAAATTTATTTAATTATATTAAATTTTAAAGCTTTTGCTATTTTTTTAGTAGTTTTAGCGTTTAGTTTTAGCTACAACTTTAAATATTTACTTTTTTAATATCAACTTTGATATAATAGCTTGCTAAATTTAGTATTATTATTATTTTTTTACTTAATATTTATTAAACGTGTTTTTTATTAGTTTCAATATATTGTTATTGATAATATAAAAACTTTTTAGTTGTTTATTTGTTGTTTTAACAAAAGTATATTTGTTTTTTTGTTAAAAACGAACTATTAAAACTAAAAGCATTTAATACTTTAAACTTATACTTTTTAAACTTAAAACGTTTAAACTATAAAAATAGCAATTTTTATTTTTTTTAAAATTATAAGCTTGTTAAAAAATAGCAAAATATACTTTTTATTTGTTGCAAAAATTACTAGTATACTAAATCGGGCAGAAAATTTAACTAAAACAATTACAAAAATATTTCAAAAAGTAGTACAGTATTAAAACAATATTGAAAATTTTTAAATATAAATGTTTCATTTGTAAAATTTAATACTAAATAAAAAACTATAAAAAAGTAAATATAATACTTTTAAGTAATAAATAAGCGAGTTTTATAATAAAATATACTATATTATTGCAAAAAAAAAGTATAAAATTAAAAACAAAAAAACAGAAATAATTAAATTGCTTATTTTGTTTAATATAACTAGCTTGTAGTTTTAGCATTTAATTTAGTTAAAATTGCACAACTTTTTTAATGTGCTATAAAATTAAATAGCATATTACAACTTAAATTATTTTTTTGCTGCAGTATTATTTAATATTTAAACGTATTATTAAATTGCGCTTGAAGCTACAAATTAATAAAACATTTAAAAAACTTTTAATACGTAAACAATTGATATTATTAGCTTCAATAATATTATTTATTATAAACTAACTAATAAAAAAATAACAGCTGTTTAAATAGTAGTTAGTTCGTATAACTTTTTAATAAACGAGCTGTTAGTTTTAATACTTATTAAAAACGCAGAATTTAACAAAGTTATCAAGTTGTTCGAAATAAATAAGTAAACTAGCAAACAGTTATTTTTACTTGCAAAAGCTGATTTTTTTAAATCGAAAAACAGTAATGCAGTGTTTAGCACATATACAAAGCTCATATTTGTAAAATTTAACACGTTTTAGTTCGTAATTTAGTATTTTTGTAAAACTTTTATTCTGTTTAATTTAAAAACAGCTTTTAACAAAATATATTAGTTAATAAAATATAATGTTTTAAAACTTTTTATAAATATAGTAACAAAAGTTAAAAAAGCAATATATATATATTATTGCTAAATTTAATTAATATATAGCTTTAATATAAATTAGTTAAAACATTAATTAAATACTAATTATTTTGTTAATAAAATAACGAATTGTATATATAAACTAAATATACAAGTAAAAAAAAAGTTTAATATAAAAAAAAACTTTTTTAACATAAAAAAAAGTTTAAGTTTTTTTTAAAACAACTTTAGTTCGATTAAAGTTTTTAAACGCAAAACTATATATTAAAAAAGTAAAAATATTAAATAATAAATTTAATTTTAAATACTATTTAAAACTTAAAATAGCTTTATAGTAAAGTAAACTTTTTATAATAAAACAAACTTTTTATAATAAAACAGACTTTTTATAATAAAACAAACTTCTGCAACAAACTTCTGTTTAAAACTTTTTATAAAAACAAACTTCCGCAACAGACTCCTAAAACAGGTCTTTAGAGCTAAGATCTTGCTAAAAATAGAAAATCAAGCCTCCAGAGACGTGAGAAGGATCTCGTGTGGCACGCCGAGCAGATCCACCGCAGTAGCGTCGCCGCCGCCGCGGCGCAAGACAGCGCGGCGCGGCGCTTCGCGGCCGCGGCCGACGCGGCGTGGCGCGTGCCGTGCTGCGACCAGGTCGTGCTGGACAGCCGCCAGGTGCGCGGCGACCCCGCGGCGACGCGGCGGCGCCACGAGGACGCGCTGCGCGGCCTCGAGGCGTGCGTAGGCGGCGGCGTGGGCGGCGGCGCGCGCGAGCTCCCGGACGCCGCGCGGCCGTACGTCGAGGCGCTGCTGCGGCCCGCCGACAAGCGGCCCTTCCTCACCGTGCGGGGGCTCGTCGGGCTCGGGCCCGCGGACGTCGAGCGCGGGGACGCCGTCGTGGTCCTGGATGGGTTCAGCGCTTGCTATGTGCTCAAGGGGCGGGGCGGAGGCGTGGGCGTGGGGGGTAGCAGCAGTGGTAGTGTCGGCGAGTATAGGCTGGTGGGCGAGGCGTTTGTGGATGGGGTCATGGATGGGGAGATGGGGTATTCTGCGGCTGAGGGGCGCGAGTGGTTTTATTTGGTTTGACGGGATGCTTGCATTGCATGTGTGCATGTGCGTAGGGGATAGATAGAGGCGCGGCCGCGAAACCCCTGATAGACTCGGAACAGCTGAGCCGCAGGTAGACATATATAAGTAAAATAAATAAATGAGAATAAAAAAACGAAATATATTATCTTAGAAAAAAAAAACAAGTTCACCTTCGTAGGCACTTATGTCCTACCTTATTCTGTACTCACTCCCTATGTCTGATAGATAGATGGTGTGTTCATTCGTGTATCCAGACCTGCCTACGTCAGTATTACATTTCAGTTTCACACCCACACGCATTTATATATATATGATTAATTCCTTCTTTATTGCACTGACCTACTCTAGACCCTCTGGCCTAACCTCAGTAAGCAGGAGTATAGAAAGGCAAATAGGAGCAGTAATGCCACCCGCTAATAGTATCACAATCCGGACTTATTGTGTACGGAATTCGATAGCTTTTCCAAATAGAATGAGTCTATAAAGCAAATAGACGAATACTTCTCTTATAGAGTAAGCGTGCTGTTATGTTTGGATTGTCTTACTGCATGTGTACGCCTTGCGGCATTAGCATGCTTTGGTATATACACAGTATCGTCTTACTTGTCACTGTTTCTTCCCCGAGCCCTCGTATGTGTGTGTATGTATCTAGAACCGTTTTGGGAATTACATGCATACGTGGTGGGCACAATAGACAGTAGGTACAAATACGCCAACACCGAAGCCGGCGCAACATAGAAGAAACCGTAACATGTCGGTATCACCGTTTCCACAGTTCTTAAACCCTTGAAATAAACAGCCATTATCGTAATGTGAGTCCCAGCTCTGGTATCGATGGTGTCGCGGGCGTATAACTTATAAGTCGAATGAACTTATGAGGAAAATCAGACCAAGGAGAGCGCTCTTGTGTAAAAGTCCCGACGCCACCCTGGGGTATGTGTTATTATGATATACATGATAAACCAGGACCATCACATGCATGCGTGCAAGCTTGGCCGTGATTGGTATAGTGCGTGGGTAGTGTGTTGGGGATTGATATTGCACTGCATTGCATTAAGAAGCTTCTTCGCCTACTCTTCCCAACCCGAGCCCACCCCCGAGGTTCCGCATGTGAACCTCCCTCAGCCGGCTAACCCAGTGGCGCCGCAGCACGGGAGTCATCTTGACGAACACCATGGCCTTATTATCATCCGTGAGCGCCTTCTCAGCGATCTTAAGCTGCAAGTCCAGGTCCTCGTCGGCGAATTCGCGGAAGAGGATCTCCACGGCCTGCTCGGGCCACCTAGGCGTAGCGCGCGCCTTAAGCGCCTCTGCTAGAGACAGGATGCCGCTCTCGACAACGCCGGCGGAGACCGCGGGCGGCGAGGCGGCGCGCGTGGGAATCGCGGAAGAGGAGGAGGCACCGGCGGATGTGGAGGCAGCACCGGACGCTGAGTGTTGGTTGTAGAAACTGGGGGCGAAGCGGGATGGTCTGCCTCGGCGTCTCTCGACGGTACCTGGAGCGGAGTCGGGATGTGGTCGCTTGCGCGATTGCGCGTTTGGTGTCGTCTCATCGGGGGGTGTGAGAGCGCTCATGGTGGAGACGGCGGATGTGCGCGTGGTTATTGTAGTAGTAGGAGCAGGAGCAGGAGCTGGGCGCTGGGTTGGTTGGGTAGTAGAGGATGTGGGAAGTTGTTGTTGCGTCGGTGGCTGGATCCGCTGAGTCGGGGTTTGGGAGGGGGGAGGGTTGTATACGACTATGGAGGAGGACGAGTCTAGGCTAGGATCGAGGAGGCTAGACGTGTCTACGTCGCTCGGGCGCGGTGGCATCGAGCCGTCGGGGTTCCTACGCCTCGGTTTCATTATGCGCTTGGGAGCACCGCCAGACCCCACGACATCAGGGAAGAGGATCTCCATGAAGTCCTCGTGGTCGAAGGGCCGGCCTCGTAGTGCTTTAGATAGTGGTTCTTTCTGCGCGAGGGGAAGTGGATTCAGGAGTTAGCCTGAGTTCAGTGTCCCCCGGGGCAGTCCAGCGTAGGTACAGTCGTAAATGGGATAGAATATGGAATAAGGATGTAGGTAGGAGACCAAGCGACTCACCTCGAAGTGTCGGCTCCAGGCCTCTTCGCTCGCAGTGACCATGCGCGTGCTCGGATTGTACAGAAAATCAGGGTCTTCCCTCAGACCCCTCCACATGCGAAACTTCTTACGCGCATTGTCGGCCTTGTTGATGAGGTGGCTCTTCTCGGGATACGCGCCGTGTCTGTCGCGCAGGGCCACAGCCGCCCGCTCCCATGCGCCGGCCTTGAAGTTGTGGCTGTCCTTGTACCCCAGCTGCATCGACTCGCACAGCGACCGGAAGAAGGTTTCTTCGTAGGCGAGGTTCCAGCTGAAGCGCGGTGTGCGACGGTCGGCATTGCGACGCGACGGTGTTCGCGTGCCCGCCGCCGCCACAGCAGCCGCCACCGTCGACGACGATGACGATGTCGCCGTCGCTGGTGTCATTTGTACTACATCTTCGTCGGCCATTATTATTGTACTGTCTGTTTACAACCCTCCAGTCTCCGAGCGCCAGTCTGAACCCTATCTATCTTAGGTACCTAAGATAGGTCGGTAATCTGTGACTCGTTGAATCCGTATCTTGTAATCCGTAAACTTGTGACCCCGCTGAAACAATGAATATGATGAGATGGATATCTTCTACGTCCTGCGTTCTCTGATTGTCGTACTCTCGGTATGTAGCAACAGACCAGCCCTGTCGAGCCTGCAGCTCCCCTCCTCGGAGCTTTCAATTGGCGAGAGTGGTCGTGTTCGGGCGCGGAAGCTCTGTCGTCGAGATGAGCATCGCCGTTGCCGCTATTCTTATCGATACCAGTTCCTCGGTTCTCCTCGCTTTATCTCTCATAAAATGGACGTAAATGGAGGCTGGATTGATGGAGGGATTGATGGATTATTACGGTTGACGAGGTTGGTTCTTTGCCCTAGTTTTAAACGGTTGGGAGTGGGGTCGCCAACAGAGGAAGGCACTATACAACCAACCCCTCCATACCTCCTACCTACCCTACATCGCATTAGGTAAGTAGGAGGCACCTAGTAAGGCAGGTGTAGTGGGGGTAACAGTTACGTGCCTCCTGTTTTTCATCCAGGCACCAAAACTATCCCGTAATTACACGCACATAGCATTTTCAAATTGTCAGCTAGATACCTATAAAGATTATCCAAGTCCTGACCCATCCGCTTAAGACTCTCCCACCCTGTTGATGATAATAGAAACATTGCTGGCTAGCCATTCTCTGGCTTCTAGTCAGCAGATTCGCCCGCGGCCAGCGCGCATGTTTTACTTGAGAGATCGATGAACATCGTGTCACACCTCCCTGTTTTTTGCTTTTTTCCTCCTTTCTTTCAAACATCACTACCTACCTAAAACAGTAAATTCACAGAGTTTCTTTTCGCAGCTTTACATAGAATGCCCCTCAGAGTCTGAGGTGGATTTCAATTAACTTGATATCCCACCATGTCTTGGTCGGCTCTAGTACGCACATGCAAGTACATATATTCAACTCGCTAACCGAGCTAGGTTTGGAAGTATGCGTAGCATCGACCTACCTCTTCACATTCAGCCCATAGCATGCGCCATTTAAATTTGAGATCTTCATGAGCAACAGCATGACGTAAACGGCCACCTCACACTGAGCCGATTATTTCCGTCCCTCATCTAACAAGTCGTTTGCATAGTGCATGTGCTTGACACATTACTAGGTACCTACGCATAGGTTGGTAGGTGGCACACAATTCACCAGGTAAATTAGGTACGCAGTAGTAACGAGACACAGACCCTACCTAAGGTATGCATTATACCTCGGTATACTACCGACCACGTTAACCACTAACCGTTGTTTGAGAATGATTGCGGTATTGACCAATTAAGGTATGTGTCATAACAGTATACCCAGACATATAAATTAACCTACAATATACAGAGGAATAGCCATACAGTTGGCCGGTTTACGCATAAGTGAGTAACAATGTAAGTCGAACTAATTTGAGTATTGGTAGTAATAATAGAATGCTTTGTGGCATTTTGTTTGTTTTATGTAACACCGTCCGGAATCGGCCAGCAACAAAGGCACAACAATGCTCATCTAGGTTGGCATCCCTTACCAGGATACCTACCTATGATGGTGTACCTACCCATAGACTGGTCAGATTATCTTATCAGATTCGGATCTCTGTTGGTCACGACACGAGTTCGACTAGTTAGGCCCTTATGTCCAGTGGTTCCAACTGGTCCCCGCTTCACCCCTGGCAAAACATCACCTATTCGCGCGAAATTTTTCCAGCTGTTTGCCATAAACCCCTCTACATATGTAGTACTAAGTAGACTAGAGCTATGTAGGTAGGTCTGCATTCGTGCATTCGTTTGAGGCGATTCGGTGCCTCACCTGCAATCCCTAGCACAATACACCTACCTAGGCCGTACAAGAATGCCACCCTATTACACACTAAGACGAACACCAATGTGGAAGTGCGAGCGCCAAGCCCCGATCTAATGCAACCGAAATACCCAGAATTTGCCATCATGGGTTATCAGATCCGGTTTAAAGTTATCAGATCCGAACCAGGGCGGAGCCTGCGCGGCCGGCTTCGGGTCAGCTGCGTCCCATCAGACGCTTACATGGTTGCGCTCACGCGAAACATATGGGCCACCTTAGGAAACCTACCCCGGTGAGGCCTAGTAGGTGGTCTCGAATGGGTAGGTAAATCCCTTCACTCGGGGAGCACCGCTGTCGGTAACAATCGAAATGGGTCTGAATCAGACAGACCCTTCATATATCATGTCATTTGTGTGTCGTTCCTCATTCGGCTGTGGCTCTCCTCGTGCTCGAATATTTGAAATACTGGATTCCTTGACCGGACCTCTCTCGAACACCTATTTGTGATCGACCTCGTTTTGCGTGATGCGGGAGACCAGCCATCTTGACATGAACGTAGATATATCGATTACTCATATCATTTGACACCCGGTATTACGATCACTCAACTACCTACCTACTATCTAGTTTGGCAAGCAGCCATGGCGTCTCAGATCATGGCCAATGGCTGCAACGACTCCTCACTTACAGACGAGGCGGCCTCCGTCAGTCATTTATCAACGCCACCTACTGATATAGAAGCAGATGGCCTTTCGGTTGAACAGTTGGAACAGCTATGGAGCTGGAACTCACCTGTTCCTCCCAATTTAGAAGTCTGCATGCACGATATGATCAAGGATCAGGCACAAAAGAACCCAGAGAACGTTGCTATTGAATCTTGGGACGGTAATTTCACATATAAAGATGTCGACTCCCTATCAGACTTATTTGCCACGAAACTGGCTGAACTGGGGATTGCGCCAGGGGTCAACGTACCCTTATGTTTCGAAAAGTCCCGATGGACTGCAGTTGCGGTTCTCGCTGTGATGAAGGCCGGGGGTACATTTGCACTCACAGATCCTAGCCAACCAGAAGGGAGGTTACGGATAATCGTTGAGCAGACTGGTGCAACCGTGCTCATCACTTCGAAGCTACAGGAGGATCTTGGGAGCCGCATTGCTCCTGATGCGACTCGCCTCACTTTGACTCAACAACTCCTAGATGAAGTCCAGACTCCTTCGGCATTACCCAAAGTGCCACCATCGACTAACCTTTACATACAATTCACTTCGGGTAGTACTGGAAAGCCCAAGGGTGTGCTTATCACCCATGCTAACTATACGAGTGGCGCGGTCCCCCGTGCGGAGGCGGTTGGCTATAAATCGCATTCCAGAGTGCTCGACTTTGCATCATACGCCTTTGACGTATGCATAGACTGTATGCTCTGTACACTATCGGTCGGCGGTTGTCTGTGTATTCCTTCTGACGCTGATCGGGTTAACGACTTGAGCGGTGCTATTCGCAAGATGAACGTCAACATGGCTCATATGACACCTTCGGTAGCCCGCGTGCTTGAGCCAGACATTATTCCCTCGCTCGAGGTTCTTGGCCTAGGAGGTGAGGCAATCTCAGCCGGCGACTCTGCGGTCTGGAGTAAGACCACCAAAGTTGTTAATGCATATGGCCCATCTGAGTGCACCGTAGGGTGCACTATAAACAACGATGTCGGTGCCGAGTCTCACAAGCCTCATATAAGCATCGGGAGAGGGGTGGGAGCCGCAACTTGGATTGTCGAGCCTACAGACCACGAGCAGCTGGTGCCCGTCGGCGCTATCGGCGAGCTTCTGATCGAGGGGCCCATAGTAGGACCCGGCTACATAGGTGAGCCGGAGAAAACTGCGTCGGTTTTCGTCAGCGATCCAAGATGGCTTCTCGCCGGAAGTCCTACGCAACCGGGTCGCAAGGGACGCCTCTATAAGACTGGTGACCTGGTAAGATACGATACCGACGGCACAATTCTATTTGTTGGACGCGCCGACCAGCAAGTGAAGCTCCGTGGCCAGCGAATCGAGCTCGCAGAGATCGAGTACAACATGCGGGGCAAGCTACCCCCAGGCACTCGCACAGTCATCGAAGTTATCAAGCCAGGGGGGCCATCTAGTGAACCTACATTAGTCGCGTTCATCGCCGAGCGAGCCGGTTTAGTCTCAGAGTCGGATTCTCTTCTTGGCTCTCACTCTCCACAAGTCCAGGACGCACTCACAAATATGAGCAGTCTCCTATCAAAGGACCTTCCGATATACATGATTCCGGCTGTCTATATCCCCTTACAAGTCATGCCTTTGCTAGTCTCTGCTAAGACCGACCGCAAGCGTCTGCGAGAACTAGGATCTTCGCTAAGCAGGAAGGATATTGCCAATTACGCAGCGGCGGCCACCCCACGGAGAGAACCTTCTACTGATATGGAAATCAGGCTGGCCGAAACATGGTGTAAGGTACTTGGTACAGATATGAATCTAAGTGCACTCGACAATTTCTTCGCCATTGGCGGAGACTCCCTTCGCGCAATGAAGCTGGTCGCCGAAGCGCGAACCCAGGATATCTCGCTTACCGTCGCCGAAATATTCAGCAATCCGGTACTATCAGACATGGCCGTCGTAGCGAAGGCCGGCGCCAAACAAAGCGACGTTGAGATCCCCGCGTTCTCGCTCCTCAGCACCCAATGGACCGAAGATGCTGCCCGAGCTGAGTGTGCCGTCTTTTGTGAAGTCGATGCAGACAGAATCGAGGATATATATCCGTGCACGCCACTGCAGGAGGCCCTTATGGCGCTCTCTGCTAAGATTAGCGAAGCCTACGTGGCTCAGCGTGTGGTAGAACTTGAGGGCGAAGCAGCGGCGCACGATTTACTAAAATCATTCCGTGATGCTTCGGCTGACTGCCCCATACTGCGCACCAGAATCGTTCAGGTGCCTCAACATGGCCTAATGCAGGTTGTGATTAAAGACGATTTTACATATGAAGCGACGCCGGGACAAAGTTTGAATGCGTACCTGGAGCATGACCGAAATATTCCAGTGGGCCTCGGAAGACCATTGGTTCGGTATGGTGTTGTTTGCAACGAGGAGACGAAGGGCAGATCCTATTTTGTCTTGACGATGCATCACGCGCTCTACGATGGGTGGAGTATGCCCCTAGTCGTCGACCGTGTCAACAGGGCATACACGGGACAGTCGACTGAGCGGCCCGCACAGTTCAAGCACTTCATTAAATACTTACTCGAAATGGATCGAAACGAGTCAGAGAAGTACTGGCGAGAGCGTCTCGCTGGTGCTGCTGGCGAGCAGTTCCCCGCCCTACCGTGGCCAGGCTACCAGCAGCAGGCTGATTCCTTATTAGAGCATTATGTCCCCACTGGGAAGCTTACGACAGGGACTACAATAGCGACGATCATTCGTGGGGCTTGGGCTTTGCTGGTGTCGAGATATACTGCTTCGAGTGATGTTGTGTTCGGCGAAACTCTGACGGGGCGCAACGCTCCTATTCTTGGAGTGGAGGAGATCGAGGGGCCCATGATTGCCACGGTGCCTGTCCGCGTCGCGGTAGATCCAGATGCAACAGTAGCAGAGTACCTGCAAGAGATTCACGAGCAGTCTGTCGCCGGCATCCCACATGAACATTTTGGCTTACAGCACATTCGCCGTCTCAGCCCAGATACACGAGAAGCTTGCGAGCTGCGAACCGGCATAGTCATGCACCCAAGCACCGATAGTGAGGGCGCTGAGCAGAGCGATAGAAAGCCAGCAGATGGGTTTGTACCCGCTGGCGACACAGAAGCGGCACAAGAAGCGCTAAAGTTCAACACGTACGCACTGATGCTGGTGTGTTCGTTGGATCCCCAAGGGTTTCTTATCATGGCCAGCTTTGACTCAAAAACGGTTTCCACTCCTCAAATGAATAAAATTCTTGCACAATTAGGCCGGCTCACTCAGCAATTTATCGAAGACCCAAGCCTACCATGTAGCAAGGTAGACATGATATCAGAGGAGGATGTTAACGAGCTGGTGAAACTTAGCCAGATTGGTGGCTCAAGTGTCTCTAACTCTTCTCTAGCATCTACTGAGTTCCCTATTATAGAGACGTGGATTGTGGATCCTCTTCAGCTAGAGCGCCTCGTGCCCGTTGGCGCCGTAGGAGAACTGCTCATCCGAAGTATGGACAGTCTTCCGATGGAGGTCGCTATGGATCCGGTAAAGGCAAACGAGCCTCTCGAAGGACGCCTTTATCGCACGAAACAATTGGCGAAATATACGGACAATGGGAAGATTGTTTTAGTTAAGGATTCGCGTCCACAAACCCTGAAGTCTAACCCAAAGCACAAACGGGTGACCGTCAGCTCGACAAAGCAGAAGGTCCTACGCCAGATATGGAGCAGGATATTGTCCATTAGCGAGGAGGAGATCGGACTTAATGACAGCTTTTTCCAGCTCGGCGGTGACTCAATTGGGTCGATGAAGTTGGTTTCAGAATTAAGGGCCAAGGGTATGGAATTAACGGTACCAGAAATATTTAGGCATCGCACCCTTTACGAGATGGCCAAGGTGCTTAAGGAAAGGGAAGTGGCGTCCTCGGAAGTGTCCCCTCTTAACTCAACTCCCTTCTCCTTACTTGGTGTTGACGATGCAAAAACATTTGTCGCTGAAAACATACAGCCAATACTCTTCCAGAATGATCTAACGGTCCTGGACGTCCTCCCAACACGGCCTTTGCAGCAAGTTGCCGTCAAGGGCACAACTCAGCTTCCTCGCTACTCTTCAAGATACGAGCTTTTCCATCTCTCCGGAGCCGTAGATAAACCCAAGCTTTTCCAAAGCTGCCATGAGCTCATCGCAAGGAATGAGATCCTAAGAACCGTCTTCGTTGAAGCTGCTGGCAAGTGCTACGGTGTCGTTCTCGAAGCGCTGCCCGTCACTATTGACGAATACAACATTGAAGGAGACTTGGATTCATTCGCCCACAAATTATGCGACATGGACGTTCAGACAAGAATGCCGCTTGGCTCTTCTTTCGTGAAATTCTTCTTCGTCCAGGGCGAGCAAGGCCAAAGTTGCCTCATCATCCGCATCTCACACGCTCAATACGACGAGATCTGCCTCGTAGGGCTGCTACGCCAATTCGCCGCGCTATACAACGGCCAGCCCACACCAAACTCCGCGCCATTTTCATCCTTCGTATACCATACCATGCAGAAAGGCATCCCGCAAAGCATTCCTTATTGGCGGGAGCTGCTGCAGGGCAGCTCGCTAACAGTGCTCCGTCCAAACCTGCCTCTCACTTCAAGGACTCCAGCGGCGCTCACCCGAACCGTGGATATAGCCGCCCGGCTGAAAGACATCACTATCGCAACACTCCCCACGGCAGCCTGGGCGCTCTGTCTCGCGCGCCGCCTCGCCCTACGCGACGTCGTCTTCGGCGAGGTGGTCAGCGGCCGCAACACCGACCTGCCGAACGCGGATGCCGTCATGGGGCCGACGTGGCAGTACGTACCCGTACGGGTGAAGTTCGAGGACGGGTGGACAGCGCTCGACCTGCTCGAGCACGTGCAGTACCAGCATATCGCCAGCGCGCAGCACGAATGCATGGGGCTCACGGAGATCGTGCGGGAGTGCACCGCGTGGCCCGAGACGGTCGACTGGTTCGACTCAGTCGTCCACCAGGACGTCTACCACGTTGAGGAACTCAGCATGGGCCCCGCCGCCTGCCGCCTCGAGACCGTGTACCCGCATTTCGAGCCGCTCCGCGAGTGGAAGATGCAGGCTTTTGTAAAGGGGGATAGCATGACACTAGAGATTGTCACGTTCAAGGACTGGATTGGTGTTGCTGCGGAACTATTGGATGAATTGGAGGCCATCATGACGGCCTTGGTTCAGAGGCCGGGCGAGTTGCTATTTTGATTGATAGATGTGGCACTAAGAGGAAGATTTGTTGGTGAAAAGTAAAATAATTGGTAAACATTGATATTTTTTACGTTGAGATATATTCATATGACAGTTAAAATATGTGTTTGGAGAAGACGAATCCTAACCGCCCTTATAGAGAGCCGCCTTGGTTTAGAATTACCTAGGTAGCACCAATCCCAATTACCAAGGGAAGCCACTAAGAGATCTCATTCAGAACTATATTTCTGTATCCGTCAGCGCCTTAGCAAGCAAGGACTTTTTGGCCCTGCCTCCGTAATGCAAAGTCAATAAGCAAGCCCTATGAAACCCGACGCTCGTCTGCCCTCAAGTAAGCGATCTTGTTCGGCATCTCCAACGAAGGCGTGGAGCGTGATGCCAAATCGAGTGTACCAACAGTTGCAGTGCTGAAGTTGCCGAGATGCGTTGGTGCAGCCAGCAGCCCTTGGACGGTTTTGCATGCCAAATAAAGCGGCCCCAGTCCAACCCGCCTTATCAGCGACTTATCGCATGACCCATCCCAGCCACAGTTGCGAAAGTCGGCGCTTTGCCCTCCTATTCGCTATTTTTTTGCGGCTCAGGTTCGCCCTGCGGCAAATCCTTCTACGCAACAAACACCAATAGATAGCGTGTCACCGCCCTGCTTCTCCTGGCCGATACAGAAGCATTGACGCTGGAGACATGCCTTCCCGAATACAGACATACGCGCGGGGTAGACTTATTAGACGACGGGTCATTCGATTATGAAGCGCGCTGGAGGTCTCGCAGAGCCTCATGCCGTTCACAGGCGTGAGCGGACCACGGGTGGGTGCAAGCAGAGCCTCAAGTGTGAAAAAGGCACGCCCGACGACCTTTCACGCCAGCCTCGGCGCCAGTTTCCAAGGCCACCTCTAGTAGGCCAACATGGCCAAAGCACAGCCGTAATGACTGCTCTGAGCTGGTTGGCGGCCAAGTCAGCAACGAGGCTGGTATCATGTAACCTAGTCGCAATTCCTTCCCTTCTTAGCTTACGTTCAGTTTCCATTCCCTCTATCTACGTTATTCATTCAGCCCCTCAAATCGGGTAGTTGGGTTCAACAGCAGCCCGTCAAGTATCATCATGCTATACCTCCCGCCGTCATCATCCTTGATCGGTACCGGCTTAGGCATATTCGCAAGCCGGCTGGTAAAGCCCCGAGATCGTAGCAGTCCTAGGACCCTTGCCGCCTTGATAGCCTTGGTGGTGTTCTCGCCCAGTCCGCCAACCTTATCGCTCAAGGTTTCCCAAAACAAGCGCGCCAAGTCATCGTAGTCCTCGTACCTGATCCAACCATTCTTCAAGTGCAACTTGCTCATCAGATTTTGCAGTGAATGGAGGTTTGTGCCGAAGGGGGCAATCTCCGCCTCAGCCCAATCAATGACGCCAACCAAATGATACGACTCCTCCTCCACCATGATGTTGCAGTCGCCAAAGTCTGTATGTACGAGAACCATAGGAAGAGACAAGATGCTCGGTAGGGATGCTAGCGTAGCGCGGATTATCGGGTGAAACCTGTCGGGCAAAGTAACAAGTAAGATCTGCAGCTCGTTCTCGAACGTCTCAGCCATGCCATCGCGGTAGGCTTGGTCGACTTCCTGTGGCGCCTTCCACGCAAGAGCAAAGAATCTGCGTTCAGTTAGATTAGCGTAGCTCACAGCCTAGACAACAAGCGAACGGCGGACCTTGCAACATCCTGAATCAGATTCCTGCGCCAGGCCATATTCTCGGGTGAGTTTTCCGGGAAGCCATGTGCGAGTATGAATTCCAGGCGACTCATTCCCCGTACACGAGTTATTACATAGACAAGCAGAGGCTCCTGGCCAGCCGTTCTCGAATCTTCACCGAGCTCCTGCCTAAACGATACGTCCGGTACGAGGGTGCCGAAGATCCGTCGGGCCAGAATGGCGGTTTCTACCTTAAGCTCGAGAGACTTGAGGCGGAACTGGACGACATAGCCAAGGTCCTGCCCGGCGTAAACAGTATACGAGCAGACCCCCTGCACCGCGACTGGAACGACTTGGTCGCCGCCGACGAGCTCCTTGGCCAGTACATCGCACGCTTCGCGGTGCACCGACGTCTGGGAGAAAAAAGCGGCGATTTCGTCGTCGACAATATATTCCTGGTTTTCCGAAGCCATAATATTCTATCGTTTAATGCCGGCGTAGGCACTACAGTAGAAGCAGATTGTCCATCGTGCAGTGGATAGAGACGTTTCAGCCTGGTGGTGAATCCAGACAATTTGTATGTCTTAGGAACCCTGCCTTAGTCAGCAGCTCCCCTCACCAACAGTCACACCGCCCAGCGTCAGTCTCGGAGATTGCAGTCCAGAGCCGCAAAAGCAGATTCGTAGGGAATCTCGTCGATCAAGGTAGAATCCAAGCAATTCGAGCCGCATTATATACATTTTGAAACATTTTCCACCTGGCCGCATTCTTTTCTCTAATTGTTAAGATTGTCTAGTCCGCTTTTGAATGTGGTTTTTTTTTTTTTTGCAGAATATGGTTTTAGCCCATTCTATAAAATACTTTTTTCATGTCGATTTTAAAAAGGCATATTTGTAGGTAAGTATTAAAGTACTTCTGCTTAGCGCAAAAGTAGTTTTCAATTTTTATATTGGGTTTTAGCGACTTTTTAAGCTTTTTTAAGCTATAGCTTTATTATTAACTGTTAAATTTTTCTTAAATTTTTCTAAAGCGTGCGTTTTGTATAACTGCGTTAAATTGGTTACTCTTATAGTGTCTTTCGTAAATAGAGCTCTTTGGCTTATCTCTCGCTATGTGGTTGCGGATTGTTTCACTAAAGTACTCTGTTCTAGTTAATAAGTTCTATGACTACTTTAGAGGACTTGCTATTAACTCTGTTTAGGTTTCCTCGGCGGTAATTGTACGACTTGAGTCCTTTATAAAGCCTTGATGCTTCCCCAAGGTTATTCGAGTTGTTATCAAACTGGTCAACTGTAACTGGCTCATCTGATTTCACGGGGCCGTAGATAGATTCGATAGTTCGTCGAAATACTAGCTTATGCCAGAACTCCTTTTTCCAGGGCACATGGACCACGGGCAGGCCAATCCTGGTATGGAAAAAACGTCGAGCTGAATTGTAGCCTGAAAGGTCGATTACCTTCTCGGCTATAATCTTGGTGGGGATATAGGATAGAGGGCAGGGCATTGGGCGCTTTTCCTCGATGAAAGGATACCAGGTTGGGACCATCTCTTGGTTGTCGCCTTCGTGAAACCTGAGGACTGTTGACAATGTTGATCTTGGTTTTAGGGGCGCGATTTGGCGGAAGCGGGGCCCGATTGTTTTCGGTGGTAAGCAACGATACATAGTGAAATATAACAGAGCGCGAGAAGTAATTATGCGATGCAATGGAATAAAAAATTAAACATAATTTATAATTCTAATTGTAATGCAAATGCTAACCTAGACACATATTACGGTCTCAACCGTAAACTATACGAGTAACTGCAGATCGTTAAGCCCCCATATTTAGCAGCGTTCTTCTAACCCTCCCTTGCAACAGTGGTGTTGCTGTCTTGTGCTGCAGTCCCGTCCCATGACAATATGAGATACCCCAAACACTCTTAACCTTGATTTCCAACCAAGATTCCGTGTAAAACAACCATCTATTACGCTATTTGTGGTAGTGGCGGCATATATGCTCGCGACAAAGGAGAAATGTAGCCGGCGATGATGAAAGTGTAATGAAAGTGGTATTTTAGTACCGCTGTTCTTCGGGTAGAAACCTTAGTTCTTGGCCAGCGAACTTGGTAGCCCGCGGTGTAGTCGGAAGCATAAATACGGGATGGTATATGACTAGGATCGATGTCGCAATAGCCATGGGGAAGCCGTCGAAGATGATAAAAAGAATCTCGTTATGGCCTAATGACCCGAATATGCCCTCAGAGAACTCTGCGACCCTGAATGCTGATCGGCCGATAATCAAAATAATGGCGATGAGTATGAGGACGACGAAGGTCCTAACTCGCTTATCATCCCGGTCCAGTGGCCTGGCACGTGTAGAGCGAAAGAGGTCGGTTGGCCAAATCACCGCAATAAATAGGATAAAAAATACCGTGAGCGAGACGACTTGTAGTGTCAGGCCAGCTATGATGATGCCTTGGCCAAGAGACACTCCTCCGGCCGGAACAGAAGTTCCACTGACAGAGATACCTCCACCGGCAGACTGTATTAGCAGAGCTAATACGTCACAAGGAATGAACACGCGCGCGTATAGTCTGGGGTTGATGTTGAATTTGCCTCTGCCAAGATAGTCGGCTATTCGTCCAATGCAGACATAGACGCTACAGACCGTATTAGTAACTGTGTATGAGATAACTATAGAGCAAGGGTTAACTTACGCTGCGCTCATAAAGACCGGGGCGAATGTAATCAACGAGTACTGAATAATCCATCCAATCCGAAGGAAAGGCTTGGAGTATCCATAGATTCGTGCGACAAAACCAACAAGTTCCAGTAGCGCGCCGATGAGTACGGCAATGGTGTAGCCAAGCCACTGTCGCTTCTTAATGATAACAAATAAACAATGGGAAATTGTGGCGACATAGACAATGGCGAGGAACACATCGATGCCTAAGTTCGGCCGGTAGCCATAATAGGATTCAGATAGGGAACAGGTGTCCAGGGTACAGTCTTCCCGAAAATTCGTTGTCATGGTGATTAGGGTTGTGTATCGACGATATTGGTGGGATATATCAAGCCTTTTGGTAGCAGTATTGACTGTGGATAATGAGCGTTGCTGCTAGTCTCGATAGTTAGGAGGTCAAGATTTCGAATATATAGATAGAAGACAACAAGCTCTATAGTTGAGAGAAGCCGGGGATTCAACACGTTTATAGATGGCCAGCGGTGCACCCATCTATCTATACGCACAAGTCATTGCCTTCATCTTGTAACCTAAAACCAAGCGTATCTTCCAACACAGCTCAATCCCACAACTACGTGGCTGTGCAGCCCCAATCCGACCGGCAGGCAGGCCCTTGAATTAAACCCGTTCCGCGTATTTGGGAGGGGGCGCGGGCGAGCATTGTGAAATTTTGATGAGGATTCCAATGAAAAAACAAAAAGCATGAATCGTGGTTATTGCATCGGGCGAGTCGTTGGTGTCGTACGCTGCGGTCCGCGGATTAGAACTAGATACTTAGGTAGATCACTAGCTGCACAAGGTGTTTTCCGCGGAAAGGAACGACTGCGATTGGTCACAAATCTAAGCCACCCCGACGAATCTGACTAACCTATCTAGTCTATGCGTATCATGTACGAGTATGTACGAGTATGTACGCATATGAACGCATATGTACGCTGCGCTACAGATCTAAAAAAAAAGACGGGCCAGAAACGGGAGCCAATCTGAATATAGGTTAGCGTTAATAAGAGTTCGACCTATTCGTATTCTTTTAGGTTAGATAACAATTACAGAGTCAATCTCTAAAGCAACATCTAGCCCCTGACATATCTAGGCTGCCACTGTTTGGTAGGAGGTAGAAACCTTCAATGGATGTATGTGTAAGTGTGTGGTAGCTGATTCAGTAAGTATTTTACATTATAGCACTCTGACTCTAGGTTCTACCATTTTATGTCCTCTAATTACTAGGATATACGCGCACGCCCATCATGGTAACTTGAAGTTTCCTTCCACACTTTTAATAAAGTAAATAAAACATCTAGACCTTATCTATACGTAAGCACTATAAAAATAGGGTTGTATGGAGTTTAGGCAGCAGTAATTCGAGAACGATTACCCCTGTCAATCTAATGAACAAGGAAGTACCAATGTTCAAACGAACATTGTCCTTCGAATACCTAAACTAAATCTCTTAGCTACCTGATGGAAGTACTCGGCTCAGTTCAGTTTGAATCTCAAGTTTCTTAACAAGGTCGGCCCATTTCTTGTCTTCGACATGAACCCACTCTTTCGCCTGCGCGTTCCATTGAACCCACATCACAGCTATAGACACGAGTCAGTTATCCGACACTTTTTATAAAATATGAGAACCGCCGACCTCAAGGTACGCGTGGGGATGATGAAGCACTAAAGACCGCTGTTGCGAGCAATAGATACCTAGGTCTTAAAACTCGGCGCTAGTATGGGGAACAACAAGAGTCTAGATAGAGTTCACTTACAATGAAGCGGCGGGTTGATGACATGAGGTGAGGAATACTCTGGCATCTCGAAAGGCCACGCCTTAGCCCACTTAGTTGTATAGGAGGTCGGATATTCCTTTTTTAAAGCCTCCCGTTCTTTACGGAGTACTTCACAACATCTAATGATTTCATGAAGCCATGGACCGGACACGACTAGCGACTGTCTCATGAAATAGTCGACAAGATCCATCACCATCTCAATATACTCGAATTGTGTAGCATTGGGCTCCTTTTTAACAGTGCCTCGAAAGTGATTTCCTAATTGGTTGGGGGGGATCTTGACTGCAGGATTGCGCCTCGCAGACGGCGGGAGGTTAATTGTCCCGCGTGCTTTGGCGTCTGCGTACGCTCTTTGACTGGGTTTAATAGGGGCTCTCATGAGCTTGATGGTGATAGATTCATCCTTTTCTATGGTCTGCTTTCGTATGGGACAAGCCGCTAACATTAGGAGGCCTGGCACAATGGCTTTAGAACGACGGTCTTGGCAGTATACGAGGAGATATGTAGATTTATGGTGGGAAATGAATATACCTATAGCAGAGAAAACCCAAAATGATTCATCATGAGGTGGGAGCCGCTGGAAGAACGTTCCTGGATCAGACCGCCAAGGGAGCCGATTAATTGCAGCGGATGCAACTAAAAGGCAGTCGACTTCATCACGCTTCCCAAAAGCAAGGGCGAAGTTGCCAATAGTTGTTCGGCCGGTGCTATAGTGTTTGAAATTAGTGGGTTTCCATTAGCATACTTGAAAATAGCCCGGAGATTGCTTAGAGCAGGAAGGGCCAGCGTAGGTCCATTTCGGCTTCTATAACCTGTAACCCCTATCTAGGTTGGAGATATAGAAGATGGCGGCTCTAGATAGTACTTACATGTTGCTCCACTGAAAGAAAAAGTCAGCAAATCGCCAATCGAGCCTCTCTGGAAACAGGGAACCAGCCTAGCGGCCTCCTTTCACTTACCGGTGTTTCATTCCATCTTTCCAATGCCTTCATATACCAGTCTCGACGATGAAGGTCCCACTGGGCGGTTCTATTGTCCCAGTCGTTGATTAAATCTCTTTCTATGTCACTAATGGAGTCTACTACATTTCTATCGACCTCTACATCATCCCAGAAGAATGGTTTTGGGAAGGCGTTCCGCGTGGAGGAGACGAAGATGGGAGTAAGATGGAATCTGTCGTCGCTCTTTCTGGGCACCGTTTTATCATCCCAAAACGACTGAGATAGTACCTTTGAAGCCCACGAAGCTGGAATACGCCACATCCGAATTTCGTAAGTCTCATTAAATACAGGGTGGTCTGGATAACGTGGGTACGGATCAACCCGAGACCACGGCCAAACCGTAGCATAGGCGGCAAGTGGTAATTTTAGGGTCACTGTATGGAAGTTAGAGATGTGCCGCATGTAGGAATATATGAAAGTATTCGCCTGCGCACATAGTCGCCCATATGACTAGGCTTTTATATAATTGATATACTTACGAACGTGATCAACGCTGCCGCCTAGAACCGCCGTTTCAAAGGCATGCCCTATCTCTGCCGCACCACCAAAGTCGACAAACTACAGTTCTCTAGTGTTAGCACATTTATATATGTTATGTATATATAGATGTATAAATGGCGCACACGCGCGCATATATATATGGTAGTTTTTGCTTACAGGCTCTAGTGATGGGGAGGGGTCGAGAGACGGGGTCAGAAAATTATTCTGCAGTGGCGAGTCAGATTTCATGCGCGCATAGGTGATGTGGTGCATAAGCTCGTGGAGTACCTAAACTCATGGGTTGTCAATCTGTATGCTGCCTTCCGGAGTGTCGTACTGGATTTTACCTACTGTGACAGTCATGAGGACAATTATAAGGCACTTTTCAGCTAGGGTGGTCTTGAATCCACACACATATTTTAAGTGGTTGATGCTGCAAGGAATGAATAAATATCAGTACAGAAATTTTGCCGTAAGAGTTTGCAGGCAAGTCGAGAGGGACATTCCAAGGGTCGCAGGGTGAAGAGTAGGCATCATGTAGTTTTGAGAGGCGACCTGTAAGGACACCAGGGCGTCATCGACATACTCTATTGCTATTATTCCCTCATTCGATGGGTCAGTAGCGCCCATAACTTGCGCATCGGGATTATCCATAAATGTCCATTTCAAGTTTACGAGGATTTCCTCAAGCCTCTGCCGCCAATCCATCAACTGGAGTCGGGTGTTGAAGCCGGAAGGTCTCCCCTGTACCTGACACCAGACTTTATCTACCTCCTCCGACAGGAGGACACGAGAATCATGGGTAGGTGCGGATGGATGAAAACGACGCCAATAGTCAAGACGACCAAATAAAATTGTCCGCAGCCTTGTGTAAACTGCTCGTTAGTTGCGTCCATTGGCGTAGTGTGGCATCGGAAAAGGGGACGTCACAATGTAAACGAAACTCACCAGTCATGTTTGTCGTCGACGAGGGCTTTCAACATTCGGTTTGCCAGCTCGAGAACGATACCGAGTACGGCCCATACTTGGGGATCATCAACGCTCCATTGCAGATCTAGTTCGAGATCTCTCGGCACCTTGGGATCCCACCACCTGCTCCTTTTAAAGAAGTTGAACCAGGTAGACTCGTCCACCTTGATCCTTTCGGTCTCATATATGCCAGAAAAGGCTGCGTCTTTCTTGACATATGCGACACCGGTCATGCGTCGAGCCATATTGAGGAGGGAGGCGGGGTCTTCCTCGTCGTTAAGGGACGTTGCCATGTCGCTGGAGACATGGCCTCCGGGAACTTTGGGGAAGGTCGGGGAGAAGTAGAGGAAGTTATTCAAGGTGGTGGTTTGCCACGACTGGATACACGTCATGAGTTGCTGATAGCCCTCGGACCAGAACAGCCGATCCTCATCAATCCCACGAGCAAAGCCTTTAAAAGTCTCGTGGGGGTTGGGATTATCGCCGTAGTAGAGGGGATCCAGCCGTGGATATTCAGGGGCAAGGCCAGAATGGCGGATCCGGTCGGTGCTGTACACGACCTTTTCTTGGCGGCCAAAGCGTTTTGCCCATGGCGACAATGGCTGCTGATCACGGTCATTGGGATCTACAGAGTAGGCATCGAAGGGATGCGAGACGGGCACGCTGCTGGCACTGGGGCCAGGATTGGGCCCTGCGGATGCCATCAAAGGCTTCCTCTTGACTATACGCCTAACTATAGGGGGTTGCCTGGACAAGATATGATGTTTTGAAACGAAGGAATTCTAGTGCTATTATTTGGATATGGTAAGTGCTCCGCTTGAGATGCCTAGCTGGTGAGTGAGTGTCTTGCAAATTATTTCCTACCTACCTTTTATCGTACCGATTGTCGGTATCGCAGGTTGCTAAATAAGTAATAAGACGACAAAAGGCTGGCACCTAGTCGAGGCCTTTCTCTAATATACTGTATATGGAATTTAAATTGTTGCACAAAGGTATACCATCTTTATTATGGCTACCCATACATAGTAGATGGTCCATCTGGGGATTTTGTATAATACAATAACTCTATTGTGAAATGGCTTGAAAGAGATGCCGCATGCGTCCAGAGTTGCCTGTTTTGTACAGAGTATCTAAATTCTAATGGGTACCGAAGAATCTATCCCCCACCAGACCCCACCTATTGTAGGCAGGTCCCGTTCCTGACTTACCAATCTAACGATAATTAGTTAGGATCCAGACAGGGGTAGGCAGCAAAATGAAACTAAACTATATGTAGGTAGGTACCTACCTACCTAGGGAAGGTAGCAAAGTACTTAGCGGGGTAAAATATTGTACGCTCCCTACTACTACCTAAGGTATTCTGCACCCCCTACCTGGTGTTTATAGCATAGGTACCTGATTATGTACTTGGACGATTACAACTAATTACAACTACAACGGCGACAAACGACAAGAACAGCAACGCCCCTTATAACAACCATACGCACATATCATTCATCCATCCCCTCGCAGTACATTATCCCATGAGCCGTATAGCTGTCAAGATGGATACAGACACGATCCCCGTGTCGGGCGTTGACGATCTGGAAAAGCACCTCGACCAACTGGCCAGTGATCCGAATCTGCCACTTGACAATAAGCTGTTTGACCATGTCGAGCTGCAAGTGACCGGTATGCCGAGTCTCCCATCCCATCGCTCCATGATAATGCTGCTAGACAGACAGACAGACATCTCTTGCTGACCTCATCCCTCTCTCGCTCTCTGTCTCCAGACGCCAACATCCTGCCCCTTATCCCACGTCTCCTTCCCAAGATCACCGACATCTTGAAACGATACCAAAATGACCCCGCCGCCCTCTGCAGCCTGGCTACGAAGCTTCTGGGACCCCTCAGCTTCACACAAGTCATGTCACTGGCTTCCGAACAAGCCGTAATACAAGCTCTTCGATCGCCCGCGCCGTCAGCCGTCCTTCTCGCCATGGCCATCCTCGCTAAGGCGGCTAAGTCCCCTAGCGACGCTGCCATCCTCGCTGCTATGAAGGACACCGTCACCAGTTTCCTAACCCAATGGTTGAGTGCGCCCCAGGTTGAGGTGGGGGAGAAGGGCTCTAGAGTCCTTGGCGACCTGCTCGATATCGACTCAGACACCCGGCCACCCGAAGGCCTGGCTGTGAGCGGCGTCGAGATTGCAGTCCGCAAGCCCCCCGGCCAGGGATTCATGTGGAGGAGGATATTTCACGACCGTGACGTTTACGGCCTTGTACTCTCTCTTTGTAGCAACGGCCCTCTCCAGGACGCCGAGGGTCGTCCGACTCCCCAGCAACTATCTCTTGCTCAGGGACGTCTGCTCCGTGTCTTACCTCGCCTTTCAGCTCTCAATTTCGCCGCCGTAACTAGGACTGATTTCCCGGAGCTGCACCGAAAATATACGAGCGCCGAAGCCACTGGCGGACTACTATTCTTTGCAGCTCTCCATATGATCGACAAGGAAGATGTGCTGATGCACCTGAGTCTAGTCGACTTTTTCGAAACCTTGCTAAGCATCCAGCGAATCACGCCCTTCTCGACCTACAAGATGGATACTCTTCGCAAGCTATATCGAGAAGCAACCCAACAAGACGACACATTGAGGACCGCCATCTTAAGCCTGCCTGAGCGCACAGTCCCCGAGGAGGCTGATGAGCTAAGGCAATTTATACATGCCATTTCAACTGGCTGATACGGCGAGCCACGCCGAAATATTTCATCTTGCTGCCTAGATTCTGAAATGAAGATGCTATGCTATGCTAGATATCCTAGAGTCCTAGACCGACATGGTTAACTTTATGAGCGTACCTATATACGTTGCGAGAGTGGGTTTTCGGTTCGGCCCGGATCCTTCATCCTTAAAAGTGGATGTTGCGGGCTTGGTACACATTCGGTGTGGGTATGAACGAATGCCTATGTTTGTCTCACGAACCTACAACTTCATACCCATATTGTCTTCCCATGAATCGTCACTAGCGTGATTTATTCTAGTGTTATAACTTCGAAGTTTATTCCTCCCAACTTCAGGCCTGCTCCTACAGGCACAGGTGATATTTAACCCAAGCTCGAAAAGGGCCCCCTTGGTTAGCTCCGACAACCTATCCCGTCGTATTCAACTTTTAGATCCTGTGTTTTGATAAAGGGCAGCCGTCCGGAATAGGCTTTTGCGTTAGCCATAATCGTTGCTTCTACCCATTCCCCTATAGGAGGTGGATGCCGGGATGAATCCATTGCCCTAAGACCTGCAATGCAATACTCGCGCTCTACTTCGTTCCCAGACTCGTAAGAAAACACCAGAGATGCCGTGAAATCCACGGCTAGTGGGACCTGGTTCCGCAGCCAGGGGTATGCCATCCAAATGCGCTTACTGTATCTTCTAGCTTGCTTTTCTATAAACGGGTCGCTCTGGGCGAGAACCCGGTCTGCCTCTTGGAGGAACCGACAGGCGATTATGCTAAACAAGGCGTGGAAACCGAATAGCTTCGCAGTCGGGAAATCGGCAAATTTGTAGCACTTGGGAAACAAGTCAGGGCGAATCGTATTCTCGACGGTGGCGATAGCTCCAGATTTCATTAGAGAGGCCAGTATGGTTTCATCACGGTGCTGTAATAACTTGGCCAATGACGTCGCCCTCTGATGGAGTTCGGTGGCGGTTATTGTGTCTGACGGGTTTCGCCGAAGTATGCGAACCAGCCGTGCCAAACCAGGCCAGGCCGTCACTTCGACCCAGAGATGGTACAAGTGCCCGAGAACGGGTCTGACACCGTTCGAATCTATTGCCCTCTTGAGCGCTGTCATCCACTCAGTTGTGTGAAAGTCGCTTTCTCGACCTTGGCGAATGTCCTCTTGCAACTAGCACTCCAGTTAGATGGAAAAGCATGCGGGTGCCGCACGACGGTTTGGAAGGCTCACCATGTGAAAAATGCTCTCAAACGTAACGTGGAGTGCCATCGCCGTTCTAGGCTGTGCTGCGCCACCTTTATTAATGACGGCGATGAGCCCGGCCGCATGGTTTTCCTGGTTCGAGCCTCTTTGAAAATCATACAAGACCTAGATACCTCAGAGAAATGAGCTAAACATCTTACTATCGACACCAAGGTACCACGGCATAGGGAGGGGAGGGAATAGGAGGAGGAGGAGCAGGAGCAGGAGCAGGAGGAGGCCACTTACCTCGATCTTCTGTAATATACAGAGCGCAGTGAGCGTGTTGGTGAGTTGTTCTACGGTTGCATCGTCGAGCGCGGCTTTAAGACTGCGGAGAGCTCTATTATATGTCCTGAGATCTAGCCACTCCTTCGATGGCAACCCTCGACGGCTATGGCTCCACGCGCTGAGCAAGAGGTCAACGGCGTGACCTAGGGCCATGTTCCCGCTGCCCATGCGTTGAGGTATCAGAGGAACAAAGGCTCCTAAGATGCGCAGATCGTGGCCGGTTCCAGGCGCAGCGTCTAGACATGCGACCAAGCGGGCGTTTACCTGGTCTGGCGGGCTCCACGGTATCGGGTTTAGTGAGTTTATGGGGCGATAATTCTTGGGGCTGTGTCCGGGTATGAAGATGAGCTCCGGATCAACCATGATGATGCCCCTATCATTCCGTCTTCTGTCTGCGCTGCTGCCGCCCGTGCTGGCTACCGGGAGCTGGCTCGTCCCTATGCTATCCCCTGCATCATCTGGTAACTCATTGTGGCTACCATTGACTACTGAGGTCAGTATCTTTGCTTGGAATGAGAGCCCGCGTGGCCTTCAGTATTCCAGACCTATCAGGAAAGAATTCCAAACTCTGGGGCGATTGGTATTCTTCAGAGAAGCTAGGAACGTTATCTTAATAACACTCACCAACGAATTTAAAACTAGTTCGAGCGCCCGAACAAATTTTACCAGCGCGGGAGCATGTTCCGCAGGTCGGCCACCTCTCATCACACTGCTCTCCGACTTATTAGCAATAGGTGCAAGCTCTCTCGTAAGGTATCCCATTAACTCGCCTTGGTCTTTCGCGTTCTACAGAACGTGCAACGCTTGCTCTTAGGGACACCGACCATGGTGATAATGGAGACCCCGTAGACTCACGCAATGCGATAGCTTTATGGTGGTGGTGGAAAATAATTCAATCGTACGACCTAACTGACTAACTTCCTGACTAAGAGAGGTCTGCCGTGAGGTTGAAATAAGGTAGATATAGATATGTAGGCTGCTGCATCCGGTAACCGGTTCTTTTAAGAGAATGGTATGACCACTGTGGCTTGCTTGCTTGGGCCATAAGTAGCATCTATTAACATCGATTAACTAGCGCAACGTCTCATCTTACCTCCCTTTTTATTGCTGTTTCTGTGTGCTGCAGTAGTAGCAGCAGTACGGTACATGCAAGGCAAGGTAAGGTAAGTAAGGCAAGGCAACCAGCTATGCGCTCTAGGCTTGGGCGGTCACTGTTTGATGTGATAAGCATGCATGTGGCAAGGACTTGCGACCTTCGACATGCCATACAAATAAACACGAGACTTAGGAGCCGATGAGCCAATCAAGTAAAACGGAGCGGCATCGAGGATCGACTGGTGGAGGCGACGAGAGAGGCACTGCCTGCCAGCGAGCTTCGTTTATCAACCAAGACTTATAGGGGAGGGGGGTTTGTCTTGTACCACGGCTTGTATGCACATAATGCCTCGGAGAGGGCACCCGGGAGTCTGGCATGACATGGCTGCTTACCTCAGACAGACTCGACAGCATACCTGGGTAGTAGTCTACGCGTAGATACTACCAAGCACTTTCGGGAATAAAAAAACAGCGTCGTCATTTGTACTACCACGGCCGCTTGCGTCCAACCACCTAAACCTGGTGGTATATTCTGGATAAGCGCCTATACCAATTCCATTCCGCTCGACGAACCAGCCCACCGGTTTTCGCCCGCGAGATGGACGGTTAATCTTCCCAGTCTTCCTCGTGTACATAATCCACGCGCTGTCCATAGTAATAGTCGTCGCAACATAGCCCCTAAAACGGCAATGGCTTACTCTTTGAGCTTTGCGACAGGGTTCTGGCTTACATGCCCCGAACGGATGAACGGGGGTGCGTGATTGGCTTATAGGCAGTGCAGCAGGATTATGCGAATGAGGATGGCCTTCTCTCCAGCATACATACATAGACCACGTCGTAGCTGTTCACGTGTTAGGTATTCTCTTGATCTTCATATCGGCGGTGGCAAGTCCCGGCAATCTATGTGCATGTCTACGATAACCTATTCTCACCCATTTTGAAACGAACTGCAGTAGTCGATTATTATTCCATCTTGTGCGGAATAGTGCGGGGGGCGCACTATAGTATTTGTGTCCATAACTTGTCATGTCGACGAGGGGACGGGCGAGGAAGATGGAATCAAATGAACGAATGGCTCGCAAAAGACCAATTAGAACTGCGGACTATACAGGGAAGTCAATGTCTTCTCATCCCTTTCTTCCCGGCGGCAACCGGCTACCTAGCTCAGATCTATCGAAGACGTTCATGTCACCACCGATGCGTCAAAACCCGATCTACATATCGTGATTCGAGCTATCAGACCAGGGATTTGTCATCCTAGATCTTCAAGCGCTGAGCCTCGAAGGTTCCATGGTGGTCCTCTTCCAACGCTCAAATTTCGGTTCAGGCTGACCTTTTTTTTACCTGCTGCCTTCCTTGCCACATATGTACGTCCTGCAAAAGCACCACATCAAGATTTGGCATTCACTGGCTTGGGGAACCCGTCAAGAACGAGCCTACGAAAATTGAAAACGCGACGGATTAGATAAAACAACGCTCTTCCCCCAGTTTGGTCTTTTGGGCTTCGCCACGTGGCAAGGGGGTCTCGGGCGCTTGTCCCACCATCCAGCTTGAACGGAATTCGCCCAGGGCTGCATCAAGGATCAAGGACTATACCTTGTTGCCCTTCTCGATCACGGGTCGAGCTGGCGAGAGTGTTTTCTACGCTGCAGTGTTATTTATGAAAATACGTACATACATTATATCGGACCCTTAACTTGTGATTATGGACAAAAACTAAACTACCACACCCCTCCCCCGGGCTCACTTTTCTTCCCTCCGTATTCAAAGCCCGATCGTTTTAAATTTTAAGAGGGGTCGAGCAGGAATTCCTCCCACCTGCCGATGGGATCTCACTAATTCCGTCAGGGGGCACAGCAGCGGATCGCAGAACGTTCTGGGCACGTGTTTGAAGACGAAAGTCTCGCACTCGGATCCATTAAAAGTACGTATACCTATTCAAACATATCATACAGAATAAGTGCAGTATGATAGCTTCAGGCTGGGGCTGGAAACCGCAGTATCAGCATAGCCCAATGGTGGGAATGTGGAACTTGATGTACTTTTGTTATTATGTGCAATTTGAAGAGGCGCCTGGGATTAAATATTTGTGGCGGCTATGGCGGGCAAGACGATTAAAAAAGACACATAATACTGAAGATAAAATACAAGGAGGAAAAACGCCAAAGGTGAAAGGATATGTTATCGTCATTTCATTATTTACGTAATGTAGATATCGGATATGATCTACGTGCATCGGACGCCCAATCGCTTGGCTAGAGACCCTGGTTACCTTCAAGTTACACACAACCGTGGCGTTCTACTCCGTCCTACCTCTGTTTCATCAGCCAGCCTATTTACGGATTTAGGATAATGCCGAAACATCTATCCCAATTTTATAAGTGAAGGGGGATTTATATATGATTTGTTTGTAATCATGCCTCATCTGTGGAAGTACGCAAACCAGTCAACGGATTGTAACTGTGATCCCGCGCCTCAGCCCTATAATTTATAATTACCTACGCGCCAATCTATACTATGAATGGGTATATACCAACCTCCATGTGGCAGGTAGATAATCCAGCAAATAGGCACTCTAAGTATGCGTAAGGAAGAAGAAACGTCGAGGATGCAACCCATGGTCCCCGTGGGCCGTTTGTAACGGACTGCGAAATGTTGGAGACATCAGCCACAGTTAATCTACCATGCAGTATTTTGGAAATATCCGGCGAATTATGTTAAAATGGGTCTGGGTTGTAATTTTCGATTCTCCCGGTGCAGGTACTTGTGCCAACCAGGTTGTCATATGTAAAGTATATGTCATCAACAACCCTCAAGCAGCCAAGGCACTCGGCAGGATCAGAGGAGGAGACAGATAAAGTCCCATGCATACCTATTTACCTTGATAGTCCACCGCCACCCGCAAACCATACCTAGAAGAGTCTTAGGTAGATTAGGTATCTCGACTCGACTAGCCCCAGATAACTACAATACCACACTCCCCAAGGTATAGCATATTCGAGCAAAGCCCGAGGGTAGTATCAGCTGCAGGTGTGTTTTCGATGCAGCTGACGTCAGCGAAGTACACGCAAGAGCGGAACGCCGTCTGCCTACAGGAGGCCTAGTAGATCATGTACGTGTACGTATGAACACACCACCAGTAAGTAAGTATGCGTGAGGAAGATGTAGGTGGTAAAGGTGGTATCTCCGCGTAGTGGTGTAAATCAGGGGGTTGGCCAGAGAGGTTTTCACGGTTCTGGAACGCCACGGCACAAGCGAACATGAAATGCCGTGACAGGAAATACGACGTCGGCGACGGGAAAACTCGATCGATGCAAATGTGGATTGCCATGCATGCTGTCATCTCAGATCACTTACTTACCTCCTCCTACACTATTATGGTTTATGCTGTATCCCGCTTACCTATACTAACTTTATTCCATAGATGTCAACCCGCAATCCACTTGTCGTGTAACAACTTGGCACTGGCGCTTATTTGGATAATAACTAGATACAGCGTACATAAAAAAAAAAAACATTCACGACTTACAAGTAGGTAAGCACATCGACGAGGTGTTGGCAAGGTACCCACTTAAACATTCCATATATCTTCTACCGCGCTTCGATCGAGCGCCTATCGAAGCTTAGTCCCCAATTTTATCGTCTAGATAGGACTAGACTAAATACTTACAATACTTACAATACAGATACGGTTCTGCCACACTTATACGGCTCTCTCTACCCCACCACAATGAGAATCGATCTTGACACGCTCTTCGCCTGCACCGCCCTTTTACCCTTAATCAGCGTGAGAATGTAACACAAAGATTCCAACTAGTATGTAACACGGAAAGAGATAGCGAGGAACGATCAACTAAAGTATGACGTACGATCGCTTTAAGAATCGTTCGTTCTACTAGGTAGTTGTGAATCGTTCCCTGACCGACCGGTGAGCAACAACAGGCCTCGGTAAAGCTGGGTCGGGAGGGGTTCGGGAAGAGGTTACCTACTTTACTTACCTCTACGAAACATGCATAACGCGAGGGAAGTGGGGACTAGACAGGTAGGTAGGTAGGTAGGCAGGCTGGGCACCTATAAGTATGAAGATTTGTATTCAGCTCTATCTACTGCGTCTATAAAAGCTACCCTATACACATAAACCGTGCCATCGAAAGTGGAGTGCATGACGGGTGTCATAACCTGAAAGATCAAGCGAATCTTCCTCCCCACCAAGAAACCAGCAAAAAGAGCAGCCTATATGAATCAACATACATACGTCTTGTCAGCAGCAGCAGCAGCAGGCTAGCTACCAACACACATACATACATACATACATAGCCTAGCTCTCGCCCTACTAGCCAGCCTGCCTCAATGCATACGCCATAGCCGTTCGTCTGCCCTACGCTAAACGGCGCTAAGAATTCTACAAGTCCATGTTTAAGTCAAAGTCATCAGACCACCACGCCTTGCCCGCCCGTCTGACTTCGGGCCGATGGTGAAAGGTGAGCTTTGCGTTAACATGACGGACGAGAGACTACCTAGTTGTAGAGCCTTTCGTAGAATAAAATAAAATGCACAATTTTGGCTTATGAACGGGATTCCGAAGCAGGGCGGAGAATGAAGAAGCCGGTAGGGCTTATAGATCACGAGATCTAATGTAACCAGAATTAGCCAATTGCCCATACGTAGAGCTGTTACTAGCACTAGCACTATCACTATCACAAGCACCGCCTCGTGTACATTTTATACAACTGTACCCCAAAAGAGGGGGGAAAAACAGGTCATGCGCCATTCCCAGGGGATGCAAAGTCTATAGGTAGGTAGGTAGCCCGTTCGTGCTCCTCTCCTTGTGGATCCATCCTTACTAATGAGTACAATATCCATCACGACTGAGGAGATGGGGGAAGAGGCCGGCACAGCCCTGTACCGTACAGCCTCCACTTATCTATCTAACTTCACTCTCGCACTGCTGCTACGCCCATCTCGCCTTCTTTCTCACTTTGGTCGGCATCTACCGTGGGGGTTTCGGTGGCAGTGCTCACGATACTCTCTCTGCGCCCACCGCTAGTAGCCATCCCCTCGATGCCAAGTCCAACCTCGCCGACTCGTCTCAGGACACTCAGCAATGCGGTTCGGAGCTCAGCGCTGACCTCTTTGCCCAAAAGTTCCACAACTAGAGGATAGAACGCTCGGACATGCTTTCCAAATTCGGCCTGTGGCCACGTCGCGTATCCTTCCAAGACATCTACGACGACGGGACGCCAGGCTGCCATATTTCGCTGCTGTGACTCCTCTTCGAGAGCGAGATAGCCCTTGATGACGTCCTTGCATAGGGGAACAAGCGCCTTTTCTACCTCGGGCCGGCTCTCCGCACGTGATGGTGAAGTGTCGCCGAACATGCGGAAGAGGATTTGGATATACGTCGCCGCCGCACCGCTCTCTTGCTTCAGCAGGTTCGGCGGCTGCTTCATGAAGCCCTCTCGCCACAGGCGCATTCGTAGGTCCTTATCCTCGTTGAATCGGCGGGCGAACAGAAACGACTTCTTTAGCAGGGCCATCAGACGGAGTAGTTCCGCGGATGGAATTTCGGCGTATACGGCATCATTGGAGAAGAGTTCGTTTACCGTCTCGATCATGAGTAGTTGCAAGACGCAGCGGGAGATTATGCGGTTGAAGAAACGTCGGCGAGTAGCTGTCACCACGACAGGTTGTTGTTGCAGAGAGGAAGCAGGTCTGTAATCTTCTAGGGGTGTAGATGCCACTGAGCCGCTTCGGGGCCGCGCCAGCTCGCCAGGGTTCGGTGTCTGCGGAGTGCTAGCCAGTGCGGAAGCAGTCCCAGCGCTTGGGCTCGTTTCTCCTATGCCGTTCACTTCTAATGACCTGTCGTCTGGCGCTACTTCGGCTGTAGGTGTAAGTGGTATATCGAAGCCAAGGCCGTTAGGTGCTGGTGATGACAACGAAGCGGGAACATTAATTGTCGTGGCCGAAAAGAGCTGGTAGGCTGTCGTCCTTTCAAATAAATCGCAAAATGATCCGACTACCTTGGCCCAGTGCGCCTCGCTGAACTTGGCAACATTCTGTAGAATCAGCTGCTGTAGGCAATTGCTGCCAATACGGGCTATCGTATCATTTTCTTGGCAAATGCAGAGCGCTAGAAGTTCTAGGAACCGATCCAGCATATATTCCAATGCGTCGAAATAGTGAGTGAAGAGTACAATCATGTTGCGCAATGCCTGTATCATAGTGGTGGAAAGCCACACGGACAGTTCTTCGTGGTTTAGCGCATTGGTCATCTCTGGTCTAGATCGGAGGACCATAAATATCGGGTACAGTTGCTGTCTCCATAAGATATCCCAGAAGTCAGGAGGGAAGTCTCCTCCATATCGGAGGAGAGCATCGAAGAAGTAATTAAGTGCGTTAGAACGGACCTCGAGATCTTCCCCGGTCATCAATACATCGTGGAAGGCAAAAAGTATAGGAAACCAATAACCTTCTTCTAACGATGTGCCGCTTGGTTGTCTCGATAGAGTGTCTGAAGATTTCATTTCAGATCTGGCTTTACTCGACAAGGGGCATTCTGGGGTCTTTAGCATGCGTGGTATTATCGACTTGAGGGTCTCCATAGCTTGTAGGCTCTTCTTCTGGAATCGAATGTTCTTCGAGAATTCGGTGAGACAAACGATCAAGTCCGTAAAGGCACCCTGGGAGATCACCACGCCAAAGCGGGTCTTATACACAAGCGTCACGTTTTCGAAAGCTAGATTCACAATGGCTTCGTTTGGATCACGAGCAGCAACCGTAAATGCCCCGAACATAGTTCGCCAACCGGAGCGGATATTCTCACCTCGAGCCTGGATCATCTGAGCCAAGCATCTTAGAGCCATATCTTTGACGGTCAAATTGGTCGAATTTGCCATGATGTGCTCGAAGGGCTTCAAAAAGTCTTTTTGAAATTTGAAACCGGGAAGTTCTTCAAGCTCCATAAAACGCATGGAGAGTTGACGTAAGGAGTCAAGGGCAAAATAGACGATGGCGGTGTTAATATGACAACCGACCTTGTTGAAATGCTCGCCAAGAACAGCCCAAATGTTAGTCCACTCGAATCGCACTCGTGTCATATTGTAATAGCTGATCTCAACAATTTTTTGCAGACTATAGGTACGAGGAGAGTCGTTAGAACCGGACACCTTGATTTCATCCCAGCTGACTTCAGTAAGCGACTTAGCAAAGTGAACGATAGCCTCTCCATGAAGGTTGGCAGTATTGCTAAAGATACGATCGATGCTCTTGATTACCTCGTCCGACCTGCTCTCGAGGGCAATAATGGTAGAAAAGCCCTTTGAGCCGGGGTTGGAGCGGTTTCGCCGCCGTGCCAGGGCGACCGACTTCCGAGAGTCGCTAGTCGAAGGCCTCTCGGGTGGCACAAAGCGTGCTTTCGAAACGTCGGGAATGGCGCCTTCGTCAACGCCACCCGAGATCAGCTGCAGTCTGTCTAATTGACTAATGCACATCAAAATATCCTTCCATGATTCTTTTAGGCTATTACCCTCTGTCTGGCCAAGATCTAGAATTACTTTCAAGGCCTCGACGTTCTTAGCAAGAATCTCTTGTGGGTTGTTGAGGTTCGTAGCGTTTTTCAAGGCCGACATGAAGGCCTCACGAGGAGTTGTGAGATCAAAGAGGCAGGCAATTCTAGTAGCTTGCTTCATTCCCTCCAGACAGAGCTTGTTGACCTCGAGATTCTGTGCCTTTTGCATCTGACTTGAAAAGGCCGAGAAAAACGACATCCACGTCACATCGAACATCGACTCCACATGCTTGAACGATGTTGCGGGGATGAATTTGATACCTGCCCTCGCAGCATTCTTCCGCTGGCTCTTGAAAAGATTCTTGAAAAGCTGTTCTGATCGTAAAGAGATTTCTTGTGATTGTTGCACATATGCTTCCCGTTGAAGATCTCGGCCGACATTAGAAAGAGCTTGCCCAAGACCAGCCGCGAAACCAGTTGGCTGAGTAGGCAAGGTACCTGCGATAGCAGCAGCGTCCCGCTCGCTCTTCAACACGATCTCGTTGCCGGCAATCTCATCATAGATGCCATTCAGGTACTCTGGTGGCAAGTCGGCGTTGTCATTAATACCTCGGTTGTTTCTAACAAAGTCCTCTTTAGTCATGTGTTTAGCAATCTTACTGCTATGCAAATCTGTGTTCAGCAAGATGACCGAATAAGCGAGCACATAGGCGGTTTCGGCATTCGCAAAGGCATTCGGATTCCCAGCCACGTAGCGATCAGCAAACTTTAACATGAAACGATCAATCTTTTGTGCTTCACCGGGTAAACGGAACGACTGAAGAAACTGACGAAGAGAGTCGACAAAACGCCTGCGTGTGAACTCCATCGTGTCAACAAACGCGTGCATGATCTCGATGTTCTTGGCGTCACCTTCGCCAAGGTACTCGCCTATTTGAGCCTTATCTAGGCGGTCATCCGACAGCAGGAAATTCGCGATATCTGCAGCGCTGTCGCTAGCAATGAACCCCGACTGTATCAGGAATTTAATGCCTCGCTTAGGCTTGAAGTTGAATTGCTGGATTCCTTTAGAGAGGGCAGTTTTTCGTGCCTTCTCCTTCTCCAATTGTGCTGGATCATCCTCAATGATGGGCGTGGACGGGAGAATAGGTGTCTCCCGAGAATTGCTTTCGGCAATGGAAGGGTCAATGGACTCTCGGACATCGTCCACCGAGGCTCGCGCCTCGCTCTCCATGGTAACCCCGTTCGCGGTTGGACGTCCAGCCATGGACCAATTAAGAAGCGAGCGCAAGGCTTCGACGAGCGAGTCTAATGCTGCTCGTTTTATCATGTACTCTTTGGGAATCTCGGATTCGGGCTCCGCTGGCGGTACAATGTCGCGGACATTGAGCGGTGGCGGAAGCATACCCCTGAGCTGCCACTCGGGATTCATATTCGAGTTTGCATTTTTGTCTTCGTACTGTTGTTCTTGGACCGTGGTTACTACTACGGGGGTTGTAGCTAGTTTGGCGAGATCTTCGATGACAGTTTGGAAGATGTTGTCGACTTGGGAATCACAGTCGTAATTCAAGTAGAGCTCTACCAGACCCCGTGGATCTCCGCAGAACCTGGTTAATATATTCAGAAAATACAGCTTTTGAGTGAGAGGGGCCGTCCGCCGGGCCAGCAAAGCCAAGTAAATTTCATTCAAAAAGACCTCTATTTCTTTCTAGACCCGGGGATTAGCATGTAGGCATACATATAGCAGGTGGGTATACTCACTTTGAAGGGAGCGCGCATAAATTTTAACATGAGCCAAAAGATTTCACAGCAGACTTCGAAAACTCTGTCTATCGAGCTCGCGCCATTCCGTGTGATAGTGAGACAAAGGTAGAACTTAATGGCCTGCAGGAATGTGGTAGGCTCATTGCTCTTGGTATTGGTAATGGTACATAAGGGCGAAGTGAAGACGGCAATGTGGTTATTTAGAAGGGTGCGGGTTAAGTGGAGCGATATCATCTTGGACCTCATGTGTTGTCCCCGATGGTCGTAGAGCTGATCCGGGGGGAGGATCTTCGTTGAGAGATTGCAGAAAGATCGAAAGACGAGGTAGGCGTCTCGAATATAGACCTCATCCTCGGCATCAACAGACTCTGCCGTGTCATCAGCCTCGGTGGGTGCTGTGTCGCTTTGTGTTGTCTGTTCGGAAACGCTCCTCGTCTGCCGTCGGGTGGGCTTGGCCTGCGTCACAATGGTTGGAACATCACCTAGGTTTGAATCATCGAAGCTCTTCCTGTGCTCCAGGTCCTTCAGCGTTAGTCTCGGCCCGCCATCAGCCGTGCTCGGCGAGGGGTCGACTTCAGACTCGTCATCTGCGTTGGCATCCTCGGATGATTCTTCCCCGTTTTCGCTTCGGTTACGGGCATGGCCATTACCATTTTCATGGGCGACTGTGTCGGGTTGGTCGAATGTAACATTGCTTGAGCTGTGTTTTAGTTTTCCCAGATCCATGCGGGCTTCCTTCATGTGCAATCTTGTCTTGACACGCTCGAATACCATGCCGACCATCTGAGTGAGGGTGCCCTGGGCGGCTTGCTGATTCTCGGTGCTCCGCGACAGCAAGAAGACGTTATAGACTTGGCGCACGGCCTTGAGCAGTCCAGCACCGTGCACGACAACCTTATCGTTCAGCACGGCGGCGAGCAGGGCCTGTATGATGTGGCGCTGGACGTCGACGGGCGTCGTCTCGCCCTGGAAGCAGTCGCATATCGTATCGATGGCGCGGTCGAGCATGGGGGCCTGCTCGGCCCCATCTTGGTGTGTTGCGCCGGGGGCGGCATGACTGGAGAGATAGGAGGACGAGACGAGTTTCTGGATGGAATCGAGAGCAGCATTGATCAGCTGGCTGCTGCCGGTCTTGGTGGCCAGCTGGAGGGGCGCGAAGACGACATCGGGCTCGGGGGCGTGGGAGCCGCCCTCTTTGATGGCGGTGATGGCCTTCTCGGCAAGTTCGGCGAGCTGTTTATTTCGCTGGGCCTCTTTGGAGGCGGCTATGGTCTCGAGGGAGGAGACGACGAAGACGATGGAGCTCATGGCAGCAGGCAGCAGGAGAGGAGGAACGAGGTCTGTGCCATGCGAGGTCGAGGGTGGTCGAGGTCGCTGAGACTCACGGAGCGCTACCAATGGGAACACCTATAGCATGTGCATTCAGAGTGCGATTCTTGCTGGGACATGCATAATCCGCGTCGCGCCAATGCTGCTGCTGCGGCTACGTTGGGGTTTTGCGCTTGGGCAGAAGTTTGGATGCAGTACGCCGTGCTTATGTGGTAGTTAGATGTCTGATATGGCGGAGAAATAGTATCGAATTGGGCCCCGAAGAAGGTTGCTCACTCATAAGAATTAGGTATGGGATAGGATAGGGTTTATGAGAGTTGATAATAAGGTTGGTAAGGTAAGGTAGCCTGGTGGTACAGTCCCTTTTTTCGTGTTCCAGTCTATGAGACCAGTCCAAACCAGACTTAGACAGGTAGCTAGCTGTCACTTTCAGGCCAAGCTGCTGCTGACGGAATGTGTCCACTTGCTGCTCGTCCCTGTAACTACTGCGTAGGCCCCGAAGACCCTTGTAATAGTAGTACGCATAGGGCCATAGGCCCATGTTCAGGTAGCTTACATTAGGTAAGGTGCCTAGCCACAGCCGTCTCTCTTCAGCCACGAATAGTGTCTTCATAGTCGGCTGTACAGCCTCAGGTATTCATACTATCGAAGAACGGCGCCTTTTTATGGAGCAGATACGTACCGGTACAGTAATTCGAGAACATGCAGGGTCGTGCAATTTTGGGCCAATCAGGACGGGATCGCGAGACGGATTTAGTTGGGGAGCTCCATTTCCATTTCCTAATAACGACTTCCGATAACGCTGAGAATAATAGATTAGGTAGGCATTCTTACACTAAGTAAGATAGTTAGTTGAGTGTATAAAAACACTGTACGGTATATAATATCTACCAACCTGGATTTGACAGCAGTTCACTACTATACCGATTATAACGCAAGTATTACTATCGGCCCTTTCCCTATACCTACACATCGATACACATACACAAGAAAATTGATAAAACTCAGATATCTCTACCTGTACTATAGAAAACAGGATGAATGGACGAGGCGTAGAGACAGCAAATATATAGCTTGATATGTATTCTAGCATGGCTCTTTGGAGAGTGTCCGTGATACCTCCTCAACTTCAGGCCAGCTTCAGGCCAACTTGATTCTTGGGGCAGCCTTAGGCTCCACAGAATTGAGTAGCCCACCAATCAGCAGCGCCATAGCTATCCTAACCCCCCCCTACAACTCAACAGTTCGCTATGGAGCCACACTGTCTTCACTGTATCGAGACGGAGGGAGACTCTGGAGCAAGGCCGGACGGACCCTCGACATTTTTTTTGCTCACCTTGTAATAATAATACCACCGAGCCTAGCAAATACCACCTTCACTCCATCATCACCACTCCTCCTCGCACTTCATCTCTCCAACCTCCGACAAGCACCTTTCTCCGTGCAATTGACCAGGTCAGCAATTCGCCCGTGCCGACTTGACGTTGTTCTGTGCCACAGTCCGGATCTGCGTGGGTTGTCCGTCCGTCTGTTGACCCTGCATACCTAGATCCATCTTCCGTTGCGGCCAGGTAGCTGTCGGTTCTTCCACACCTACATCCACCCGATCTTGTCGCCGGGCGTTTCCTCTGCTGTCCTCCTCCTCTCCAGCATTTAGCATACACCATACATACCATATCAGCCATGTACGGTGCCGTATTAAGAAGGCAGGGCCTGTTGCGGGCATCTGCTCTCCGCTCCGGCTTCTCCCCTCTCGCCAGATACTATGCCTCTTTCCCGCCGCACACTATCATCAAGATGCCCGCTCTGTCGCCTACCATGACCTCTGGAAATATCGGCGCTTGGCAGAAGAAGGCCGGCGACACCGTTGCTCCCGGTGACGTTTTGGTGGAGATCGAGACCGACAAGGCCCAGATGGACTTCGAGTTCCAAGAGGAGGGTGTCATTGCCAAGGTCCTCAAGGATGCTGGTGAGAAGGATGTGCCGGTTGGAAACGTTCGTACTCGTCTGTGGAGCCCGTAATCGCCGTCTCTATGCTAACTACGCTCTCAGCCCATTGCTGTCCTGGTCGAGGAGGGTACCGATGTCTCCGCCTTCGAATCGTTTAGCCTGTCTGACGCCGGCGGTGACGCCGCTGCTTCTGCTCCTAAAGAAGAGAAGCCTACCGAATCTGCCGGCGCCTCTGCCCCCGCCCCGACCTCTGCGCCCGAGCCCACCGAGTATGCCTCGGAGGGCCGAATTGAGACCGCCCTCAGCCGCGAACCTAACATTGGCGCCCCTGCGAAGCGATTGGCAAAGGAGAACGGAGTCAACGTTGCCAGCTTGAAGGGCACCGGCCCCGGTGGCCGTATCACCGAAGAGGATGTCAAGAAGGCCATCTCCGGTGCTGCTCCTGCCGCCGTGTCCGCCGCCGCCTCTTACGTAGACACCCCCTTGACCAACATGCGTAAGACGATTGCCAAGCGCCTGCAGGAATCCACCCAGACCAACCCGCACTTCTTCGTCACCAGCAAGATCTCGGCTACCAAGCTTCTCAAGCTTCGCCAGGCTCTGAACGGCTCTGCTGAGGGCAAGTACAAGCTCTCCGTCAACGACTTCTTGATCAAGGCTATGGCTGTTGCTTCCAAGAAGGTGCCCGCCGTCAACTCGTCATGGCAGGGCGACTCGATTCGCCAATACGACAACGTTGATGTCTCCGTCGCCGTCGCCACCCCTACCGGTCTGATCACTCCCATCGTCACAAACGTCGAGGGCCGTGGTCTTGCATCCATCTCCGCCGCTGTTAAGGAGCTCGCTAAGAAGGCGCGCGACAACAAGCTCAAGCCCCAGGAGTACCAGGGTGGCACTATCTCCATCTCCAACATGGGCATGAACTCGGCCGTTGACCACTTCACTGCCATCATCAACCCACCTCAAGCCGCCATCCTGGCTGTCGGCACTACGACGAAGGTCCCCGTTGCCGTGGAGGGTGAGGACGGAGCCTCGATCGAGTGGGATGACCAGATTACCGTTACAGCCAGCTTCGACCACCGAGTGGTAGACGGCGCGGTTGGCGGTGAATGGATCAAGGAGTTCAAGAAGGTTATCGAGAACCCTCTCGAATTACTCCTATAACGAGGCGAAGTTTGGAAATATCATAAGGGGCGTCTGGGCATGATTGTTCAATAGATCAAGATTGGGGGTACTTTGTAGCGCGCTATGCCACGGATTCCTGTATTAATACTTTTATTTTCCGCGCCAAACCCCCCTGATCAAAAACGTGGCCAAGAGGTACGATATATGTGGAGGGGCGGGCAGGGGAACTACAATGCCTCGAGGCACCCGATCTGTTGATATGGCAGAGATATATGGGTAATTGGCAGGCGCTGTGCATTAGTCCCAATCCGATTAGTGATTAGTTCTTGTCATATAGATGTTTTACTAAAGTTCCATGTCCCATGTAGTAGAACTTCCATCATTAGAAATCTTCGCTTTTAATCCGCCGCCTCCTCCGCCTCCTCCTCCTCCTCCTCTAATGTACTAGAATGCTCCCGTTCCGAACCCGAAGACGCCTCATCATCGTCTTCAAAAGGTAGTTCCTTTCTTAGCCTGCCCAACACGGTCCCGAGCCCGACTTTGAGATGCGGGCTCTGGGCTTGTTCGACCTGTATCTCAAGCTGGGCGATCTTCTCCCGCAGCTCGCCTATCCGCGCTGCTTCCACGGGATCGTCTTCCCCGTCGCCTGTCATAGAAGACACAGAGCCGCGCGCTCCATGGCCGGGTAAGGGGGCAGGGAGCGGCAGCAGATCCTCACCGAACGCACGCGCGAAGGCGGCGGCCATGCCGGCGTCTTTGATGGCGAAGACGATCTCGTCGAGGAACGCGCCCCAGTTCTCGCCATCTCTACCTCGGGATTTCCTCTTCTCCCTGCTTCCTCTTTCCCCCCTCGCTATCCCCGTATCACCATCACCAGCAGTGGTGGTACTCGTACTACTAACGTCCCCCTTTTGACCGGGGCAGAGCACCCGCCTCCACGCGCCGGCGATCTCAGCGACGGGGTTCCCGTACGCGCCGCAGCCCCAGGCACCGAGCACGACGCGCGAGCAACCCCCCGCCGCGAAAACGCGCAGGACAGCGCGCATCTTGCGCGCGGCGAGCTCCCTGTCCGCACCGCTCGCGTACCGGCCCTCCTCGGTTTCTGGAAGACGCAGCATGGCGGCGCTCGCGACGTCGACGAACCAGCGATCGGTCTTCAGGAGGACGTCGTCTGTCTCCTCGGTGGTGGTGGTGGCTGGGCTGGTTTCACTTGCCCCCCTTTCGGAAGAAGAGGATGAGGAAGGAGGCCGGAAGACGAGCACATCGGGCGTGTACACGATGCCGAGCTCGGGCAGGCGGTAGAACTCGTCGCGGAGCGCTGGTAGCAGCGTCGTGCGCATGCATAGCGATTCCTCTTGGCTCGTGGCGCCGTTGAGGAAGCCGCCGCCTGGGGAGAGAGGGGAGGCCATGTTTAGGATGCCGACTTTGCCTTGCTTTTGCTGCGCGTGTGAGGACGGTCCGTCTGCTGGTGGTGTCCCGGGGAAGAGAAGCGAATGTGCGGCTGTTAGTGTGTCGCCTACGTACAACGTTAGACGAGGCCCATCTACGTTCATGTCTCGAGGGCCGCGCTCCCGGTGCGTTGTCGAGCTTTTGCGGCGCGCTCTGGTCTTCTCGTCTCTAGATTGAGGCTTCTCGTCACTAACATCGCTCCTCTTCCGCCGCCGCGCACTACCCCTTTTGTCAGGGCCCCCTCCGCGCGCCACCCCCTCATCATCTGCGCTCGCATGCTGCCCGGCGACTTTCTTCTTTCCTTGATCCCCATCGGTCTCGTGCTGGCTAACCGGGGGAGGGTCTACTATGAGCTCCGAGCGCTCGATCCCCCGTCGCGCGCGCGGGTGCGCCGTGAGCAGCGCGGGAATCACCTTGTTGATGGTGGCACGCGCTCGCTTTGCCCGGGCGTCGCGGCGGAAGGCGGCGGGGGGTTTGACTATGGTGGGTTCTGTGCGGCCCATTTTCATTCCTTCTGTTCTGCTTGTTCTAGTCTTATGGTATGCCCTTTACAAAGTTGGTAACCCCTCATGTATTCTTAGCATGATCGAAGTAGTTCTACAGTAGTTGTATAAAGCGAGGAAATGAGTCACTCGCCGCTAGAACTTGATAGAACTCGGTGTTAAATCAAGGACCTCGAGATATCCGAGTGTTGTTTACAGATTCAAGTTGCACTTGCGAAGATGAAATTGGCCAAACGATGCGTTCGTTTAGAACCTTGATGGACGCATAGGTACGTATGATGGTGTTTTGTGGGCACTACCGACCTGAAAGTAGAGGTACCTAAAGTATCTCACTCCACACAATATCAGCATCGTCGCTGCCATGATAACTTAAAACATGTATATATATCCTACCTTTTTACATATACATGCATTCAAGAGAGTCAACCCAGCGCTTTTTATATGCATCAAGTCGTCGTCTTATCCCCACTCCGTCCATGTGCGGTTGTTAATTAATGCTATCCGATGTTAGAGGACGCAGAACTTCCTGATTAAATAGCAAAGATATCTTAATTTGTCAAGTCAACTCAACAACATGTCAATATGAATAGGGTTTAGCAAATTCGACCTGAGATTGCATTCTAATTACCTAGATAAAGAGAGCAAAGTTCCAACACGTACTCTTCGCATGTCTATTAGTAGATGCATACTTTTGCTTCCAGCCCCCTAATAGTTAGAAACGTATCTATAATGTATTAAACCATTCTAGATACTATCAAGACGAAGATAGAAATATGAACCTTGCTCTAGGCTTCTAGTAGTGCTCACTAGTCCCACAGGTTATTCGAGGAAATATTGATGAGTGTCTGTCCTAAGAGGAATTGTGCAATCATGGTACAAACTCTTTCAATTCAACTGTTGATAAAATGTTACAATAATGCATTGTCTTCGTAATTACATGAAGCGACGATGCAGATCGGGCTTTGCTAAGCCAATTTCGGGGTTCGGAGTCGGTAGTTCGGTTCGGGAATAAGCAAAATTCGGCCGAGTTTGGCCTTTTCCCCGAACACAGTCATGATCAACACCCGAACGAAAGGAGGTGAGATGAGATGAATGAGTGAGCGTGTCGTCGTCCAGCCATTCTGAGAAAACCAGTCTTCTTTATATCCTAATATCATACGCTATTTATCTATATTTTTCAGTTTGGCGAGCTATATATACATAACATTATGGACCTAACACCGCGGCCCAAGAGCGAACAGAGACGTCGCCACCGACCGGCGCTAGCCTGTATAAGCTGTCGAAAGTCTAAGATCCGCTGCGACCGCCAACAGCCGTGTGGTGCATGCGTTCGGTCTCGGCACAAGACTTGTGTCTTCGATGCAGTGCGTGGCCCGGCTTCACGGGGATCGGGGATAGCCTCTAGCACGTCCGACCCGGCCGATACTCATACTCAGCGCCGTAGTGACTACGACTTGGGTCCAATAACGCCGGCATCTAGCACACCAACGGTACATGATCATGATCACGGTCGCGACCTCGACCTTGACCACGAGAGATCCCATACACAGCCGCTGCGTGAATCGAATCCTACCTATTCAACTGGGTCCATCTGTGATGCGAATGGAGTGCTGAACCGCATCTTCCAGCTCGAGCGTCGTCTGGAAGAATCGGGATTGACCCGAGAGCCACCGGAAAACCCTCACCAGCCACCACCTCGCTATGAGGGCCAGGTCATCGACAGTTACTTGGCGTCCGATATTCATGCTATGAATAGGGGCGTTGTCTCGAAGACACGCTACTTCGGCCAGAGTCATTGGATGAATGGCATCGTACATGTTCGTCTGATTCTCATGCATTGAGTAGTGATTAACTTACTAACTGCCTCCCAGTTCAAACCAATGCTCGAACTATTCGAGAGTCAGTCTAAAGATGCGAAGTCTGAGGCCATGGCCGTCTTGAACAGATGCAAGGCTCTGGGACGATCCATCAAAGCGCAGCGCAACCCCGGCATTATTAACAAATTCGGCACTAACATTCCCCCTCGGGAGGTCGCCGACAAACTTGTCGATGCCTACTTACGAACCACCGAAACCGTGTTTCGGGTTGTGCACGTGCCGTCTTTCCGACGCGACTACGAACAGTACTGGACAGCGCCTGACACGGTCGGGATGCCTTTCGTCATCCAACTCCAACTAATCATGGCCATAGGATGCACCATCTACGACGACTTTTTCTCCATGCGTAAATCGGCCGTACAGTGGGTTACCGAGGCACAATACTGGCTTCTAGCACCCCCGGCGAAAGGAAAGTTGACAATTGCCGGCTTACAAAACATGGTTCTCCTAACGCTTGCTCGTGAGACTGCTTGTGTTGGGGGCGACTTGGTCTGGATCCACGTCGGATCGCTTCTGCGCAGCGCCTTCTATATGGGACTTCATCGGGATCCCTCCAGGCTCCCCAAAATGTCTCGCCTGGACGCAGAAATCCGCCGTCGGCTATGGAATACGATTATAGAGTTGGAGTTGAAGACTTCCATTGACTCGGGTGGTTATCCGACCATCTCACCCGATACCTCAGACACCCGACCCCCAGCTAACTTGAATGACGCAGACCTAATGGAAGAAAATGAGCTAGCCGGCGCGGAGTCGGTTGAGAGATTCACGGACACGAGCATTGCCCTTGCTCTACGAGATAGCTTCCGCGAACGACTTGCGATTTACCAGATGCTCAACGCCATGCCGTTCCGGGGAACATACGATGACACGATCCGGTTACATCGCCGCTTCATGACGGCCTTCAAAGCCCTAACAAGCAAGCTCAAGAGCTACGCATCGTCAGAGCGGCAACCGACTTCCTTTCAGTATCGGTTTGTCGAGCTCATGGCGCGTCGTTGTCTAATGAGCTTACACCTCCCCTATCTCGGCCCCGCGATCAAAGACCCGGCCTTTTCGTTCTCCCGGAAACAGGTGACCGAATCGGCAGTGAAGATGTACCACCTGCTATTCCCCGCGGCCGGTCTCCACTCCGACCGTCCGCTTATCCCGTGCGATGATCTGGGCACTTTGTCGACGGAAGGCGACGACCTGGCCCGCTTCGCCGTCTGCGCCGCGGGCTTCTGGCGCGTCCTCGCCAGCCAATCGTCCATGATCATCATCCTCGAGCTGCAGACAACGATGCAGGAGGACGAAGGCCTGGGCCCGCCCACGGTCCGACCCGACCTCGTCAACATCCTCCGCCACTCTCTCCCCTACTACCTCTCTCGCATCAAAGCCGGCGAGACCAACGTCAAGGGCTACCTCTTCACGGCAGCCCTCGCCGCGCATGTGCAGGCCCTCATGGACGGTCTCACGGGGCCAAAAATGCTTGAGCCGGTACTTAGCGCCGCCATCAGGACAGAGAAGGCGTGCTTCGACCTCCTCAAGCAGCAGGTTGGGCCGACGGAGGTGGTGGACGCCAGCGCAGGCGAGGAACCGTTCGATTGGGACTCGCTCATGACCGGGAGCGAGGAATGGGGGGACAACGCTGTAAGTAACCCGCCCTGGCTATATATCTGTAGTTTCGCTCGCTCACTCTTGACAAGGTCATGTTGCCCTTCTTTGACGTTTCGAGCGTCGAGTGCTTTCTTGGCGGCTTCGATGTCATGTCGCCGTTCGGGGCTGTCTGGAATAAGAGCTAGGCACTTATATCTGGTGCATCCTCCATGCGACTATTGACGAATTTATTGCTCTGTATAATATCTTATGACTTGGTGGTAGTCCCCGGAACAACTTCATGCCTGTTACAATCAGTTACACGCGTGTAGTACCGCCGACCCGGGCGATCTGCTGTGGTGCATTGACTATGCTGTTCCGGATTAGCTACCATTAAAAGTTTAGAATACAACGTATATATTCAATTAACCATCCGGTGAATCCGCTCCATACGCGTACATAGTATGTAGACGGCGGGTTTTCCCGCATCTGCAAGCATCAAGGTGAGCGACCCTACGAAATAGGGTTACGTCGGGGGATCATCGCCGCACCTAGCGGCACTTCCCCTCACTCTTCGCGCACCCATGATCTGCGAATGAGCATTCCCCTTGGCGCTCTTTGTTGCGATACTCCTAGGTGTCCCACCGTAGAAGCATTATTTGATTGCTCGGTAAGAAACGTCTGGTGATGCATTGAGCGGCTCACATCGGCGGTGTACGTGTAGAAGACTGAAAAGCGTCTCCTCACCAAGACAAATGGCTCCATTATGAGATAGTGACTACATGTTTGTCTATATCAATCGGCTAATATAGCTATTTGGGAATCTATTCATCGGATCAGGCGGAATATTTCTATTTTGCCCCCCTCTCGAATTATTCTTCTCCAACCGTAGTAGTATTCATCATACTATCTGCCACCCGCACTATTCCCATCATCGCACTCACTCGCTCCCCACCAACCCGAACCCGCGATGCCTCACAAAGAAGACGCCCCCAACGCCCGGGAGTCCGACCCCGCCTCGCACCCCGAGTTCCCAGCCGGCTTCCCCGCCGTGGCGCTGGAGACGATCTCGCTCGCCAAGCTGCTGGTGGACGGGGACGCGGCCGAGGAGGAGCGCGTGTTCGCGGCGTGCAAGGGCCGCGGCTTCTTCTACCTCGAGCTCGCCGGGTGCGACGCCGGGGACGTCGTCGCGCGGGGCGCCGGGGAGGCGGCCGCCGTCGCCGAGGACGTGTTCGGGCTGCCGCTCGAGGAGAAGCTCGCGTACCAGTTCGATCGCGGGAGCGGGTCGCTGGATGGGTACAAGAATGCCGGCGCTACGCTGGCGGATAAGTCTGGCACGCGGGATACGGCTGAGTTCTTCAATGTGGGGAAGAATGAGAGTGAGTTTCCCACTATTCTATGCTTTGTGAAACCCTACCTAGCGACTACACCCCCTTTAGCAGATGGGTAGATTTTAGGATGATTGGATAAACAAGTAGGCATCAGAGCTTATGATGGAGACAAACACTGACCTAAAGGACACAGTGATTGTGCCGGTGGACCAGATGAAGAAAAAATGGCCAGAGGTGGTCATGGCTTCGAAGCCCTTCTTCAAGGGCTACATAGAGGCCGCTCATAGCATCGGCTTGCATATTCTAGGGATACTGGCGAAGAAGCTAGGGGTCGATCCAGCCGAGTTCGACAATCGCCACCGGATCGAGGAGCAATCGGGCGACCATGTCCGTCTTACCCGTGGTCCGCCCAGGGACAAAGAGGAGTTGCCAGAGATACAAACGCCGAGTCATACGGATTTCGGCACGTAAGTCGAGCCCAACCCCCGTCCTACCCCCTCCCTTTTTGTCTGCTTTGGGTGCCTTGCGTATGGCCGATCGAAATTATGGCTGACCTGTTGATGCTCACTGCAGAATCACCATTCTCATGAATTGGCTAGGCGGCCTGCAGGTCTGGTCGGAATCCTCCCGCAAAGCGGAACTCCTAAACCACGAGCCCGACGTTCCCGGCGAGTGGCTGTGGGTGAAGCCCAAAAAGGGATGCGCAAGTGAGTTGCCTACTTACCTACCAACCAATTCAGCTGATTATTAAGCGCCACTCCCTCTCCCAACCTCCTGCTCCCTAAAAATAGATTTACTGACGTGGCGTCAACATCGAAGTCATCAATCTCGGAGATGCAGCAGTCAAGTTCACCAATGGCGTGCTGTGCGCCGGCCGCCACCGCGTTATCCCCGCACCAGGCGTGCAGGGGAAGCTCCCGCGATACAGTGTCGTGTACTTCGTGCGACCTGAGAACGAATGCATCATGAAGCAGCTGAGGGGTCCGGGTATACCGGATGGCCCTGAGGAGGAGAGCGATATCACTGCTGGGGAATGGATCAAGCGGCAGGCGACTGGACTGGGCATATCGTTTAAGAAGTAATCTGCTTTTTCAGAGAGGTATATACTGAGATGGCACAACGTAGCTGGTCAGTGAGCCGAGATGACAAAGAAATAATTATGGGCGCATGTTTAGCAGATCACAGCAATGTCAAACGCAGCGCAGTGTCAATGAGCTCAAACCGAAATTGGATAATTGTAACTTATTATGATTATTATTTAACAATAGGGTATTATAGGATAATAATAATCTATATCGGCAACCTTATGTAGTCCAAGCCGTTTTAGGCGCAAAAGACCAACCAACTCCATCCCATGCTGATACACGTCTAACCCAAACGCCATACTTAAAAATGCAATTATACAATTTAAAGGAGCAGATAAACCCGCCTCGTTTAGTTAATACTTTTGCTTGCCACTCGACAACACCTCGTTGATTTGAATCAAACCAGGAGCAGCAAGGGTATTAGCAACGACGGCATCAGCGTCAGTGAAGTTAGCCGAGTCCGTGAGTGCCGCGATGCTGAGCCCCGCCATGACGTTCTCCGTGTAAGGGAGCAGCGCATCGAAGGTGAGCACGCCGTCGTCCAGCTTAGGGTTGATGATGGGCTCTGAGATGGGCAGCTGCTGGCCGACGAGGTAGGTGACGGTGAGGTTGCTGAAGTCGGCGCCGTCGTGGATCTGCGCGTTGCCGGTCAGGTTCGCCGAGAAGCTGAGGTACATGTCGCGCGGCTCAGCAGTCGTGAGCACGTTCAGCGCCGGGAAGATGGGGAGGGGGATCTTGGTGACGTCGAAGGGGCACGAGACGACAAAGCCTTGTAGCGCCGAGAAGGCGAAGGCCGCGGCGTTGGTCGTTAGGAACGGCTTTTGCGACGGCTTCTGCTTCAGGAGGGAGCGGTAGAAGCCGTTCTGCTCGCCCTCTTGGCCGATGACGGACGAGACGGCACGGACGGGGCCGTCGTCGCCGTTCTTGGCGAACGACTGCTCCGCGTCTTGGAGCGTGCCTAGCACCACCCCCGTCAGGGTCTCGGCTAGGTTGATAGCGTCTTCCAGCGTGGTGCTGGGGAAATTATATGTGCATGGCACCGGGACCAGCGACGCATTGAAGTGCTTCAAGGTGTTGGTCGCCGTTAAGGCGTGCAGCTCTTCTTGCTATTGATCGTGTTAGTGGATGATGCATATCCGGGTCTTTCTTCGTGCTAACTAGGTACTTACAGCTTTGACGGTTTTGAGGATTTCGAGTACATCGGCGGTGGACGGTGATGATGACTTGAGGGTATAGCCAGTCACATTTTTGGTGATGTTACTTATGATCTCTTCGAAGAACTTGACTTCCAGATTTTCGTTGAAGGCGATAAGCTGGAAGTTGGCAATACCGGCCTGGCTAAGGGTTGCGGGTGGTGGTGCGTTTGAGAGTAGACCATTGGCCTGTTGTTCGGTGCTCAACAGCTGCTGTGAAGTGGGATTCGGGAAACCATCGCTACGAAGAGCAATGCGTGGTGCAGCGTATGCTGTGGGCAGACCCAGCAGGGTCGCACAGTAAACAATATGTCGTGTATGCATAGTTGAATGGGTACTTATTATTTACGTTGGGATATGATCTAGATGATGAAGAATCTAAGAATCAAGTGCGTTGATGTAGAATGGTCTGGTTGGTCTAAGACATTGGGAAGTATTCGGACTTGGCGACTCAATAGCTTTATAGTCAAGCGGTGGGCACAGTATTTGCGTTCTGCCATCTTCTTTTTTCTTTCTTTGTTTGTTGGCGATCGGGTACTGACAATAGCCGCGGAGAGGCTTGAAAAAACAATAATACATGGATCTCCGCCTAGCGGATGATGACAGGTCCGACAGACCCGACTGGCGCGCTCCGAGTACCTAACCTAGATCTGATTGGTCACATCAGCGCTAAAGCACCGGATGGCCTACTGCCGGCAGCACTACCTACAGTACAGCTTACTTACAGGACTAACCTTTGAGCATTCGATGGCAGTCGCCCGTTAATCTACAGCCTGTTCTATTTTTACTGAGGCGGAGTCAACGCCACTGACGTGTATGACTTCGCGCCCAACCAACAAAAGAAAATAACCATCAAAGAAACTAACTTAAGGTAAGGTAGGTAGCTATCGAACCTCTACCTAACAGCTATAGGTCTCTCAAGCTGCAGCTCTGTACTGTTAACGGTATCTGCGCAGATACCTACGCATGAAAGCTAAGCTAAATAGACCTTTGCGGACGGTTGCCGCTCGTCTTCTCTGTAGGACGAAGCTCACGAATAACAAGTTGGTTGTAGAAATGCTTTCCTATATTTAGGTCTTCTTTCAAAACCTCACATAAACACATATTATCAATCCATCTAAATCTACACAGTAAGCTAAAATTACCCCCGACGTCCGGTACTACTAGTATATGTAGACATTGTTTGCGAACTCCGGCTCAACACATAGCCAACAAACATCCTTGGGGCATACGGTGATCCGATTGACATTACAAGATTTATCTTCTGCTTGCTGTGCCAGAAAGCTGGCCGCCGCTAGTCTCGCAAGCCAATTTCCGTGGGCTCTCACAACAATATGGCCGGATGGGGGATCGCAGAGGTTATCCCATGACCCAATAGACACCATCGACGTTGACGGGGCGCTTCCGGGTGTATGATGGCAAGAGCCCTGTGGCGGAAGCTGGTAGACTCTGTGACTTTTCAAAGCCGAGATGATGTCGACATCTCCAATCCATTGCCCCTTATCTCGAATAGAAACTATTGCTTCCATCATCTTATATTGATTGTCTTGATTACCTTGTGCCCCCTGTTGGTTGATTGCTAGTTTCCACGATGTGAATGATAGGTGCATAGATGTTGTTCTTAGAGCATCCTCTGGTTTACCATCAAATATCTGCGTAGTAGCTACTCTCCAGCGACTATGGTCTATTGGTGATGTGATGGGGCTTGCCACGGAACTCAACAGTGTGAAACCGGGCTGTCCGATGTTACCGAGAATATGGATGAGATGCTGTGGCTTTGATACCTCTATCGGATCGTCAAGAAGCTGCAATTATCTCATTAAATTTAGAACGATATGATTTCGGAAGCAAATACATACCCTATTAGGGACATATAGAGAATCGCCTACGGAGATTCCCATACAGTTAGGTGGTATGGCAATTTCAGGAATATCGCACCCCCCTGCCAAATCTGAAATGATTGATATATGATGCGATATAGTTAGGAGAGATGATATCTCAGTGGGTCCTGCGCTTCCATATCCATGTACGGAGGAGCCTAATTCTCGTGCCCAGGAGCGACTGTCGAGAGGACTAAGGAGGGTTTCCGCACGAATCATCCTCTCAGTCAGGGTCCTAAATGCGCGCAAGCCCCAAGAAATCATGCCAAGCGCTTTAAACATAGGTTCTTCAATTATCTTCGATCGTTCAATTAGAGAGTAGGTTGCTGCCCATTGAATATCTTCTGCGTCGACTTCAAGGAATTTTGACACTGGCAGATTACACAGGGTATCATTATCCGGCCAGAATACCGCCGCAACGTGACTATTGCCACCGCGGTAGATATATGTTGTTTCTCCGCCACCGGGAATAATTCTAGAGAATTGAAGCGGATTATTGCTGTGGAATATTTTGTTTTCCACGACTATTTCCCCTTGGGTCGTACGTAAGGAGCCAACGATGGTTTGAAGGGGTTTAACAGCGGATATCCACCGCATATGTTTCCGCGGAGTAGATTTCCCAATAGAACCACGCTGGTGATTCTGGTAATTTATTGGGAACAATGTTGCAAACTCGTACCGTGGCACGATCGATTCTGTTTCGCTCACAACCCGATACCGAATTATTGGTGATAGGGACTCGATTTCATCCAGTCTCCCACCTATGCGTCGCAGATATTCAATTCTTCCCTCGTTGGAACCAAGATGCTCGAGGAATGTACTCGGCTTTGAGAGACCAAAAAACGGGCCTATCTTCCTCTCTATTTGAGGGCCTTTCACGGTGGTAGGAAGGAAGTTGGTGCGTTTTCGCCCAAGTGCAATTAGCTGGTCTCCCATCTCGTGGTTAGCTAGGAGCTTCAAGCTAGTATCCTGCAAGAAGCGAAATGCAAAATCATCATAGCACAGTCTTTTGCTAGTTTTGTTTGCTAAACCATACGAACCTAAATCTCGCAGACACATGAGAGTGGCTACTTCCTTTTTTTTATCGATGTTCCAGCTTCCCATGAGACATCCCAGTACCACTTGGCTAAACTCGGACGGAGTTAGCCTTGAAGGATCCTCTTGTATCAATGCCTCTTTCCGGACTGGGCGGCCATAATATCTCATATGAGCAAGAGACAAGGACCAGGAGATACCATTCGCGGAACTAGTTGCCGATGACGAGCAACCGAGAGATAGAATTCCACCGGGGGGGACTATGTCGTCCTCTAGATGTACTTCCACAGGTTCCGAGCCGAAGACGAGAATGTCGGGATACAACTGCCAATAGGAGAGGCCGAGTAAAGCCGTCCCATCGTTCACTTCTTGAGGAATCCCAGAAAGGAGACGCTCCATTACCGTCAATGCGTTACGCCATGCTTCGATCACACTCGGATAAACAATTTCAACCTTTCCGATCGACAGCGATATATTCTTTAGAATGAGCTTCAGTTGGGTGTGCCTTTTGAGCATCATGTTGTTTGCGGTCTCGATCCAGGCTCGGGCACTCCTATCCCAATCTGCCAATTCTGCTCTCGTGATTTCTTGCTGGGCGGCGGCGGCTAGAGCGAAGGGAATTTGAGCTCCATTTTCAAAGTCATTTGCGATTGCACGCTTCCTCTCCTCAACCAGTTCAACCCATATCGATATAGCCTCTCCTGGCTCCCAGATGGTTAGGATACAAGCTAATAAATGCACATGAATCGCGCCGCCCTTAGGATCTTCTGACGACGTAGCAGCAGCCCAAATAGATGTGGCATCAACTCCCGTGTAGGCTCCAAAGACAGATGACGAATAATCTTTTGATGCCTTGTCCGTAGCTAATCGCGATATCTCCGAAACTCGTTTCCCATACGCAGCGACTAGTTTGGGTGTATCAGGACATACGCCCGAGAATAAGGCAGCGAGTCGCCTAGCTGTTATATGACTCTTGCCGGTCTCGGCATCATTTTTGCGTTTGTTCGATAGTAACTTTCCGAGTTGTTGATACTCCTTGGGGGCCTCATACTTGACAAGACAGAAATCAAAATTCAGGTTGGCTGCTGCCACGGTGACCTCATTCGTTACAGCAGCCAGTGATGCTTGCAATCGGCCGATTGGCGTACTCGCCATTGCTATTGATAACAGCTGGGTCGAATTTCGTGTAAATTAGTAGTTTGCGAGCACGGGATGAGGGGTAAACGGAGAAACGTAAAGGGAAGTCATAGCTGAACCTATGGCATATTTCTTTATCTACGGAAACACATCTTGGGGGCTATGCATAAGCATGCTTGCAACCCTACATGGAGTATGGTGGCTGAATATTTACACATGGCAGGCAACTGAATACGCCCAAAGGCAAAGAATTGAAGGGCATTTTCTATTCTATGTACACCACTAGTTCAAAAAGTATGCCTCGTTCTATTCTTCCGCTTTCTGCACTTTACCAACAGTGCTCCTCTCAGCGACTAGATCACCAATTGAAGAGATGGGCACACCTCCCATAATATCGAAGACCGCGACCGTGGCCTGAAACTCTCTACCAATGTAATTCCTCAACTCAACAGCCATGAGAGAATCCACACCATAACTAGACAGTGGCTTACTGGGCTCTACATCGTCGGGCAGGATAGACATAGCGCGTGCCAACTTGGTTGCTAATGCCCTGATGACAATTTGGATGCGCTCATCTGTCTCCTTCGCAAGTCGGAAGAGTGTGCCAGGGTTTTCTGTGGCTGAGGCGGAGGTGTCGGATACTGCCGGACCTACAACATAGGAGAAGGGTCCAAAAAAGGGGCGATCATGCATCTGTGGTGGGGTTTGGCCTTGTAGGAGGAAGTCGGCAGGGGTCAACAAGCCGATTAGAATCTGACTTTTCGCTACCGACAACAGTGGCAATTCAGGATCGCAGTAAAAGCTTAGCAGGGCCAAGAGCTCTGTGTCATCGATCTGTTGCATGTCAGCCGCCTGCTGTCGATTTCGCTGGTATGATTCCTTCTCCGCAATAATGCCAATGTTGCGCATCCAGCCGACATCGAAGGAGACGGCCTTCTTCCCATTGGCAGTGCGATAGCGCGCTAATGCGTCCTGAGCTGAGCAACCTCCCGCGTAGTTCGATTGCGCGACGGTGCCGCATATTCCAGCGAGGGATGACAAAAGAACGAAGAAATCGAGATCTCCTGGAAGCATATCGTGCAAGTTCCAGGATGACTGAACCTTTGAGTTGATGGTTAGTATCCACTGGGCATAAGTCATGTTCTCGAACACGGCGTCCTGAAGAACCATGGCGGCGTTGATGCAACCCTTGATAGGAGGCATAGCTTGAGCCTCGTGCTCTTTGAGGACTGCTGCTAAGGCAGTGACTGAAGATGCATCGCATTTGGGTGCAAACACTGTCACGCCTCTTGCTGCAAGATTTGAGACGAGCTTGACTGCGGCTTCACTCGCCGGACCAGACTTTGACAGTATGATCAGATGCTTTGCACCTCGATCCGCCATCCACTTGATAATAGCGCGACCCAAGCCTCCAAACCCGCCGGCGATGACATAAGAAGCTTGCGAGTCAAATCGCCACGTCTTCTTCTCGACAACACGTTGCTATTGATGTTGTTAGTAAAAGAGCCTTTCACGTATATTATAATACTATACTTACTGGTACTATATCAGTAGGATCAACGCCGATCACAATACGGCCAGTATTTTTGCCGCTTTGGAGATATCGGAAAGCGTCCTCGACTTTGGAGACAGGGTAGACATGCAATGGACTGGGATGCTGAGCACCTTGTTCCAGTAGCCCTAGCGTGCTCTTGAGGAGCCTTGAAGTAAGTTCCTCGTCAGACTGTGACAAGTGAACCAAGTCAACGGCCGAGAAGGTAACATTCCGCGCAAAGCAGGCCATTGGCAATGATGAATTCGCCATAATATCTGCTTTGCCAATCTCGATGAATCGGCCGTACGGTGCAATACACTCCCAAGAGGCACGAAGGCCGTCTCCAGAAAGCGAGTTGAGTATAACATCAACGCCATACCCGTTCGTTACACGCATTATGCCCTGAGCGAACGAAGTGTTGCGGCTATAGAATATGTGGTCCTCGGGAATATCAAAATTCTCAATCAGGAATTTCTTCTTTTCATCGAAGCCGACAGTCGCAAAGATCTCGGCCCCCCGAAGCTTAGCGATCCATATCGCTATCTGGCCCGTGCTACCCGCTGCAGAATGGATGAGGATCTTTTCGCCCTTCCGCAACCGGGCCACGTCGACTAGAGAGTAGTAGGCTGTGATGCCTGGTGCGACCATAGAGGCCGCTGCTTCGAGGGACAAATCATCTGGAAGCTTGAGCACGCATGACTCGAGAGCACGGGGATACGCTCTCATACAACCTGGAGAGATCATACAGACTCTGTCTCCAGGCTGGAGGCCTGAGTTGCAGTCGGACCCTACCCTGGTCACAATACCGGCACAATCTCCTCCCAAATCACCGTCATCTAGACGACCGAGGGCGACGTATACGTCGCGAAAGTTGAGGCCCCACGCTTTAGCTTCGATTTCAACGTCCCGTGGGCCCAGCGGTGCTCCATGACTAAAATCCTCGACGAACTCTAGACTTTCCAGGTCGCCTGGTGTTCCAACGGTTAGCTGTAACGCCGAACTTGACGACCAAGGCTTGTGTTGCAGCTGTGGATAAATGAGTGACCGAATAGTGTTGTTTAAAGATGACTCCTCAACTACACGGCTCGTACTGATCTCGCCATCGCGGACAATGAACTCTACTTCCGCCGAAGAGCCCTCGAAAGCAGACTTTAACACCTTAGTGATATAGCGCGCGAGGTCAGCTACTGGTTCATCGCCCCGCTCGATAGAAAGCGTCACCAGATGCTTCTCTATCGCTTCCGTCCGAATAGAACGCCAAAATCCTGGGGCGACTCCGTATAGTGCGAATTGAGAGTCTTCAAGCCGTGGCACAGTAACCCATAGCAGATTCTTGACGGTTCTGACCAAGTATTGGAAAGATTCGAAGTCCGCTTGAGTTATGGTGGCCAGTAATGGCTTGTCCATCTCCAGTAAGGATACCACCACATCAGAGTCGACTACATCCGCGCTTTCAAGCTGCGTAAGAGTGATGATATTTGACGACTGGAATCCAACAACTCCCTGGAGTGAGGAAGCTAAAGCAACTTGTGAATCAGATTGAGAATCAATAAGTAGAAAGCATCTTTCAAGCGAAGACTGGTTTTCAGGTTGCCGATCTGCTTCTGCCGTTGTTAGAATGATGCTAAAAATATGGCATGATTCATCCTTGAAGTCCCTCAGGCACAAGTCGTTACCGGAGAATCCATTGGCTTGCAGGCCTTCATGCCATTGGTCCTCGATGATAGCAGGCGACATCCTACGCCAATCCTCCTGGCAATTCCACCAGCCAGGCGCCAAGCCAAAAGCGAAATTAGTAATGACCTTTTCGGGCGCGACGGCTTCAAGGAGAACCATGCGGCCCCCAGGCCTGAGGGTCTTGTGCACGTTTCGGATCGTCGCCCCGAGATCAGTCGTAGCATGCAGAACACTCCCAGCGATTACCAAGTCATATGAGCCGAGTTCGAAGCCCTGGTCTTCAACCGATCTTTCCAAATCGAACGTCTTGAACACCATCCTCTCGCTGACACCGTGCCACCGAGCTCTAGCATTTTCAAAGAATGTAGGCGACACGTCAGTGTACGTGTAGTTGGAGAATTGAAGACCGCCAGTTTGTCTCTCGAGATCCATCAACGTGGACAAGATATGCGATGTCATTCCGCCTGTCCCTGCCCCTACCTCTAGGATGCGGAGATGTGGGTTTTCATGCGACGCCAATGTGATGATGCGCTGTAGTCTATGATCGCATATACTCTTGAACATGTCTCCGTAAAAAATTGCAGCGAGATTTGAATCAAAGATGACCGAGAGCGGATCGATTTCCCCAACGAGAATCCGTTTCAGTTGACGGACAATCGCGGTGAATAGCTTCCATGGCGGGTTCAAAGTCTCAATCTCCTCGAGGAGGGTTTCTAAATCCTCGACACTAATATCAATATTCACTTGAGATGGTAATATCTGCTGAGCTTGGTACTCCATCCAGCTGATATGGCGAGCCAGGGAGGCAGGGACTCGGAGCCGGTCGCTTGCGGTTAACTGCTTAAGCGTTCTACAGAGGGATGTGTTGAGGGCAAAGGTGAGTTTATCGTGCCAATCAACTACATACTTCTCATCTTTCGAGAAGGTATCGTCGCCGCAGGTCCGGCGGAGTTGCTCAGTGTTCAGCAGACTCAATTGTGGTTGCCACTCTACTCCATATAGCAATTTCTTATGGGCTTGGACAGACAAATCATCCTTTGAGACCTGCGCCGTGACCAGTCTTCGCATTTTGCAGAGGACAGAATTATCATCCGCAAGTGCATATATTGTCCCTTCTTTAGCTTCTCGGCCTGCCCCGCTACTTGCGATAGTCAAGTATCGAACGGAAGAGGTGTGCGAAGCCTGCCAGCCAGAGGCGGAGAACCATCCATCGTGTAAACTCATGGGTACGTGGGTGGCAGATACCGCGGTAAGTCCTTTCGTGATGCTAACTCGTAGTGCATGGAATGCAGCATCCAAGACAGCGGGATGAACAAGACTAGCTTGGTGCTTGGGCGTTACATTGACGCGGGCAAGTGATGTCGCCTTGCCGTCCCAGCGAATGTCCTCCAAGAGCTGAAACCATTCACCATACTTGATGCCATGTTTATCAGAATCCTTGTAGAAAACTCGTGAATCGATCTTAGTCGTACACGCATCTAGGGCATCATTGTACCGTAGCATGGCCTGGTCTTCGGCGAGTCGTCTCTCCATGCCGTTGTCTACTTCAGCTCTTTGTTGTTCATATTGGATTTGTATAGTAGCCCTAAAGCACTCGTTCCATCTATTGTCGTATCGAGCGAAGAGCTTGATATCCGACCAGGTTGACTGCTTCTCATATGACTTTTGGATGGGACGTAGATGGAGCATCGTTTCTGTCTTATGCTCCCAGGCCTCCTTGACGACGATTGGGCTCAGGAAGTGAGCCTCTTTGATATAATAACCAGAGATGACTCGACTTTCAATTGCCATTTCTCGCGCAGCTTCCATTGCCATGATAAGCATTCCAGCTGCTGGGTAAATGATGGTGTTGCTCACCTATTCTATAATTAGTACATGTTGATTAGCTAGAAGGGAATCTCTATGTGAGACTTACAACGTGATCGCCAATCCAGGGGGTAGTTTCAACGCTCCAGAGGTTCCTCCATCTCGGCTCTAAGGGGTTCCAATCGTGGAATCGCCAGCCAAGGAAATCGCCCGAGACCGGCTCGCGAAGCCTAAAGTCATGACTCAATCGTGACTCAGCCCAGTAAGTATGAGAATTGTCAAAAGGATACTCTGGGCAGTCGACCAAAAATGAGGGGATCGAGCTAGATAGTAGCCTATTAGCCTCAGATATGTTGAATTCATGACCATGACAGAAAAGGTGCCCCAAAAGTTCCAAGGTGCTTTCAACCGCGTCTTTCGACCGATGTAGAGCGCTCGCGTATCGAGTTTGTTTTCGATTTCCCACCTGATTTACTGTGTCTTGAATAGGTCGCTTGAGTGCTGCATGCGGGCCTATTTCGACTATGTCAGTGATGCTTCCTAGGCCAACTTTTAATGTTGAAGCCTTCTGCGTCGCAATTTGGATCGCATCAGAGAATCGCACGGGCGATACGAGATTATTGACCCAGTACTGGCCTGTTACCAACACCGATGGACGAACAAGCTGTCCCGTCACCGTTGATATCATCGGGATGGTCGGCCTGGCATTTTCTGCTTCAAGCGTACCCATGCGCGACAGGTAGTCGTTGGCAATGATCAACATATACGACGAATGATATGCAACACCCGTCTTCAGCTTTTGCGCGAATATTCCGTCTGCCTCAAGACTCTGTTTCACTGCATCTATAGCGCGTTCTGGACCAGACAGTGTGCAGTTGAGCGGACTGTTGATGCATGCTATTTGAACCGAGTCCTCGGCGTCGGGGTTGCCCATTGCCTTCAAGTAGTCTCTGACTTGATCTTGGGGCAAGTTCACAGATATCATAGCCCCCACAGATGCCGCCTTCGCCTTCAGTCTGCCAGCAAGCTGGCCTCTAAAGTACGAGATCTTACAAGCCGATTTCAAGGTCAGTGAGCCTGTCGTGTATCTTTACAACCAGAGTTAGCAGTAGTACCAACAGTATAGAGCCTTGTTAGCTTACGCAGCAGCGATTTCGCCTGACGAGTGTCCTATGACAGCCTTTGGACGAATTCCAAACGACTTAAGTAGCTCGACTAAAGAAATCTGTAGCGCTGTTGAAAGTGGTTGACTGTACTCCGGTCGGTCAATATTCTCGGGTTTGCGAATTTGATCTAAACGTGAATTAGCATATCGTCTGTAATCTTCAGATATCATAACCCACCGAAGATAGACCACTCGCACCCTAGATCACGATATATGTTGTCGATGCGTCTTAAGGTCGCTGCGTAGATGGGATATTGCATGAGCGCCAGGCCCATATTTATATACTGTGCCCCTTGGCCTGTGAATACAAACGCGAGGCTAACCTCGGCAGATGTGCGCACAGGTTTTGAAGTGAGAGATTTGGTGCTCGTAGTTGAAAAGTCATCAGAGGTAACAGAGAACGCTCGCCAAAGCATATGGCTTCGTCGAGACGCCAAGGTGTAGGCAAGTTCCTTAACCTTCTCTGTGTTACCAGCAATATGGGCCTCGATATAAGAGTCATATTGCTGTACAGTTCGTCGGACTTAGAAAATATAGTCAGTAGTTTGTTTAAAGCTTTGATAGAGTATATGCCGCATCTCGGGTGGTCTGGTCAGGATCAGATCCCCACCCCTAGTATTCTCCCTAATAAAAGAAGCATGATTCGAATATCACTTACGAGCTTGTTCGTCAGATGCGCTCCAAACTAATAGTTTAGATGCAATTGTAGGATAATCGACCTTGTTTTGTTGGTCCAAGTTAGACTCATAGGTATCGTCAATACTCTGCGAGTCGGTACCAGCAGGCATGGTATCAAGGTCAGCAAGAGTGTGGTGACCGTTGGTGCCATTGGCACGTTTAATTTTGACGCCATTGGCGGGCCTCCAAGTGCTTGTAATACGACTAGCGATGCCATTAAGCCCATGCATTCCGTTATGGGACAGCCCATTCGAGTTATGAGTATTAACGGTGCAATGATTAGCTATAAGCTTATGATCTTGAAGATAGTGATACGCATCATCTAATATAACGTGCGTGTTAGTGCCACCAAAGCCGAATGAGTTTACGGAAACTCGTCGAAGACCACTACTTGGCCAGGCAATGGGTGTGCTAGGAATCTTGGACGACATTAGCATAATACGTAATACTAGTTTGAGATGCTATCTTGTACATACTACTGTATGGTAAAACCCAACATCGATGTTGTCGTTAGGTCGTTGGAATAGGGCGTTTGGGACAATAATACCCTTCTCGAGAATCACTAGCCCAAATTTGAGTCAGCGTCCCCCGCGAGTCAAATAGGTAAATCAAGGACTTTCAATCATTCCTATCTGGTACTTACTAATAGATTTAATGATGCCAGCGAGTCCACTGCAACCCTCGAGGTGGCCGATGTTGGCCTTCACCGAGCCGCTGTGATCATTAGCAATAGCTCTGTTTTGCTCTATGGGGACTCCTGTATACTAACACGTAAAGAGGCTCTTCGGAGCTCCGATACGGCCTAAAAACCCTACCTATGGCTTTCATTTCTATAGGGTCTCCTACTGGCGTGCCAGTCCCTTAAATAATATTAGCTATAAGTAGTAGAAGAACACTATAGAACCTACCATGGGCTTCTACATAACGAGTAGATTCAAAGGAGAGGTTTGCCTTTCGGTATACATGACGAATGAGATCCTCTTGCGCTTCGGGGCTTGGCTGGGTCAAGGAGGGTGTACGGCCACTACAAGAGTTTGAGCTTTAGTTGTTGCTACTCATATAAGCTTAGGAGGGTAGAGGAATTTGAGGGAGTAGTCATGGTTTAGAGTAGAATCATGCCAAAGCGGACAGGAAAATACTTGAATAGTTCGAGATTCTTACTCCTGATTCGTGCCTGTTGAGCGAATGACAGTCCTGATCATGTCACCGTCTCTGACAGCATCTCTCAAAGGCTTTAATACGAGAGCAATAACACCCTCGCCTCGGGCGTATCCGTTCGCGCGGTGATCAAAGCTGTAAGATTTGCTATCTGGAGAAAGAAAATTGAGATTAGACAGCAGCAAGAATCCGTCAGGGCCTAAAATGAGGTTTGATCCGGTCACTAAGGCCTGAAGACGCGATTTAGTATTAGAATATAGTACTTTAATTGGAGGCGAGAGATATAGTGTGTAAGCTTACCATAGAAGCATCGCCACTTGCTAGTGACTGACATGCAAGGTCAACTGCTACTAGACTGCTAGAGCATGCGGTGTCTATATGAACACTAGGTCCAAGCAAGTCGAAAAACCAGCTCACGCGATTAGGTAGGATTGATGAGAAGGTGCCAGTAATTGCCATGCGTGATGCCATCTCGGGGTCTTTTGATACCATTCTTGAATAGTCGTCCGTCATCGACGCACTAAACACAGCTGTTCGTGATCTCTTTAAACTTTTCATTGCAACCCCAGCTATGGAAGGCCATCAATTCTGAGTTCATCGGTAATCGCCTACGGGCATTTGCTTACCGTTCTCAAATGCTCTATAAGATGTTTCGAGTGTCCATCTCTGCATAGGATCCATCGAAGCCGCTTCCGCCGCTGTTACCGAGAAGAAAGGGGCATCAAATGTCCCAGGATCATCTTTGATGAAGTATCCTCCGCGAGCGTATATCTAAGCCTAAGTCAGCTTCAATCTTAACGGAAATGATGTGACTATGCTTACCTTGTTGCGTTTTGCCGACTCAGCATTGTGAAAAGCGTTGCCACTGATGCGCGATGCCGGCCAATCTGTCATCAAATTCCTCCCATTCTCAAGCGTCTCCCAGAAGCTGGAGACATCATCCACCCCTTCAGGGAGCTTGAAAGAAAAGCCTATGACCGCAACGTCTCCCATAGCTACAATCCAGTGTAGTCGATGAAGATTTGTAGCGGAGATGAGATTTTACAAGTATAAAACGGAAAGAGAGGCGAGCTGAAATCAACTACCTAGTATAGAAAGCCCATCGCTGAGTAATAGTGGTGATGGGACCTGTCTCGTCCCCCTGTTGCCTAGTTAGTAGATAGATGTGTAGTAATGATGGATGAACTTCTCGAATCGGAGACCTTATACTGTTGTAGTCGAGACGGCGCCACGTCGAAAGTGGCCCCGAGCAAAATCAAAAACAGCAACTTCCGAGTTCGTGCTCCCGGTTTCAGTACGTACCGCGATACTAACGCATGCTAAACGGGCCCGAAGCGAAATCTTCCTGAGAAGAGAAGGAACCAGTCCTAATGGACGTTCTACGACTGACTACGCTTCGTTAGACCTTGGCAGTCCATATCAGATCCGTGGGCCAGAACCTTGGACTGAGGGACTAGAGCAATACATTGCATGGACATCTTGATAGAAGGGGTTGATTCTAACACGGCGGTCAACATTGACCGACTTCCTAGCGTCCTTGGCCGCGTCACGAGCTTGTACAATTCCACGCATAAGCAGCTTTCTGCCGTATCACCGCGAGGCTGCCCAAGCACCTGTTTCGTCACATTAGTTCTCAGTCAGGCCGTAATATACTTCTATAGGGTTTGGTTCGTGATGGAGGTGAATTGGTCGAACACGGAGCGCCTTGGTTGTGTTCAGGTGGTATGTATACCGCCTACCTACAATATGGTACTCCAATGCCGTTGGATCCAACCGTCATCCAATGGGCTGAATCATGGGGCGCGGATGGGGTTTCCTTAGCGTCCGTGCATTTTCCGGAGCTATACCTACCCCAGTACTAAGACGGACCCAAGGACATGCCACTGGAAGAATGTTGGCTTAGTGTAGAGGATGACAGCTTGATCAAGGGCTACCCTAGCTGGATGTATACCTAGCCGCAGAGATCTTGAACTCCATAGCACTAGTAACACGCATGCTTACATACAAGTACATATGTATAGTGTTACAGTATCTAGTGTATGTACAGAATATGCGTAAAGGGTTGATGCTCGCCGTCCTCACCTACGTCCAAAATCTCTAGGTTGGTGGTACCGACTTAAAGCCAAGGCGGTCGAGGAGTATTTGAAAGACGACAAAGCCCCTCCGTTGTTGCCTGCAATTTGGGTGAGCTATCATATCGCTTCACCAACTCGTACTAGGTATATTTACTATATTCACAATCATAGTGTTTTTTTCTCGGCCTTTCAAAATGCGATTTCTTTGCCTACATGGTGAGTGGCGTCTTTTCTCCCGAACAGTTTTTACTCATCGACCGCTATAATGCCAGGTTAAAGACTACCCAAAGCCTGAGGTTGCGCCGCTCAGTCCGACCTAGATATGCCTGACCTGCCTCCCTAATTACCTCCCTACTACTTGCGTGCCTGCCTTTGCCTATTCTTTTGAAGCATATCAAGATGGTTCGCTAACCCGGGACTGGGTGTAGGAAGAGGCACAACTGCTAAGGTGTGTCGAACTACGCAGCACCGTGTGCATCATGTTTACAGGAGTCCTGTCACTAATTCTCTTCGGTTATCAGATTTTTGAGATGCAGACTGGTATTTGACGATCGATTCCCTGATGAGTCTTCACAGAAGATCTTACTGTTTCCAGCGAGGATTTGCCAGGCATTAGGACGAGATCATCAATTTGTTTTCGCCAATGGGAATGTGCCCGCCCAACCTGATGCTGGTTCGGACCCCTGCAAGCCTATTACACAGTATAGGTAGTGTGCCTACGTAGAATTACAGTAGTGTGCACTAGGTATTTAATCGTGGCTGATCTCGGACAGGCGCCGCCGCTATCTCGGACGAATACTTTGGCTATGTCGGCAGCTCCATCCCGGAGCATGAGGATTTATACCATGATCTACTTGACATCGTCAACAACCAAGGCCCCTTCGACGGTTTGATGGGATTTTCTGAGGGCGGCGCTGTTGCGGCTTGGATGCTGATTGAGAATTCGAGGCATCCCCTCACCTTTGGGCCTTTTAAGTGTGCCATTTTCTTCAGTGCTGCGGTGCCGTTCGATCCCGATGTCGTTCGGTCCGGAATTGTCAAACCTGTCGATCCGGCTATAGAGGGTGAGATGATCAAGATCCCAACGGCCCACGCCTGGTCTAGTGAGAACGACGTCAATGAGAAGGCGGCGCAGTCCCTCGCGAGTTTATGTAGCGCAAAGGTCCGGGAGACTTTTGTGCACACCTTGGGCCATAATGTGCCTGGGTCGAAGTCTGATTCAGAAGCTCTGGCTGGGGCACTTCGAATTATCGAGCGGACCATCGAACGCGCTAGAGAATAAATCTCATAAGCAAGCCTTACATACAGTAGTGTATGTAGTGTATCGGCGATTTCTCAGATGTATTAGTATTGTAGAGAGCTTAGACAAGGTATACAAATCATGGAGGCGCTGATGACTCTAGAATCCTAGGCTGCTCGTCATCAATAAGCGACAGCTCGTCTCATATCCCTACATAAAGAATAGACTGTTCGTGTTCGGCGTGGGTGAGGCTCCCATGAATGGAGTAGCGGGTCTCACCCCCTTTTTCTGCAGGTACACTACTATGAATACTGTATGTACGAGCCTGAAATAGGTAGGCGACGCTGTGCCGCGTTGACGGCGATCTTTAACGCGAAAAGATTTTTACGCCAATAGAGCTGCATTAGCACCAAACAAATTATCGACCCACATGTGCCTGGTAATAAGGCCAGCAGCCTTGGGATGTGACAAATTGTCATTGTGGCTTGTGAGTTTAGCTAATATGCATCGGGATAGAAGGCCGGTTTCTAGTGAAGGATCGCAAAACAGCAAGGAAGGGTGCCACATAATGACCGGCTTGCACTCCCGGGGCCTATTCGCTGATTCCGGAAACCGATGACTATTCGATTACTTACGTATACTGCGTATATGTAGGTACATGGCAACGAATTTAATTGCTCTATATACTTATAATACTATGTAGATTTATATGTAAGTATACTACATACACTACATATACTACCGATACTATAGGTATTGCGATACGCGTACAGTGACTGTCCACATGCGTAACCAGTATCATGTACAGGTAGGTATGTGTCCTGATGTCGCCTATCTCTGGATAAATATGCTAAAACCTGTCATCCGGCAGTAGTCCGACACGGCTCTATTTGGCAATGCAGATGAAATCAAAGGCATAAGCGAGCCCAACCTCGTCATGACTTGGATCTCAGATGCGAAAGATGGTATTCTGATGTTAACAATAAACAACTCGGTAGCTCGACACTGTGCGCTTTCAATGATAATGCCTACTCATTCACTGCTTCGAGCTGAGTATGCCTATGTCCCGTTTTACACGCGCTTTGACGCGGGGACATACCGTCAGGGACGGGTATCGTGGGTCTACTAGGTATTGCATGAGCACAGACGTTTGCCAATGGATCAGTCAGAGAACCGATCTTCAATGAAAACTTTTCATCGGCACTATCTACTATGTAGGTAGGTACTCGAAATCCCAGTACGCGATCCCGCACCAACCAAGGATCTAGCCCATCAGTTGCCAAAGAAACGCGTTACAACCCCTGGGGTTATTCCCGTGGGCACAGACTCCGCGACTCGGCTTATCTCCATCGCAGAGACATGCGTAGGCAGTGAAATCTGTAATGCGATAGATGACCCAGACACACCTAGGTGTCATTGAGGTAGGTAGCTATGCGTATACATAAATTCTCGTGAGCCGATTGGCATGATAAACCGCAAGCCGCCTCGGTTCATCGAACCGAGCCGTGTTACTCTTGCGACCTATGGCCAGTAATGTCTCGATGACAGTTGCTCACCCGTGCACTGCGAGCCATATACTACGGTGATTTGGGCAATGGAACGTCTGTAATGTAACCTATTCGGATAAAACATTTGAAGGGTATCATGATTTGTTATAGCGTCCATTCCGTCTACGCATACGCAAGACCTCGGTCGAGATGCTTAACCGTAGACTGTAGACAACTTACACGTGCTGATAGGTACGCTTGTTAGTAGAATCAAGCAAGACATTTTTCTGCAGTGATTGCCGCTTTGTCCACATGTCGGCCTTTTACAGTATCTAAACGTCTCTCCCCCGGCCGTGACCAGGGGCAGAACCAGCATCTCGGCTAACTAGCATGTCTCGATCCATGCATGAGAGATCTTCAAGAGATCAAATTTATATCTAGTATTAGTGTGGACGAACTCTTGTTCGTTTTCACCACTCCTCTCGTCAACAGCCTCAACTACAGCACAGAAGTATCAGCATTGCGCAATGGACGTAATACCATACCTCCCCAAAGAACAGCAAGATGCACTTCTTGCTGGTCCTGCGCTCGCAACGCCCCCTGGAGTAGTCGCCAACTTTGACAATCCGCCAAACCAAAATGACATTGCCCATGCTACCTTCGTCATATGTTTGTTTTTTGCTACCTTCAGTTTCCTCGTGCGGATGTACGCCAGATTAGCAGGCTTAAGGGAAATCAAGTTAGAAGATGGTAAGTGAAGCATTACTGATGTTGAACCCTTCATCGTCGATGGGCTCGAAAGCTAACCCGGTCCTAGCTTTTACCTTCGTAGCTTACGTACGTCGGCACGTCTTAGCAGTTCTTAGTATTAGTATATATTAACAATATATTCCTAGGGCACATACGTAGGCTACATATACTGTGCCTACCGATTGCTGGTTGAGTACGGCTATTTCATACACCAATGGGATCTCCATCTTGGTGACCTGATCGAAATCACTTATGTAGGTTATTTGGTGACCGCAAAAGGCTTCGTGGTCGACAAGAACTAAACAAGTACAGATCCTCCAAATCGGTGGTATTCTATACTCGGTCACCCTCCCATTGCTCAAAGCTTCGATCTTGCTAGAATGGACTCGCCTCTTTGTTCCCCGAGGAACACGCAATGTGTTCTGGTGGCTCTGTATTACCTTAGTAGGGATCCAGCTCTCGTTTCTCGTGGCCTCGGTCTTTGCCCTGTGCTTCACGTGCGTTCCATTTCGGAGCATCTATGATTTCACTGTCGCCGGGAAATGCATTAAGAAAGCCGATCTCGAAATCACCTCAGCCGCCATCCACTTCGCCTCCGACATCGTTATCCTCATTCTTCCACAAAAAGTCATTTGGACTTTGCATATGTCTCTGAAGAAGAAGTTGGGTGTCTCGTTTATTTTCTCGCTAGGTGTTCTGTAAGTATATGGCAACAACCACGATCTTCATCCTCGAATGTGCACTGACGTTAGTCCTTGCAGAGCTTGCCTGTCTGCGATTCTACGATTGGTATCTACGATTGAATATACCTCGGCAGCCGACGTCACTTACAAAGTATCTGCCGTGGTCCTATGGGCACTTGCAGAAATGACGTGCGGTTTCATCGTCCTTGGAATGCCCACAGCGCCCAAGGTCCTGCTCGAAACACAGCTCATGAGCAAAATCAAGTCATCTTTTAGATCCTGGACTGGAACCAATCAAAACGAATCGAAGAACACAGGGCTATCCCACACGTCGAAGTCGTCGAAGTCATCGAACACTGCGAAGGCATATCTAAAGATCGATGATAAAGGTATGCCTTTACGGAATCTGAAGAGCTTGGACACAGAATCCACAGAGCACCTTCGTGACATCACAGTTAGACCCGAGAACTCGATTGTTCGCACAACCCAGTTGAGTACGACGGAGGATTACGACTACGAGCGTCAAGTCCAACACGACCAGCTCCAGCGTCAGCATCCATGGCGCACGAAAGAATAGTTAGAGCGTCCAAAGGGATCTGATAGCCATATGTATTGGCTGTGTACACTTTATTTTAAACGGGCCAAAATGCTCAAGCAAGGGCTGTATATGTTATGACTTAATGTTCAAACTAAAAAGAGTGGCAACTCGAAACACTCTACGGGGAAGGTTATAGGCAAAAGCAGACACGATACTATCCAAAATCGGCGCCTCTTAGTGTTTATCGCCATCCATATTACATAGTTGCTAAAATAATGAGTGTGTATACACTCTCTTTAAGTTTGAGCTGTACCTAACATCTTGAAGAAGAAACCATCACAAATAATTAGCAATCGACAAGAGCGTAAGCCACTATAGTTTCCGTTTATTCAAACAGTTGCAACCTTGATCCTGAAAGAATTATAGACAACTTCCCTGCTATCTTGATGCATCTGCAGGCAATCCTCAGATACCCCTTTGAACCCGAATCTATGGTACGAACCCCCTCGGGGAGACCCATAATCCTCACCACACTACTCCATAACAATCTCACTCTGTTCATCTAATGCAGGTGAGGTCCCCTGCTCACGCAGATCCCTTACCCCATTCTGAGCCACTCGACGCCGTTGGCAGGGACCGTCCCATCCCGTAATTCCGCCGCCGCCATTCACGTCCCATATCTGCACTGGGTTAGTATACGCTAGCAGCCCGCGTCCTCGATCGCCCACATTGTTTAGCCGAGGGCGGAGGGCGAGGTACCTAGGTATCTAGTCTGTGCACTGAATAAGTAGTGTGGATTTAGTGTTCACTAGTGTAGATCCTACAAGATACTGTACGCTTGACACGTGCTTACACCTTCATATACTCTCTGTACACTATGCCTAGATAGTGTAGTGTATACGCCACTGTTTCACGGCCACGGAGGAACTGCTGCGAAGTGCGTATACAGAACATTTGAACAATTTTACACATGCAAGTGCAGTCTGCAGTCTGCAGGTCCCTGTATGTAGGTGTGTAGCCCGCGTACGGTAGTTATAGATAGGCTGTAGTCTGGGGCAATCGCTCACTTCGTAAGCCATTACTATGTAAATGATTGGCCCTCTCAACGGGACGCCGCTGGACGTAACCCTTACCTATTTCACCAGGCATCTAAAATGCCAAGGTGCCTATCCCAAGTTGTACCACATATCACGTCGAATGCAGTGCAGGAGGGGTCTGATCGCGACTTGTCAAAGTGCCGAGAGACTGTCTAGCATACGCATAGAGCATACGTAGGTAGAGTGGTATGATCTCCATATCGCTAGACAGAGCGTAACCCTCCCAGGGCGGGGGACGCTGTTCTGCGGCTTTCTGAGCCGTCCTGCTAAAACAAAAGCTAGTTGGGGTATACACATGAACCGGTCCCTTCTCGGGCTTCCCTTGTATGCCCAGGAATGAGCATCTGTCTCAGCGGAGGCTACCTACCCCAAATTGTGCAAACGTAGGGGGCGGAGCGAGTACCCTCAAAGGGTAACGTTAGTCTTCGCTGCTCGCTTCTCGCTCCATACGCTAGAACTATCACCTTCCATAGGACGAGAATGCGGCCACTTACCAAGCTACCCTCAAATGGGCGATGAAGCATTCATCATACATCCCCTATACCGCTTCACAGGGAAGTGGTATCAGTAGCCTCAATGCAGGGACGCCCAACACCTATCTAACTAACACCATGGTTGTTGGCGAGGTGGCTCCTGGGTCGAAACTTTCTTGTTTAATAGCTTTCTGATAGAGTGCCTTCGCACCCTCTCGCAGACTTAACCATACCTGTGTAATTATACTGTCCCAACTACTTATCACTGGCCTTCTAGAAGTGCTCCATACCCCATTATGCCCGTGCTCGAGGGTTTGTCGCTGGCAGCGAAATATATCGCTAGTGCTACCGCCACTTATGTTCGTTCTGGCCAAATCGATTCTACGGGATAATGCGACTGACAATGGGGATGGTTAGTGGCTTGCGGTATTCGCCTACAGAATCTTGCTCCATCCTTTGAGCAAATATCCCGGGCCATTCGTGGCTAAACTTACGGAAGGATATGCTGGGTTCTATGCTGGCCTTCAACGACTACACTTGGTCACGCAACAGAATCATCAAAAGTATGGTATGTGATCATATAGCTATCATGCAACCCGTCAATTAGTCGTCACCTTATCAGTCTAACATTATACAGGCAATGTTGTTCGAATCGGCCCTAACCGGCTTGTATTCAACAGTGTGCAGGCGCTTCACGGTAATCACCGATCATGCTCTACTTGCTCATATTGAAGCTTAATGACCCCTAACAAAATGTAGACATTTACAACAATGAGAGAGTCGTCAAGTCGCATGTTTACCTAGTCACCCTAGGGTTTACCGGGACTGTCAACATATTCAGTGTTATAGATAAAGCTGCTCACCGTTCAAAACGGAAGCTGATCGGTGCAGGAGTATCGGAGCGAGCCATGCGGGAGTTTGAACCTACTATGGCGAGCCAGATTGACATCTTCCTAAAGCAGATCGTAGAGTCCAGTCAGAAATCTGAGGCTGTGAATATGTCTATTCGCTGCAAGCGCTTGACGATGGACGTCATCGCCCTCCTGGCTTTTGGCTACGCCATGAATACCCAATCCGAGGAGCCCTACCGTACCCTTCATGGTGGGATCGAGGCCAGCAATGCTCACAATAATGTTCTCATGCAATGGCCAAGACTTCAATCACGGATAATTGCGTATCCCTTACATTATCTCACCTTAGCCGCACAGAAGCAAGCATTCGCACTAATTGAGAATATGATAAAAACACGAACAGCCGAGGGCAAGGATTCTCGCCGTGACCTCTATGCGCAAGTTGCCGACGAACTGGAGACCAACCCGGAGTTTCGACACAGTGATGTCTGGTCTGAAGCTCTCTTCTTAATCCCTGCCGGTAAGCCAACTTCATATGAAGAGAAGCACTTCCCCAAATGACTAATGATTCCCCAGGAGGCGACACAACAGCTGCCGGCATCAGCGCCCTCCTTTTCTACCTAACCCGCCACCCAGAAATTTACCGCAAGCTGGCACAGGAGATCCGCACTACCTTCTCTAGCAGTAGCGAGATCCATGGTGGTCCACAACTATCCAATTGCCAGTATCTCCGAGCATGTATAGACGAGGCACTTCGGATATCACCACCTGTTAACGGCACGCTCTGGCGTGAGCTCCCAGCTGACGATGACGGGAGCAAGCCTTTCATCGTAGACGGCCATGTGATCCCCAAAGGAGTGCAGGTTGGCGTCAACATCTACACACTACAGCACAATCCCGAGTACTTCCCCGATCCTTACGCATTCAAGCCCGAGCGGTGGCTCAGTGGTGATGAGGCAGAGAAGCGTCGTATGAAGGAGGCTTTTGCTACGTTTCAGATCGGTTATCGTGGTTGCGCAGGTAAGCCGATGGCGTACTTGGAGGCTAGTCTAGTTATTGCGAAGCTCTTGTGGTATTTCGATTTCGAGTCGGCACCTGGAGAGGCTGGCCAGGTCGGCGGTGGTAAGGTTGGTGATAAGACGGGGAGACATAGGCCAGATGAATATCAGCTTTACGATGTCTTCGCTTCGGGTCATGATGGTCCGATGTTGGTCTTTAAGCCCCGTGGAGAGTATTGGCAAGAACTTGGTACGGAGTAAAGGCGTAGGAGAAAAGCTTATTGTTACGGATTTGGGATCGACCATGTATTTTTAAAATGTCAAAGCACTGTATCTGTTAATACGAGATGTATCATACTATTTTGAAATTTATCAGAGGTATTCCTCCACGGTATAAGTACGCCATATAATTATTCCACCGCATTTACAACCAACACTATCATGAGAACACCATCCAAGAGTCACTACTCCAATACATAAATAAGAGAGCAAACCCACATTCTGCCTGTGTAATATACTTATGTTCCATCTCCCTTCAACTTGTGTAACTAATTAGACGATTGTATACAACTATAGACAGCTGTATGATAAACATCATAACTTTCCTTGAGACAGACTATAGTACTACATACTCATATGATAGGTTTTATACTACTAACGAATAAAGGCGTACTTGCTGTTAAAGGGTCTTTTGACTCTATCTGTTAGCATTTGACCCCAAATATGCCCTTGTTAAGTGTTCCAATAATCATATCATGTTGCTTAGGAACTACTTAGCAATTCATAAAGTCACATGAGATCCAGAAAGCAAACTTTCATCGAGTGGGTGCCACCCCACACTGTAGCAACTAAAGGGGGTAGGAACAGGTGCCGCATTACCTATTCACTCTATTCACTGAGGTTCACAAACACGCATGTACTTGTCAAGCCATATGACACTGTGAAAGCTTTGTATCTTTCTTTCGGATTTCTCGGTATTGGCACCACTACAAGCTGCTATCATATTGTAGTCCCTGTCTCTAATTCCCTCTCCCAAGTTCTCTTTCGATCCTTCATCGATAACTCTCATCTAGACACTTCCTACTACCACGCATCCTGGGCATCCTTTTTGCCGTTCCGTCGAGCTGTATATGGCTAAAACCTATAGCTCTTTCACCTCGCCGTCCCCGTGCTAGCTCCAGTTCTGGCCTCGACCGCAAACATGGAAAATATAGCAGATTTGTTTACTGAAATCGACAATATCGAAGTTAACAACCAAAATACTACGATAAATATAACAACAGAGAACCGAATCGTTACCGCCGAGAGCTTGCCACCTGAGGTCTGGCTCGAAATCAGCAAGAATCTTGACTCCTTTGGGGATATATACCGGCTATCACGCGTCAACAAACTCCTATACTCGCTCCTCATATTCACCCGTGCCGAGCATGAAGCCAGAGTCTTTTCCTGGTCCGGCATGGGGGATAGGCCACCAACTATGTTACATATCGCATTAAAGTTCAACTGGGCTCTAAGCGAGATCCAATCGATCGTCAGAGGGTACATTCGTGCTGGAGGGGATCTCCTCGGAAACGACTATTACACAAACTGGGAGCCGCCGCTTCACGCCGCGGTGCGCAAGAATCGCCTCGACGTCATTGAGCTCCTCCTCGATTCCGGCGTCAACATTAACCTCAGGTGGGGGAAAATATGGGATAGATGCTATACCAAGGCACACCTAAACTGCGTAGAGGGCGTCGACAATGACTATTGCAGGAATGCGCTTAGAGTCGCGAGAGTAACGAGGAACTCTGAGATGGAAGAGTATCTCTTACGGCGAGGTATCGAGGACCGCGACCCTGTGCGGCCTGATGTCGATACCGGCGCTTGCCGTTGGTCTGACTGGTATAACCTTGAAGGCAGTATTACGAGTCTTTGGGGATTTAATCTTTACATGGACTAGAGAGGTCCAGGATATGTTGGCAAAATACCACTTAGAATGAGTAGTTCAGGATATGGCGACCTGGCAATAATACGGCAGAACCCCTTTTTGTTCTTTTTTTAAAGAACAATAACGCCAAAAACACACAAGATGACTCTGATGTTCATAGAAGGTTAGAATGAGAGCCAATCTATGTACTATTACTGCCGATAACATTACATGTATAAAGAACTGATGTCTTTAACTTCTCTAACTACGTTCTATGTATTTCCAATAAGCTAGAATCCGAAGGTGCCTCAGCTTGTTTCCAACAAGGTATACCTAGTCTCAATCATGTATAGAATCTCCTATGACCAGGGGGTTAACACAATCAACTGATAGATATATCCTCACATCCTTTTATTACTTTTGTAAAGTCTAGTTGAACTAAGTGATGTTAAACAATGGTATGTAACTTGATACTACAGAGTAATATCTCGACATAACAAATATATTCCAGGAAGTATTAAATTACGATTTAATTTAATAATATCACAATGTCATCAATATTCCAATATTTTCCGTTGTCAGATCCTGCTCCTCTCTTTACTCTCAGCTCTCTTGCAGAGTTCAAGAAGCATATGGCCGGCCCATTCAAAGTCTTCCACATCCAGATACACCTGCGCGCTTAATCGAGCCCACAGCCGACCTTCATGGACAATCAAAGCAACGAAAGTCTTGTACTCCTCGACCATCGTCCTCATCATCCAGTGCTGGGTGCTGGGTGATGCAACACTAACATCGATAGGCAGAGCGACGTTAATCAGCGCACATCTCGACATACTCCGCGACGCGTTATCTAGCACTTCGGTCCCTAGTATGCGCGCCGCCGCCTCGCCCCCTTTCCGAGCTAACGTGTGGATGTACTCCCTGATGCTGGCCTCGCCCCCGAGAACGCGCTCCCGCCACTCGATCGCCGCGCCCACGCACGCGTACGGGCTCATGTCCACCGTGCCGACGAACTCGAAATTGTTGACGAACGCCGGCTTGCTCGACGGCGGGAGGGGGTTGAACCGCGATCCGGACTTGGGGACGTAGCCGTGCGAGGTGGGCAGCGTAGACGTGATAAGATGCTGGTTGCGCAGCGGCACGTAGAACACGGCGCAGCTCCGGGGCACGAAGAGCCACTTGTGGCAGTTGGAGACGAAGAAGTCGGGGTCGAGTTCTTGGAGGTTGAGATCGACCATCCCCACGCCTTGAGCGGCGTCAATGAGGCTCAGGACCCCGGCTTCCCGGCACGCCTTGGTCATTGCTTCGAAGGGGAAGCGGACGCCTGGAAGGCTCGATACTGCGTCGAACAAGCAGACTTTGGCGCGCTTCCCAGCGCGTGTGATGCTGTCTAGCGCGGCGTGGAAGGCTTGTATGATATCCGAATCCTCGCACGGATAGGATAGCTTGATGGGTCGCGACGATACTTTCCCTAGACTAGTGTCTACGATGTGATCGATTATCTTAGCGCATCCGCCGTAAACGGTACTAAAGTATACGATCTCGTCGCGGCCATCATCATCCCACGTGAGATTGCGAAGAACGACGCTCATGCCTGTCGTAGCATTCGAGACGAAGACAACCGTGTCGACAGGCGCGTTGACGAGCTTCGCCATAGCGGCTCTCGACTCATCTAGGACGGCCGGATATTCATAGCGGAGATAGCTGTCGGGCTTGGACTCGTAGAGATCCTGGTGATGCCTCATATGCTTTCTGATGTCGCGTGGTGCAGCGCCGAACGAGCCTACGGGTATCAACGCGGCCCGTCAAGAAAAAAGCTTGTGAAATACGCTGTCTTACCATGATTGAGATTTCGATACTCGGGATGGAATTCAAAGTGCTGAAGCAGCCTTTTCCCGAACACTGGTGTCCGTGGATCATCCATGCTGCTAAACTTTGGTTCTTAATCAAGAAAATTCACACACAGCAACAACACTTATTGCGTTTTATATTTGGCGCGCAGACGACAGCTGACTCACGTACACTATACCGAGAAAGACAATGGTTACTTTTATTACCGACTCCTATAAGCTTCCCCCGAAGCGGAGTGACGATGCATGTTCAGAGCAGGGTCCACAAAGTCCGGTTCTCGGGGACCGATAGCACCACCTTATCCGGTGAAGTCAATTTTAAACTCATAGGCTTGACTATCTAGCTGTTTATAAGCCGGCTAGCTTCTGACTCACGTGCTGTTAGGGCCCCGGGGTGTAGCGCGGGCTTGATAGGCACCTAGAAGTTAGGTACGTGGAAACCTTTCTTGTGGCTTTTAGACGAACCCGCTTGTCCCTCCTTGATGACCGAAAGGGCGTAAAATCTGCATGGCGATGCGTCGTGCGTCCGATGTCGAGAGATCTCTTCGTTTGCTTACTATAATTCGCGAGGTCAGTTGAAGCAACTTGACAGAGACTCTTACATTCAATCCGATTTGGTTCGATTCAAAGTAGCCTGTCTAACTGGCACAGTGTGCATATGCACTCAATCGAGAACGCCAATGTAGATAACTGCGATTGCAATTGCGAAGCTGAAAAATTAAGTATCGTCAACTGAGTATTGATACAGACAGACATGATTCGGCAACTCATTCTCTTTAGGTTTCATACCTTAGCGCATCTTTGACCTCGAAGCATTTTGATGTTACTATGTCGCAAGGGGGTATTAGTTAGGGTACGGGCGGGTGTCGGCACAAGCAAAGCTACAATCATCAATCAACATAGGCTCTCGACATATACCTACCTCATGCTTAAGAATTCGTTCCGCCCCCCGTGATATATAGAGCATAGGCAGGCGACAGGAAATATCAAAGTCCCACAGCCTGAAGTACCTACTTATAAGCCCGAAGATTGAGAACATGGAGTGATTCGTGGAAGAAGGAGAGTGTATGGGCTTGGCGTCTCGACATCGTCGTTTGCTTACGTACCGGTAATTATGAATTATGGCGCCTCATTAGAGAGAGACATGCCTAGACTAGGACCCTCTGTCCAATTTAGGCGGCGCCCTATAAAATCCGAATGGGGGAGACCGGGGAACCCTTGATCTACACAGCATGTACCCCATCGAGTTTAATCTGGGGGAAACGCGGCCCGGAACCAGCCTCCGCACGCGTTTGCTCCCCCTCTGTCGCCTGGGCATGCGAGAAGGACGCCTTTGACATCACAAAACATATGATATGCAGAACGAGCCGTCCGAGCATTTGCCGAGAGGCGAGAGAGAGGGAGAAAGGCAGAGAGCCCTTTGGCTGTGACCGATCTCCATATATGACGGGGAATGCGGCTAAGAGGTCAGTCCCTCTCCGTGATTTGCTCCTCCGTAGGTTGCCAGATCCGGTTGATTCGCGGGGGCGCGTTGCCTTACGCCAAAGTAACCAAGGCGTGCTCTCTATGACGGCAGCATATTAGCTGTGGGCCATTTCCAAGCTTTCTCCAAGCTTTGGGGGCGCACGAAGGCAAACCAAAAAAGGCAATATGAAATTCAATATAAGATGAGAGCGCGAAAGGTATTTCACCTTATGGGCAATGCTTGTCGAGAGGCGCCGATACTGGAAAGATATAGTTCCCAACGACGTTCGCTCCCACTTTCTTGCACGGTTTGAACGATGAGGTTCCAGACTCTTGCTACGGCTCTGTCCGTGGCCTCGACGGCTACAGCAGCGTCTGCCGCTGATCCCGCGGCTTGGGAAGCAGCCTATACGAAAGCGAACGCGGCGCTCGCCAAGCTGTCAGCAAATGACAAAATCAACATCGTGACCGGCGTCGGCTGGAACAAGGGACCTTGCGTCGGTAACACGCCAGCCATCGGCTCGATCGGCTACCCGCAGCTCTGCATCCAAGACGGGCCCCTCGGCGTTCGCTATGGCAAGAGTGTCAGTGCGTTTACCCCAGGCATCCAGGCCGCCTCGACCTGGGACCGGACCCTGATCCGCGAACGAGGCAAGTTCATGGGCGAGGAGACCAGGGCATCCGGCATCCACGTCCTCCTAGGTCCCGTCGCTGGACCGCTGGGCAAGAACCCCGCCGGCGGCAGGAATTGGGAAGGCTTCGGGTCCGATCCGTATCTCCAGGGCATCGCCATGGCGGAGACCATTGAAGGCATGCAGGGCGTCGGCATCCAGGCGAACGCGAAGCATTTTATCCTCAACGAGCAGGAGCTCAACCGCGAGACCATCAGCTCTACCGTCGACGACCGCACGATGCACGAGCTGTATCTGTGGCCGTTTGCCGACGCCGTCCACGCCAACGTGGCTTCGGTCATGTGCTCGTACAACAAGATCAACGTAAATAACTCCTCTCTTCCCCTCCCCCTCTTTCTCTCTTCCCACCCAGCGACTGGCTAACTTACTGCCCTTCTCCAGGGAACCTGGGCGTGCGAGAACGACGGCATCATGAACAAGCTCCTCAAGCAGGAGCTCGGGTTCCAGGGCTACGTGATGACGGACTGGAACGCGCAGCACAGCACGCAGCAGGCGGCGATCACGGGCCTGGACATGACGATGCCGGGCTCCGACTACAACGGCGGCACGGTGCTCTGGGGCGCCAAGCTCTCGCAGGCCGTGAGCAGCGGGCAGGTGCCGCAGGCGCGCGTCGACGACATGGTGCGCCGCGTCCTCGCGTCGTGGTACCTCGTCGGCCAGGACAAGGCCGGCTACCCCGGCGTCAACCTCGCCGCCAACGTGCAGGGCACCCACAAGACCAACATCCGCGCCGTCGCGCGCGACGGCATCGTGCTGCTCAAGAACGACGACGGCGCCCTGCCCCTCAAGAAGCCCGCCAAGATCGGGCTCGTGGGCTCGGCGGCCGTCGTCGGCCAGCATGGCCAGAATACCTGCGCGGACCGCGGCTGCAATAGTGGTGCCCTCGGCATGGGCTGGGGCTCCGGCACGGCTGACTATCCCTACTTCAGCGCGCCGGCGGACGCCATCAAGACGCGCGCCCAGACCGACGGCACCCAGGTCACCGTGTCATCAACGGACAGCACAGCAGGCGTCAGCGGCGCGGTCAACGGCGCCGACGTCGCCATCGTGTTCATCACCTCAGACGCAGGCGAGGGCTATATCACAGTCGAGGGCGTCAAGGGCGACAGAAACAACCTCGACCCGTGGCACGGCGGCAACGACCTCGTGAAAGCGGTCGCGGCCATCAACAAGAACGTCGTCGTCGTCGTGCACTCGGTCGGCCCCATCATCCTCGAGACCATCCTGGCGCAGCCCAACGTCAAGGCCATCGTCTGGGCGGGCCTGCCGTCGCAGGAAAACGGCAACGCGCTCGTCGACGTGTTGTACGGCGACACCGCGCCCTCGGGCAAGCTGCCCTACACCATCGCCAAGGCGGCCGGCGACTACGGGACCACCATCTCGGCCAGCGACGACCGCTTCTCCGAGGGCCTGTTCATCGACTACCGCCACTTCGACAAGTCCAACATCGCGCCCCGGTACGAGTTTGGCTTCGGCTTGTGTAAGTGCCCCCTTCTCTCGCTCGTTCTGACGCGAATATGATTAGTTCAGCGCATTTCGTTATAAACAAGCTACTGTCCTGTTTTGTTACTGACATGATAATCGCGTGACTAGCCTACACGAACTTCACTTACTCGGACATCGCCGTCGAGGGCGCGCCCACCTCGGGCCCAGCTACAGGCAATGTGATCCCCGGCGGCCGCGCCGACCTCTGGGACGCCGTCGCGACCGTGTCCGTCACCGTCGCCAACTCGGGCGCCGTTAAGGGCGCCGAGGTGGCGCAGCTGTACGTGGGCTTCCCTGCGTCGGCCAACACGCCGCCGAAGCAGCTGCGTGGCTTCGAGAAGACGCTACTCGATGCCGGCGCCGAGGCCAGCGTTGAGTTTAAGCTGCTGCGACGCGACCTCAGTGTCTGGGACGCGACGAGGCAGAACTGGGTCGTCCCTACCGGCGAGTTCACGCTGTACGTAGGCTCGAGCAGTCGGGATGTTAGGCAGACGGGTAAGCTCACAGTAGCATGAGGGGGGCGGTAAGTCTACCGCAGGTGAAAGAGTCTATGCGACGCAACGCGCCTTTTTAACCTACATGTACATGGTGGGTATGAACATTGAATATCCCGAGCAGCAAAAAATTGTGTATATCATCTCTATTACTATTATTTTACACTGAATGTGTATTGCCTGGATTTAATCCCGGAACTACCGTGATCACCTAAGGCGAAGCGTAGCCACGTTCACCGCTAATGCTTGTGCCATGCCATTTCTATGCCTTGGGTATTTCCTCTCCGAGACATGTATCGGATCGAAAACTAAACCAACATATCTCCAGAATCATCCAGGCGCTAATAGCCTCAATATCCATACACAACTATGAGCTAGCATCAGGTCTTGCTAGCCCTCACCTCGCCAGCAAAGGTATTTCAGCCTCTCACCAAACGTCAGATACCTCAATCCATATCGTAGGGCCTAAGACCAGCCACTAGAAGAAGTAGCAGCAGCAGCAGCAGCAGCAGTAGCAGTACCCTGGATGTCCCCCGGCTTGCGCAAATTCTTAAGGTGAACAGATACCTTGATCGCCGCCCCATCCACACGGCGGGCCTCCAACTTAAGGCAGGAGGACGAGACCATCTTATGCCTACCCCAGAACACGTAGACAGGCTCGGGGTTGTCTCTAAGGAGGAAGCTTCCCTGGTCGTTGAGGTAAGTCGGAGGGCCTGCGATGCGAGGTGGTCGGGGTCGCTCTGGGTCCTCGGACTTGATCACGAAGAGCGAGTCTTCGCCTTCGCTATGGCGGTTGATGGGTTGCTGGCTACTGTTCAGGGGACTAGCGTACCGAGTACCGCCATACTGAGGGCTAGAGTACTGAGGGCTAGAGTACTGGGGGCTAGAGTACTGGGGGCCAGCATGTTGGGTGCTGGTATATTGGCTACCAGGATACTGGGTACCAGAATACTGGTTATCGGCACTACGGCTCCCGACGTACTGGCTACCGCTGCCCTGGTCGAGAACCCTAGGAATCTGCATGAAATCGGGACGAGCAACAAGATCGCGGAGCACGGTGACAGCCCGCTCGGTTCTCTGCGGCTTAACCTCATTCCCCTCGCCGTCCGTGGGGCGAAGCTGCGCGAACGCCTCCGGGTGCTCGAGCACCATCATGTGGAGGGCATCGAGCGTAGCGTCCTGCAGAGTGGTGAAAACGCGCATGTCCGCCAGGTCGCCGTCGACGAGACGCGTGACGACGAAGACGACGCCCTCCGAGTGCGGCTTGCTCTCCCATTTGCTTTTGTTCTGCTTCAGCGCGAGGACGAGGTCCTCCGGGAAGTGGAGCTGGTCGAGGGGTGTGCTTTTGTACGCAATGTGATAGTTGGGCTGGATAGGGGGTGGATTAACACTACTATTAGCAGAGGTGCTGTAGGTATTGGGAGCAGGTTGAGTGGCACTCTGGCTCTGCATGATGGGCACGAGAAATTCGCGAGGGGGGTTGCGAGCATTGGCCTGAGCTGCTTCTCTGGCAGCAGCTTCGGCGGCGGCGGCAGCTTCAGCTTCTATGAACATTGTTAGTACACGATATCAATAAGTCAGTGGTAGATATCTGTCCAGACAGACAGACAGACCTTTTCTCTGTTTGTAGGCTCGCATGCCAATATTCTGTGGGGTGGTCACGCCCTTGATAAGACGATCCCGAAGACTGACGTGTCGCCGGTGAATCTCGACGGGCTGGGGTTCGGGCATCTTGATCTTCTTCTCTTTGACGTATTGAATATCGTCGTCGTCGTCATCGTCAAGTTGAGACGGAGCACGTTTAATTGCGCGTGGTGGTCCACCTTGTCCATGGACAGAACTGACACCGCGACCGCGACCACGACCGCGACCGCCGCCACGATAGGGAGCTGTAGGGCTTTGGGTCATAGGATTCGCGCTGCCTTCAACCTCAGTTTGGCCGAGAACAGCTGCCCCTAATGTACATGTTAGGTTAGGTGTGATCCAAGGTAGATGTCTTGCCAGTCAGTGGCATCAAAGGTCTTACTATTCTGGGGCGCACGAGCTGTCTCGTTACTATTCATAGGGTCCATGACGTCAATGCAGAAGGGTAAAGTCAAGAATCTGACAGATAGGATCTAGTCTCTGGTAAAGAGGGCAGAGGGAAGGTCGAGTGAAACGAGTTGGGAGAGTCTGGGTTGTTCCGTTGCTGGATGGGAAGATGGTGGAGAAAAGCGGTTATGAAGGGACAATTGCTAGATAATGTTGAAGAAGGAATATAATCTTCCTCTAAACTAGACTTAGGGGGTTCTGAGTAGGTAGCTGGTGAATGAGTAGTGCAAATGTGTGCGGTGGCTGGAGAGGGAAGAAGGGGAACAGGGGAAAGAGAGGTGTATTTATGCTGTTTATCGACGCGAATGGGGGCAGGAGTCCTCATATAGCCATTGCAAGTGTGCGGCTGGGTACCGCTCTGCCGCCGGTGTACAGTACGTAGGGAATGAATGCAAGCACAAGTCCCCACGAGCAACGAGAGAGCGTAGGTATGTTCCATAACTTTCTCTGTCCATCTTAGCAAGTTCTGTATAAACAGCCCTATTAAATATACGCACGATCCACTACTCACTGCCAACAAGACAGATAAAAGAGGAAAACATAGTAACTCTCGAGGTACATTGCCTCTCACCAAGTTGTAGTTGTTAGAACTAGTTCGCGAAGTTACGTCTCAAGTAGCGCCCATCTCTGCGTGTAAAGACCATTGGCTGTTGCACGGTTTCGTTCAAAGTTTGGCACATCTCAAAATATCCTCTGTAGATACTATTACTTGTTGTAAACTCTGGCTAATTGTTCTCCTGCTACAGTATTATTTATTATAGTTGGACTTGCTTGTTCTGCTACTGTAGTGCATGAGTTCTAATCTGTAAGTTCACCCAGAGGCCGACCAGAAATATGCGTATATATATCTAACGCCCCTAGAAACTGAAAATAATAAATAAATAAATATTCTAAAAGAGAACTAAGTATTGAAACGGGTCGAGTTATACACTCTACCACACCCTAGAGGCTTAACTATGGCCACAAGTATATTTCGGCAGCTTAGAATCCTGCAGTAAATTGTAGTTAATAGGCTTTAAAGGAAGTTCTTGAGAGGCAGAAGAAGGATGGGCTAACCGATGAATACACATAAAGAGAACAGCTGCTGTAAAGAACTCCGAGAAAAAGTACCAGGCAACCGTGCTAGATTAAAAGGCTACCACATACTAAGTACTTTACCCTGAACTCCACGGTAGGATTGAATACCAGTAGGAGGCGAGTGTTGTAGTACATTTGGGAAGTTTTTAATACAATATTGTTTAATTATCTTGTAACTATGTACTTACTATAAGATACTTGAGGCAGGTACCAAGTATAGCAATAATATCTATGCGACATACAAACTTATCTGGACCTTTTTATTACCCTGCTTTTTCTCGAGTAGAATCTTAGACTACAATTAGTCTGACAAAGGCCTGTGTTATTACAAAAAGGTGGCTGGTGCGTATGTAGGTTTAAGCTTGGTATTAGTTAGGTTTATAACCACTCTATCAAAGAGTGAATAGTAGTCATTCTGAAGGTCAAACCATATCGGTAGCCTACGAGTGATAGGAAAAGCTTTAGGCGGAAGTGACATAAGTTTTAAGCAATCATTATTGCCAACCTAGGGAGAGTAGGAGGGCGCTAGGAAGAGGGAAAGGGGAGGAAGGAGGAGAGAAATCCATCAGTGTACTAGATACATTGATCTTAACTAACTCGTTTTATCCTGTGCGTAATTCTACTTGTAACCTAGGTACCGAAGCTTACCATAATGCAAGTACTCGACGTCTGAGCCAAATCTCTAGACACAACATAAGTACCTGTACTTACGAGCCCTCATGCTAAACTTTTGAAAACCATTCTGTAACGCTCTATGACAGCAGTAGTGTTACATAGTTTCATCTTTACCTTAGCAAACTACCTAGGTGGCTATTGAAGCATGAGTTAGCCAGTACCCGAAGCTACGGCGAACGGGACGCTCGCAAGGTCACGACACTCCAAGTCTTGCTGATCCCCGGGTGCTATTTTGCACAGCGCGAGTGTCGATGGGGCAATCAAAGTGACAGCACTTTCTTGGAAGCGCGGAAATAAAACAAACAAAGGCCTTGAACCTAACAAAGTACAAGCTGCGATGCCCCAACGCTCAAGGAAGGCAATGCATCTTCAAACTCGATATTGGATATACAGAGATACATAAGTCCTCCGCAACTAATTCGCCTTTCATCAACATTGCCCGATCACAAGTCCTCAGATAACTGGCATTTTAATTCATCGAAGACAGCCCATGAGATAAGAACAAACATGCTAATAAATCTATGATTGTCACACGTAATTTCAAACTTGCGACTGAAAACTGAACGAAGAATTTATTTGGTTGTAAGGTGGGAACCGTTACTTCAATATCTACCCGTGATCCGGATTGTTATTTTAGAATGCCTTGGTCCCCCCGAGATCGCCTCCCAGCAACAGCAGGGTATAATCTCATTTCACGCCATATCCATATCCCAGTCCTGAACGCCGTTATCCTATCATAACACATATTTCGGCATCCGTTATGCACGAATCATTACTCGGAGCCCGGGCTTAATAATGCCCGCTATGCCCATGGTGTCCATGATGCCCATGGTGCCCATGGTGTTCGTGATGGCCGTGATGGCCGTGGTGCCCATGATGACTAGGCCCCGGCCCACCACCACCGTAATAACTCCCCCCATCATGCGAAGACCCACGCCTCCCCCCCAAGAACCCCGCGGCACCCCCGAGCAATCCGCCGCTACTACCCCCATGCCCACCACCATATCCGTAGGGGCTCCCCTGATGACTGGGCTGTCCGTGATGGCCAGAATGCCCGTGCTGCTTGCCGTGACGCCCCTCGAGCTTATTCTCGATGACGTTCGCCGCAACAGCGCCCACGGCGCTGCCCAGCAGCGTGCCGAACTTCCCCTTGCCGAGTTTGTGCCCTATAAACCCGCCGGCGCCGCCTCCCAACAAGGTCGCGCCGAGACCTCGTTCCCCATCTGCCTCGCCGCCATTAGGATCGCGATCGTGCGCGGCAGTAGTAGAGTACGGGTCGGCGGAGTGCGGGCGCGGCAGCGGCGATGCTGAGCCTGAATGGGGCTGCTGGTACGGCGCGCCGTCGGAGGGGTAGGGCGAGCCGCCGGCATCGGAGTGCGCGGAGCCGGGACGCGCGTACTGGGGCTGCTGGGGGTAGGGCGCGAGATAGCCCTGCGACTGGGCGGGGGCGTAGCTTGGCTGGTTCGGGTACGGGGACTGGGAGTGCGAGGGGGCGCCGTAGGCTGGTGGTTGGGGGTAGGGCGAGTGCTGAGATGGCGGCTGGGCGTATTGCGGCTGTGAAGGATATGGCGACTGGCTCTGCTGTGGCGCGTAGCCGCCGCCGCCACTCGTTCCGTAGTAATCCGACGCGGACATGATGATTTTAATCAATCGAACAGATACTCGAGACAAATAGCTAGGTCTACTCTGTAGCTATGCGTGGTCTAGGTATGCGCAGTCTAGGCTGGCGCGGCTGAAAATAGCTCGACAAAGATACGAAGGAAGAATGATAAAAGGTTTCTAGCAGGTTAAAGGAGGATCGGGAGTCTCGCTAGTTAAATCGGAAAGTATAGACGAAGGAAGAGATTTATCGTTTAGTGATGTAGCAAACCGACTTTAGGGAGTGTAGGTTACGAGCCAAACAAAAGTGTCAAGTGGGAATAAGATATAAATCAAGGAAAAGCGAGAAAGAGGAAAAGCAGGTTTTAAAACAACGCAAGTACAGTCAACCTACATACTAATAAGCGCTTTACGACTCGTATGGTTCGTACGCAGATGCGAGGCGCAGAAGGATGAGAGCCCGCTACCTAGGCACACTACAGAGTAGTACCCATGCGTAGGTAGATATGGAGATATCCACGGGCATACACACTTGTAGATACGTTGTTGTCGGGAAGTACAAGGTTGGGAGGGGCAATGCTGAGGACGGACTTGTCAGATCATGGGGCGTGTGGCGATGATCCAAAGCGAATCATCTGATTGGAAGATCAAACGCGTTCCCCATACCTTATGTAGGTACAGCCTGCACAGAAAGGTACCTACAGTAGTACACTACCTACCTTAGGTACCTAACCAGATGGTCATAGGGCTTCAGCTGTGGCGCAGCGAAGGCTGCGTACTTGCCTTAGTCTGTTCGCCAAAGCCGAAGACGGGTACACACGGTACGTAAGCAACGGCTTACGTACATTGTGTAGTAGGTACTATGCGTAACTAAGTACGATGCATCATATGGAGTTTCACTTCTCTTTTTTCCCTTCATATCCCTCGAGTCATTATGGGAGCACTGTAGGCAGGTACTAATATATATATATATATTCCTAGATAGCCTGAGGCAACAAACAATGCATTGTCCCTCTCCAGGTCTTATCAACTACCTACCGCAAGCTAACACGGTAGTTAAGTAGCATCATGTTAGGTAGAAAACACAGCTCTTTGCACTGTGAATTCGCACTTCAACCAAAAGACGTCCAAATCTGATTATCTCCTTGTGTATGCCCATGCGAGATCAGATCTCTCTGCCTGCCGCAAGCAGGTCGCTTCGAGTGGCATCATGTGTGACCTACTTATGACTTATGCATCTCAATTTACATCTGCCGTTTCATGATGCTCGTAAATCCCCTGTAAATGCGCCCAAATGCTCCGGAAGAACCAACCACCGCCGCCGCTGCCGCCGCCGCCATCCGCTCACTACCTATGCGAAACTCGTGTGTCTGAAAAGCCCGTTTGCATGCTCCATAATCATTAAAAAGAAGACAGGATGTGAGAAAAAAATGCAGTGGCCGTCATCATGTGGACCCTTGACCTTGAATCGATGCATTGTAACCTACTACCGGGAAGTAATATGCTCGCTGTTCCAAAAAAGAAAATAGAAGAGAATAAAAAAGAACCACGGAATCCGGCCCCATTTCCCTCGGGCTAGTTAGTATGATAGCTGAGAGGCACCATGATATCATACCCCAACCCCCGTCCCGCTTCGTCGGCGATTTGGTGGTAGCTGTATCTCGCCTTCTGAATCTGAACTATCGGCTGCTGCTGCCCGGTCGATCATGCGTTGCACGTCGTCGTCTCCCAACGGCGGCTTGGTCCGCGCCGGGCCGCCCAAGCCGACAGGAATCGACAGTGCAGGCCGTGGCACCGAACCGTTGATCGTTCTCCGTCGCGGCATGGCTCGTGCCTGCGAGGATCCATTCTGGTCGTCAATGTCCATGGCCTCCAGTGTGCTCGGGGACTTTTCAAATTCGACACGCTTCGGCTGCTGCACGTGCGACCGCCCGGTGGGCAACGCCCTCCGCCCCTGGCCGGTTAGCTCATTTGCCTGCCCAAGTCGAGAGGTAGGGAGAGTGGTCCGGGTTCCACTTCGTGACTGTGATGCCTGGGGTGAAGGGAAACTGTGCTTCAAATTGGCCGAGTTTCCCGGGCTGCTCATAAATAATAAGGTCTCCAGCGCTTCTTGCTCTCGTAGGTTCTGGGGTGGAGAGAAGAGGATAGGGTCTACATTGGGAGTGCGGAGATAGTGTTGACCTGGCGTGCCTTGTAAGGGGCTCGGCTGTGATGGGGTGTGAGGTGATTGGGACAAATACGCGGGTGTGTATCTGGCGTTGGAGTTGCGGCGAGGATTGGTTGGTAACGACTGGCGGGGCTGGATTGGCGCGGGCGGCGCTAGAGTTGGAACTTGGGAAACCGGGGAGGTATTGCCGGGAATCTTGGAGACGCTCTCTCTCCAGAAGGACTCATACGTCCGTGCTTGTGGGTGTTGAATAACAGGGCTAGTGGTCATGCTTGATGGGTTGGAGGCTGCTTGTCGAAAGCCAGCAAGCGATATCCGCGGGCTTGCTGATGAGCCATGCCTCCCGTGTAATGTTGATGTGCTAGAAGTTGGTGAGGCGGCCTGGGATGCTAGTGACTCGACTTCATCAATAGAATGACTCTGCCAGCCATTGTTCACCTTGACCATAGCGTAAGAGAGTTTCGCCTTCAACTCGGCAGAGAGCTAAGTAGCCATGTTAACTAGCACGCAACAACGGCACATGCCTCGAGATGTGGAACATACCTCGCCGATGCGGCTGCTTGTCGTCGAGGCGACACTCACTGTGCTCGTATTCCTTGAATGGCCCATCCGAATGGGCGAGGTGCTAGAGTGGTGTCGCGTATGCTTGACTATGCCGTCAGCCATCCTCTTCCTCGACTGCGCCCCATCGAGGTCGGCATCGTCGCGCGATACAACGATTTTCTGCTGCAGGGCGGCGAGATTGGATAACTGCATCAACTGGGATTCCTGGCTTGAAGAATTGGCGGTGCCATGGCGATTGCTGCCCTCGCTGTCGCTCTCGGTTGGGGTGAAGACGCGGTCGGCGTCATTGGACGCAGAGTTGGAGTTGGTCGTCTGGAAATCGTTGCTTGAGTCGTGGAGGCGTTGGCTCTGGCTGCTCGACACGGCATGCGACTGGGAGCTGATGACGTGTCCGCGCGACGTAGCTGGGTTGTTGGCATGCTGCGACATGTCTGGCATGCTGTCTAGAACAGGGCAATGGGGAATGGGGGGGCCAGGAGGCGGAGGAGGAGGAGGGGAGGAAGAGAGGGAGTGAGGGAGAGTTGCCCAAGTCAATCAGTCAGTCAGTCAGTTAGTCAAAGACACTAACTGTCGCGCGTGTTGTGCGGGCACCCGGGACAGACAAGATCGCGTCACGGTATAGAGTATCTATCTCTTCTGCCTCGAGACCCAGGCTAGGCTTGATAGACAAAGGCTTGCCTTTTTTCGCGTGATTGCAATGGGAAGCCAGATATCGGGCAACGCCAGACAAGCCGCTTTTGCTTCTGTTCTTTGTCCGGGAGGCGAGGCAAGCGAATAGGTACGCGTTGTCGCCAGCTCAGCCAAGCTCTCTGAGTAATGCAACGTCCAAGGTGGGCTGGGGTGGTAGATGATACTTGCAGCAGCTGTATCTAAGACACAGGGCAGATGAAGATGTATAATAGCCGTCTGGTAATTGATTGTGCAACCATTCCAATTTTTCAATGCACGAGAAATTTGTACTGAGTGCTATCCGAACTGGTCGAGCCCATATTGAAAGGTATTCGAGATAGTCTGGCCAAGCGGACTCTGAGGAGGAGAAGTCGAGGTCGCGGATACATGTGCACGGCCGGGGAGGAAGGTACATCTGTACAGTAATAGGGAGCGGCGGTAGGTAACTCGGTAGCGGTGGGTTGTGCTGTGTGGGTGCGCTGGACACCCTGGGTACACGCTGGCAGCCCGCAGGCGAATCTGAGGTACCTAACGCGGTCAGATGCGCGACTTAGCCCACTCTTAGCAAGAAATTGTCCCCATAACTTCTAGCACATTTGCCCACCGACACTTGGATCTCAAAAATTGGTTGCATCCCACCATTCGATGTTTTGATTAAAAAGAAAAGAAAGAGAAAAAAAAATTCTACACCCTCCTAAAAGCTTGCCGGTTCATTTTAGAATTTGGAACTACACATTACATTTCAAACTGTCAAGGCCTCTCTGCTAGCCGTGGAAGGAAAGGGTTGTAAAAGCTGTCTAAATCTTTATTCTGCCTCTAGCCGGTAGGGTTGAGTAGTTATTAAGTACCGGGATGCCTATTATAGGCTATAGAGGTACCTAGATATATACGAAGGAAGTACCTGTGTCTGGCCCACCGAATCGACCCTCTGAGAGCTCAAGTGATCGCCCGCATCAGCGGGAGTGGCTGCAAAAAGAAAAGTGCAACGGCGCGCTTTCTGGGCCAGACGACCGAAAAGCTCGGGCCAATCGAACACGAGATCACGTGATCATGCTGCGCACCCTGTCGTAAACGACGAACTTTCTATCCTCTACCCTCTTATCTTCTCCCCGACCTTTCCTTCAGACGGTACTTATGTTAGGTACGATACTCGTTGTATGTCATTGAAAAGCGTTGCTATTGTTATATATATCTACATGATTAGGTATAAATATTATTGTGTTGATTCTAGTAGCCCTTTACAGCTCTCTTTGCCCTCTTTTTTCCCCGTTGTAAATCTATCTCCGACCCAGTATGCGTATACACCAATCCTTGTGTATGTTCTATCTAGATAGATGCCGACTATCCAGTCGGCTAAAGTTAATCCCCAAGATTCTGTTAGTAATGACACTGGAGAGTGGACAGTACTTCAATTGCCCGAGACATCGTATCCTAGGCCTTGATCTATTGCTCTATCACCGAATATACGCTTATTTGTGTTATTGCTGACCTAGTTGTTTGACGTGCTTCATCTTACCCACCTGCGTTTGCTAAGGCTATTGTGCATGTGAACATTAGGTGATTCAGATGACATTTGTCTACCTCCCACCACGCATAAGCTTTGCAATTCTCACGCTCACTGCATGTCTGCCACTGATTTCACTCAAAGATATATATAAGTGGCTCAAGATACGTTCTATTCCACAGCGGGATCGTATCCGACTCTCTCAATCATCTTCTATGATTCGTTCTGCCGCTGCTTTGCTGGCTTCTTGTACGCACCATTATATGATGTGTAACGAATCTTCTCGTCTAGGTTCCATGCTCAAAAACAAATTGCCTCGTGACGTACATTGCGTCGGGTATCTTCCAACGCCACTGCCTTGAAGTTCTTGAATGGATATCATCTCGGCTCATTGAGCCATCCATAGAACGCCGCCTCCTTTTCTGAACCGAACGCCGAAATATACATCATACCAAACACAAGTGCAGAAATCCACCGCCCACGCCAAGTGCAACCCAGCCGAAGCAGACCCATCTGCAATTGCTAATCTGTGACAAACAAACCAAACCAAACCAAACCAAACCAAACGCCGATGGAAACAGACTTTCGTGCGGCAATATGCCTGCACAGTCCTCATGCCAGACAGAGCTTACTAAAAGCTTACCGACTCTGCTTCCCTCTCTACACCGTAAAAATGAAGTGCCGGACCCGACGGTCTCGGACACGAACACAGATAGTTTCAAGCTCGTCTCGGGACTTTCTTCTTCGGTACTGGAAAGGAAGCGTGTTAGTCTACGTGGATTAAAAGCTTGAAGGATCATTGAGCAGAGGAAGGAGCAGGCATGTTGTTGATACCTAGGTGATAGCTAGGTGGACGAGGTAGGAGACTCAAAAATCGCCACAATACAGGAGAACAAAGCAAGATATGGGGAATACTTACTGAACAAACAAGGGGCATAGCCTTTCGCTCTCTTCGCCTCCTGCCTTTTTACGAACGCAGCTTGATCCGCCGCCTTTTTGGCCGCGAATTCTTTCTCCTTGCGCTTCCGCCGTGCCTCCTCCTCTTTCGCCATCAGCTGTATCATGTTAGCTTCGTTGACGCGGTAGGCCTTTTCAGCCTCTGCGGCGCTTTCGTTCATAACCTCCTCAACGTTACGGACGTCGCTTTCGTCCATCGCTGGTCGGCCGCGCTCAACCCATAGCAGCTTCTGCGGAAGCCCGCTGTTGCCTAGAAACTCCTCAACCAGAACCTGGACCGTTTTGGCGCGAGGAACTTTATCCAGATCACGTTTGGGACGGTGGTCTGGATTGAGAGACGAGATTTTGGGCTCTGGGCGAGGGTCGTTGGAGATGGCGAAGCGTTTATCGAGCTTCGGCGCTGTCGGGCTTGCGGACATGTCCATCTTAATAGGCGGCGCAGCAGGCGTTGGTCGGGAATATGAATGCGACAGGCGTGGTTTAGGCACTTTTATATGACGGGTAGTGCTGGCTGCACTAGTTGGTACAGGTGGTGTAATAGGTGGTGCAGGAGGTGGTGTTTCCGATGCGGGCACGGCGGGTTTGGCCGGTGCGGGTGTAAAGGGCACAGTGGGTATAGGGGCAACAGTCAAATGACTGCCAGGAGACGGGCCGATGAGAACGGGGCTAGAATGGTTCTCCGTGGCTATAGGAGTTTTTGCCACGACTGGGGCGGGAATAAAGCGAGGCGTTGCTGGAGGCATAGGCTCGGTCGACCCAGCTCTTGGGGCTTGTTCTGGACTCGGCGGCAAAGAGCTTGCGAGGTTCGTCATATCGAGCTTTTCGTCATCCTCATCCATTCGGTCGCTTGCCTCAATAGTAGCGGACCTAACGATTGAGTCAGAAATCCCGGGTGCAGGTATTAGGGCGTGGTTGGGTACCTGAAGCGCTGGCGGCAATCCTGGGTGACCAAACCAATCTCCCATTCGATTGCCGTCGCTTCCGTCATCCGTCATCACTGAGTCAAGACTTTCAGGTGTGCCGGTAGACCATTCGTCAATTAGCATCCCCTCGTTTTGATGCTGGGTAGTAGGGACAGTGTTGCTCTGCATCCCTTGGTGCCAAGGTGCATCAAAGTCAGGAAACAGCGGAAAGTCCTCAATGCGGGAGATTTCGAGGTGTGCACCATCAGGGGAGTTCTCCATCTTTTGGTCCTCTCCGTCAGCTTGAGTGTGCAAAGCGGCGAAGTGCACATCAGGACGAAAGAAATCCGGGTCCTCATTCGCAAGAGAAAGGTCGGCGGAGTTGTGTGCGGCTTGGCCATCGTCGGACTCGGCATCAGTATTGTCGCGGTATCCAGCAAAGTGCTCGAACTCTCGCCACTGCGCCTGCGTCTGTATTGCTTGGCCTCCCGTATTGTCGCGGTATCCAGTAAAGTTCCCCGCCACTGCGAATTCTCGCTCATCAGACCCATCCTCGCTCATTTCAATATCCATGCTCTCATTGCCATTATCGACAGGCGCCACGCCGAAGATATAATCGGTCTCTTCTGTGGTATCTAATGGCACTTCATCGATACTGCGTGATCGTTTGCGGCTGTTCAACATCGCCATGGTGTGCTGCACACCGGCGCCCCAAACCTCTCGAGGAATATGAGACGTGTTGAACTGTTCGCCCCCTGACCCTTGCGGTGCATGGGTTGGAATATTGAATGGGCTAGTCGCCCAGCTACCGGAAACAGCCCAAGGAACAGCCGTGGAGGAAACACGCTCCGGCTCGGGGTAGGACTGATGTTCTGGATTTTGTGCTAAGGTGAGTGCAGCTTGAGCGATGGAAGCGGTCAGAGAAAGAGTCGGGACAGGAATAGTCAAATCCCTCTGCGTCGGTAACGCCTGAGCTGAGACAGGGACTGAGGCTGAGACCGGAATGGGAGCAGGCGACTCCTGAATCGAAGAAGCAGCCAAAACGGGTGCCGCAGAGGAGACAACCGGGAGAATGGTTGGCGCTACGGCTGGTAAAGGAGAAGCCGAACTTGTAGGGACCACTGAGGGAGATGGAGATACTATCGTGGGAGAAGGGACAGGCTCCTGCTTAATAACAGGCTCTTGTTTAATAACAGGCTCTTGTTGAATGACAGGCTCTTGTTTAATAACAGGCTCTTCTGCAGCAATAGGCTTGACCGGAGTCGAAACAGGAGCAGATACAGCTGTGGAGATGTCCTCAGGGGCTGGCGTCGGAGTAGGCACAGTAGGCGAAGCCGATGCCTGCTCACGAATTGGCTCAGGCGATGTAGGGGCCGGAATCACAACGGGAGCAGCCAGAATATCTGGTGGTGTGAGCATTGAGGCGACCTTGGGGGCCGAACGAGGTGCAGGCGATGGTGACGGAGGAGGGGAATCAATCGCATCCAACGGCGGAAGGACAGGTGATTTTGGAACAACGGCAGAGGGGGTTACAATAGGTAGAGACGAGAACCCGAGGGGCTCAACGGGCCGGGGGGCAGGGGCAGATGGGGGGGTAACCGGATCCAAAACCTTAGTTAAAGAAACACGGCGCGCCAAATCTCGAAGCCGCTGCTTGCGGACACGAGACGGCTCTTGACGCTTGACAACCGAGAGTCTGCGTTTGACCGGGACGCTCATGATACCGTTTTCAGTGGCGAGGTACTTGGTCATAGCCTTGGGCGATTGTTGTTCCCATTGGGCGCTGCTATCCGTTGTGGTCTGAGAGCTAGTCTGCATGCCACTATCTGTCATAGTCGGAGAGCTGGTCGGAAGGCTGGGCGGAGTGCTCAGCGGAGGGTTGAGCGCAGGGCTGGTCTGTGTGCTTCTATCGACCATAGTGGGCCTCGGCTTTTCTAATGGCTCCATAGTGACCGTGGGCTCTATATGGCTCGTAGGTTCTATATGGACCGTAGTGATGATTGCGGAAGTAGAGAGTAGCGGTGATGGCGATGGCGATGGTGGTGGTGGTGGTGGTAGCAATAGTAATGGTGATGGCAACGGTGATAGCGGTGGCGGTGATGGTAGAGGAGATACTAGGGTTGAGGGCGACGGAGTGACTGATTCTATACTCTTGGCGACGCATATATACGACCTCGAGAATGCCATTCTTATGCTATTATATAGCATAGTAGAAACCGGCGGCCAGAACAACTGGTAAGCACGGCGGAGGTACGGGAATGAGGGCACGATCATAGCAAGGGCTATATACGCCAAGCATTTACTGGGATCAGTGTCCATATAGAAGTAGGGGAGCCAAGCTCCTAGGAGCGAGACTCGGAGGGAGTCGCCAAGAACCAAATAGAATGTCGCCAGGGAAACGATATATATATCGAATGTGTATTCGTGCGGGTCAGGAAGCATCTCTACATGCTTAGAGATCATAGCGATGCCAAGAAACAAGAAGAGGTCGAACGAAGGTTGGCAGGGGCCCATATCGCTACCGAAAAAGCAGGACAGGAGCATGCCGAGAACGAAGTAACCGGAGTGTGCTGTATACAGCATCTGGATCATCAGCCTGCAGATGAGAGTCAGCGGGAAGATTCGCGCCTAAGAGGCCCTTCACAGTCACCACTCAGACAAATTCAGGTGGGGGTTGCATGTGAGATGAGTCTTGGGGCCATGGTTGATAGATACTTGTGGAAGGGGTCTCCTAAAAAGGCGTATAGTGTCTTGTGTCTTGTGTTTTGTGAGGGATACAAGTCGATGTGGATGATACAGTTGCCTGGGACTGGTGCAGGATGCGTCTGTGGGAGTGCATAGGAAGACATATCGCCAAGCGTGGCGTCGAGGGGATCAACTGCACCGAGAGGTCCGCTTACCAGGTGATCATGGCCTTCATGGCCAGGCGAAGGGTAGTCATCTTGATGTTGTCGTGTGGGAAGTCAAGGACAAGGTGAAAGATGGAAGAAGGAAGAGAATGGTGATACTGCTTCTGGTTCTTCTGGTTCGCAACAGTCGCATGGCTAGAGGAACGTAAGATGTTGCAGATGAGGAAGAGAGAAGAGGGAAGATAACGAAGTGGTGGGTTGGGGAGGTCTATTTAGCGAAGCAGGTCTGGTAGACGTCAGTGGTAGACTTGAGTGCGCGTGTGAGTGCGAGGGTGTTTGTGCTTTTGGGTGGTTGTGGCAAGGAAGGCATTGAATACAGGATGCTTGTCGGCTACCTAGGCGATCAAGGGCGCCTGGTACTTAAGTACCGAGCCTATGAGGCATGAGGTACACAAGTACCTCTTCAGTTGTGCGACTTGATAGATCACTCGGCGCTTATACTACATGCCATAGACACTATACTATGAAACTAGGATGGTAACTAGCTAACTAATGCATGTCGCCCGAGAGACCATCGCAGCATTCACCAGAGATTCCTATTCTCTCTTAGAATAACAACATGGACGAAACCAACTCGGTAACACAAGAGAGATGCTAACTCGATCCATCTAAGAGACTGCCGAATGGTTTAAAGTCTAGCAGTCGTGAAAATTATAGAGCAACGCGAGGATTGAGTTGTAATCATAAATCAATTAAAGATACCCAGTAGAAATAAAGTTGTTCGGCATCTCCCATTATTTGTGGGAAATACCCATATTTAGAACCCGCCCGCCAGAACCCCGAAATAGCGTACTCCAGGAGACTGGTAACAATTAATACCTACTTAGGTATGCTCAATTTACTATGAGTATTTGAGGCAAGGGAAAAAGGTAGTCACTCTTCGCCTTGTGCTGTTGTGATAACTTACCTACGGATTGACCATAAGGAGTATCTACACTGTCAGAGATATATTATCTTCGGTTTGTACCGCTTCCTATTTGCTAACTAGTTCGCACTACTCAGGTGACCTGGGAGAGCAATGGAAACACCCCTAGTTATCGTGCACTGACCACACACTATATCTTTTCCAAATGAAAATATTCACTACCTATTATTGTAACTCGTAACCCAGAGGCAAACAAACTCACTAAAGCAACACTAATGATAATTGTAGATGGCAATTACTACGGACCTCTATTCATAACTTACTCAGTAGCTATATGATAAATGCAAGTTCTGACTAGATGATAAATGGTTCAATAGCTCCCGAGTTGTGTACGTTCCCTTCCCTCATACGTCTTTACAGAAGTCATTGTTATGAAGAATTAAGCTCAAGAACATGTGTATCAAGGGAGTGAATGATGTCTTAAAACTAGGTGGTTATCGTAAACATTCTTATCAGTTCATCGCGGGGTTGCGAGGGGGTTGGATAAAACGGCTCGGAGCTACCCTTGTCGTATGGCTAGGTCTTTTATAACGACGGGAAGCGTATGAGGATAGAGCAAAGCAGCTCCCTTGAAACACAAGGAAGTCGCTTGAATTTGTTTGCAGCCTTGTTTCTTGATCAGGCTACCTATCAAATCTTTTTTTTAAAATGTATGACAATGAATATGTCGTGACGCTGCATATGTGTACAACAACCATAGAATGCTAGAAAAGATATTCAACACGTCAACAGATAGTTCGTTTTCCACACTTCACATAGTGATGACAGCCGTTGTCGAGCGTGTTGAATATTAATAATTACTAAATCGAGCAGAAGTCGTTAAATATAAGTTATAGTAGTTGTTCCTCATATAGATATTCATATCATTAATTTAAATTCGCCCCGTCGGTGAGTGTCAACCATGTTGCAATGCTGTGTGAACCACAGATAGTTTTCATTATACAACGTACAACATTGTGTCACCCACATTCTTTCGCCCTTGGAGGAGAGCGCCAATAGAACCGTTAAGTACTATCTGGACAGCAGTCATATGCTCTTCTAGGGAGCTGTTATGGCATGATAGATAGATACCGCAGCACGCATTAGATCGTTGATGATATCCGGCCCCCAAAATCTGACCCTAGTATTCGGCTAAGGTTGCAGTGACCAAACTCCAACGGCCGTAGGAATTCACAGTTTAGCTATAGCATACCCGTATGGAAATTAGTTAGGTATTTAGTATCTATAATACAGCTCGCTGAGTCGCAGAGCTAATAACCCGAAGCTAAGATCTAAATACTACTTCTAAGCCTCGACTATTTAAAGTTTTAGAGTATGAACGCCCTCGAATGACGACTTTCAATTAAGCCCGGTTCGGTAATTTTAGATACGAAGATAATGTAACGGAATGAAGCAACTGTAAGACATAAAATTGTCACAAAGATACAAGTTCAAAAAGGAACTGCTCGTCATAATAGCCATTCGAGAGACGCTTGAATTTGGATCGAACAAGTTCCATCGGGCAGTCGCAAGGGATTCCATAGAATATCTCCGCCGGCGACCAGCAATAGCAAGCCGGAAAGAGGTGTTGAATAGCTTCGCCGTAGGCGTCGGTGTTGGCGGGGTCGTTGCCGCGGGGAGTGTCTCAGTGTATGACTCTAGCCCAGACAGTGATACAAGAAAGGAGCCAAATCGTGGCGAAGGTTTTTTTTCTCGCCGGGGCAGCTAAGTCTCCGAATTTAAGCGGAGTCTTGGGCTGGAGAGATTAAGCTGTGATAGATGTAAGGCTAATATTAAGAAAGGTCTCTATTAACTCGAGCTTTTGACTCCTATGGTCTACAACACGTCTTCTACATCCCAGAGCAAGGCTTAAGACTCTTACTGGGTTAGTAGCTACTGGTAAGATTTCCGCCATGCCAAGCTACAGTGTTTGAAAACCTGAGGTCGGGACCGACATTTCTATCTTGGTGTAAACACAAAGATCTCCTTTTTTGACGCAACTTCTGCGAGCTTAAGTATGGTAGGGTAGGATTTTCCGTGAGTGCCTAGACAGTATTACGAGAGGGAAAGAAGGTGAGACCGACATTTGGCTAGACTGTTTCGGACGCCGCTCATTTGATGTTTTCCGTGGATGCTATTTGCTGAGCTAGCGCTACGATAACGGTCATACCTTAGTCTCTACCCTATATGCAATTGACCCTGTGATTTATCAGTGACTGTCTAGGCAGCAGAAACTCAGTCGCTCGTGTTTGCGCCAGCTCAGTAGGCTGCCTAATCAAGGGATACTTTATCGTATGTTTTTCTTATATTTTGCTCTTCGATGACCAGAGGAAAAGCGAACAGGTGGAGGATGAGAGGTGGTGATACAGAACAACGTATAAATATGTTAGCCACTACCGTTCTCAAGGCAGACTGTTGCGCGTGCGAAGATAAGTTTGTCTCCGAGCACTATAGCCTTTGTCACATCTGCTACCTCATCGTAAGCAGCTTGACCATCATATTATGCACCTGCGTGTCGAGTGGTACTGTGTAAAAACATACACCCAAGTACTTGTAGACGCAAGGGATAATCTACGCGCAGCTTCAGAAAGGGAGGCTTTTGTACAGTACAAGATACAAAATTTACATAACCAGTGGGATTTTTCATTGAACTGCCCTCCTTCTTTAAATTCTAGTTCATAACAGCCAAGAGGAGTTGTGCGTGTTTTTGAGTTGCTGGTTTCAATATATGATCTTAGACTATTGCTAATGTCATTTGGTTTGCCTTGCTGTAGAGCTGGAAGATATTATTTCAATACTAAGCATCTGCTGACAAGGCATGGTTTTATTTATCTCATAGTAATCAACTGAAATACATATCGGCTAGAAACGTATTAACGCTCATAAAAGAAGTTTGCACTCTGGGTTTGAAGATGCCTTAGTTAGAGTTAACTTTCTCTTCTTGTTTGTACATTTCTAGAACCTGTCACGACGAACCCCCCGGCACTGTATATGACGTTATAGGCCAACGGCTGGCGGGAAGGTCCGCCATCGACGGGAGATTAGCGGTTAAGTCTAGGAAATCAGCGGCTATTAACCAAGGCTTGGGAAACAAAAGAAATTCCGAGGAAGGACAATATAGCTCTGGCAATCTGCTAAAATTGGCGCGCTCTCTATGCATATTACCTAAATAGGAAATATTTGAAAATCTAAGTGCGACAAGCTGGGGCAAGTGGCCTGATAAGCGGGTATGTTTCAAAGCGGAGAAGAGGGGATTATGTACCTGTTTGCCAAATGCAAGCCCGAGTTTCTCTCTGGTCACAAATTTATTTCACGGGCTGAGAGTGAAAGTTGCAAGGCGCCTAGACCATGGATAAGTGGAACTTAGACATCGCATCCGTGTTATACCAGCCTCTCGTCGGCGATCTACCCCTCCGTCTTCTCCTGATTCACCCAGGGAAGCTCGACGAGCCTCTGAGGACCGAGCTTCTGCCCACGACGCTCGACGAGGCCCAGGGATGCTATGATGCCACCTCATATACCTGGGGCTCCCCAGAGAATCCGGAGTTAATCCGGTGCGGCAGTGAGCAGCTCTGGGTGCAAAGAAATGCCTTCCACATGATGCTCGATCTCCGCAGGCCCGACGAGCCCCGTAAGGTCTGGATAGATGCCGTCTGTATCAACCAGTGCAGCCTCGACGAGCGCGCCGCGCAAGTCGCTATTATGCATCACATCTATCGACGCGCGGGTGCCACGTGGGTTTGGCTGGGACGCCCGGATGAGCATAGCTCCGCTGCAATGGCCTACGCAGCGACTCTTAATGCAGAGAAGTCTGTCAGCGAATTCTCGCACTGTGGATATGGATCGAACTGGTCCATGTTTACAGAGAAATCATACTTCTTTGACCCTGCATTCAACGCAAGCATCGATGCCGACCAGCTGCGAGAGCTCGCGGTCGCTATTGTGAGCTTCCTCAATCGGCCGTGGTTTTCTCGCGTCTGGATCCAGCAGGAAGCTTCGTTGTGTAAGAATGCACGAGTAGTTTGTGGCCCGAACGTAGTAGACTGGGACAATATCTTCGCTCTAGCTGTAGGATATCCCAGTCCCTCTTCTACTATTTTATCCTCGCCTATTAGTAGTTTGATATGTTACGACGGCGAATGCTGTGTAGACCGAGGGGCTGCAGGTTGCTACAAAGTAGTGATATTGACCTCGGCATGACTAACAACAATTTGGTATACAGTGGATTATGTCCCCGCGATATACCGAAACGTGGCCGGACTATGTTCATAAGGAACTTAGCCGAACACTCAACAACATACAAGCCGTCAGGATAATCCAAAGAGTCCGACACCACTACTTCCAAGACTTATATGGTCATAGCGATATTAACTTAGGCTTCGAAGGGTTGGTCGCGAATGTTTCTCGTTATGAAGCAACCGATCCCCGAGACAGAATCTATGCAATGGGTAATATTATAGTTGACTCAGATCAATGGTTTGAAGTTGACTATCGAATCCCGTGGGAAATTTTAGTAAGTTGCCTTGAAAGGTAGTGAACAACCTTGAACCTAAACTCTAGTTAACTCGGCTCTATAGCCGTTTCTAAGCTAAGGTTATGTAATCGAGTTAAACGCTAATTGTGTATGATCTAGTATACCGATGTTGCGCGACGATTTCTCGACGTAGATGCACTCAGCTTCTTAAAAAATGCAGGCAGGGTTCGACAAGAATCCAGTACTGCTCTTCCCTCATGGGTTCCGGACTATAGATACAAAGAGGAGAGCGACTATATGATATTTAGTCCGACTTTGTGGAGGGCTGGCGGAGGTATCCGGGTTGCCCTCATACCACCTACCCGGACGTCGAACAGCAAGGTGAGCCAACTCCCCAAAGGTAGGAAAAGACAATTTCTGTTATCAGATGATTTAAGAGCTTTCAAAGGCTCAAGTAAATATTTGCTTCAGAGCTTTGCCTCCTTTAGAAGCTTGATGTCTGACGAGATCACATATGTTGGCGATTTTATTACCAACGAAGATGGGGACCTCGAGACGAATATTAAAGAGACTGTAAAGATTATCAGAAAGGATATCAACTACGTCAGCACCCTGGAGATGCCGACCTATATCAACGGAGATTCTCTCTTAGATGCATACAAGTTGACACTTATCATGTCATGTGATGCTCAGCAGGAGATGGTGCGTTCTGATTACATCAAGACACATTGGGAAGAATGGCTTAAATGGTACGAACAAGGTGTAAGTATATCCTCTTGATACTACCTTTTAGTGAGCCTAAGAGGACATCGATTTGTTTGATGCGCGTTTGCTACTGTCTCTTTTATTGGCTAACCTCTCATATATCAACAGTGCCCGGGATATTGGAACACAAATTCGGGAACTCCGGGGATGAATCCTTCATTCGAATCCTCTGGCGCCATCAAGACATTCCGCTTTGCCGTCACTAAGCATGGATATTTCTGCTTAGTGCCTCGAATCGTACAGGCTGGTGACGAGATCGCCATTTTCCAATCATACGACCTGGCGGTGGTTCTACGTCGGCTGCCCCCTCCCCCTCCACCTCAGAACCAGAAACAGAAACAAGCTGCGTCTATAACTGATCCGTATTTCGAACTGCTCGGGGATGCCTATGTACATGGCATGATGGAGAACGAAGCACGTTGTATCAATGACGAATTCAACTGTAAATACGAGCCGACACAAGCTCAGTGGGACAGGATAATCAAAGCGTCAGACGGAGGTCGAGGTGAGCCATGGACAACGTTAAGTCTAAGCGGCCAATATGAGAGGATCTTTAAGACTCTCGGCCCGCGTACCGTTCGTCTAGTTTAGTACTCGGCCGTAAGCAAGAGGTTAAAGCCGGTAATTGACACTACTGTTGCTTATCTTTTACATTGAAGCCATATAGAAACTAGACAGATATTATACTAGCTCTGCATACTCGATATACCTCGATATGTCTCTATATGTATATCACTTGTCACAGCTGGAGACTAACCCCTCTCCGCTAACACCGGCGTGTTGTATTACTAAACCAGTTTTATTACAATTATGTACAGGGCTCTAGGTAGGTTTGTTTCTTCTCTTCTCTGTAAATAATCGAAACTGCTATTACAGATTATTCAATCACCCCAATCTTAATTCAAAGCTAATAGAGTTAGGTATTCATAAGACCCTTCACCTAAACATGCTCTTTAACTAGTCTACTCTCTAGATAATTATCTATCTAAATAGAACCTCTTGTAAGTTCAGCTCGTATAATTGCGATATGCCTGACTGAAATTGGGAATTGATAGAGAAGAAGATTCTCCACAAGAAGAGTGGGTCGGATGTGGGGCTACCGAGGCAAGTGGTGCTCTATGTAATCATCCCGCATGTATCCTTGCCAATTCAGAGCCCTTTGGTTGGCTGTAGGGACCCTGACCTACATATATCCATGCATCTACACACCACACGTCGAAACGCGGGCGCAGACTAATTCTAGAAATTAGTCAGTTTAGAACGTCTCGCAAACGGAGATTTCTCATCGACAATTTTCTGGTGGAAGTATTGATTCTACTAATTATCCACATTCACACATACACACAATGCCCAGGCAAAAAATCCACTGTTATCATATAGCATTTGCATTTGTATTTATCTATCAACGAGCGACGATGAGGCTAAAGGGCTCAGCCAAGTTCTCAATCTATTTCTTCCTCACGCAAGGCCCAGTGTTTTCCGTGTGAGCTCCCAAGTCTTGTCTTGCTTCTTCTCGTCATAAACATATGGCTTCGCCCCCGCCATAGTTTCGATTATGGGCTCAGTGAGCGCAACCCTACAGTCCTCCAGGTACTTGCCGCCTTTGCCCTCCCACTCCTTATCCACGGCAGCAAGCACAGTGGTTGCCGCGCCTTGCTCTGTGTTCTTGAGGAAATTGGCTATTTCTGGCGAGGCATGCCAGCTCGCCTTTACCTCTTCGGGAACGTGCTTCTGGAGTCCCGACATGATACCCCCGGGCATTACACTGAGGGCGTGCAAACCAAGGGAGCCAAAGTGGCGGTCGACATAGTTCGCCATGTAGATCTGGGCAAGTTTGCTTTGTCCATACCCCTTCCATGGACTGTACGCATCGGGCCCTTTCAGCTGGAAGTCATCGAAGATGATCTCCGACGTGTGGTGGCCCGAGCTCGAGACATTCACGAGTCTTGAGTTGAACTCCGGCGTTGACCCCTTTAGCAGAGCATCTTTGAGTAGATCGAAGAGCAGATAATGGCCGAGGTAATTCGTAGCGAGCTGCATTTCGAAGCCTTCAGGCGTCTCCTCGCGTGTGGGGATCTGCATAACCGCAGCATTGCAAACCAGAACATTGAGCGTGGAGGATTTCTGGAGGAAATTGGCGGCAGCGGCTCGGACGGACGAGAGATCGCTTGTGTCTAGTTCCAATAGCTCGACCCGTCCGGGCTCGAGAAACGATGCGCACGCTGCTCGACCCTTTTCCAGGGAGCGGACGGTAAGGAAGACCTTGCCGCCAGTGGCAGCGAAGGCACGGCCCGTCTCGACGCCTATGCCTGACGATGCTCCCGTAACCAGAAAGACCTTGTCCTTCATCTTCCCTTCGAGCCCGTTATCTTTGATAATTTGTAGGGCGGTAGGACGTGCATCTCCAGGCCCAGCAGGGACTTTGTGGGATTCGGCGTAGCGAGACATGCTGTAGAGTGGCTAATGAAGACGAGATTGGTATGTGTGTGTTTCCTGAGATTCGTGAGGATTGAATAAAGATACTACTATGCACGGCGTTGACGTTGGTCAAATAGACCGGCAACGACGTGAGCTGTTCACATTGCTTCATGCAACGAACGGGATTTGTAGGCTGTAAGGCCGCTAAACCCGATTTCTCCGCCTAAATATATGGCCTCTAGGCGGATTTATGGAGAGCTATCACCACTGTAGTCAGCGACTGCGTCTGGGCAGTTTCTAGCTTATTAAGTTGTCGGAGTTTTGAGACTTGGTATGCGTCATGACGACTTGTGAGGTTGACGGTGACAGTGTTGTGGTATCTAGCATGCTTGGTAGTATATAAGGCTAATGTAGGGGCCGGAAATAATGGTGGCTTCTAGGATTAAGACCGACGTGCGTAAACGGCGATATCGCAGCGTGGCGTTAACGGTTGAGCATTACTAAGGCAGGTGCATCCGTCACGGCAGTCGAGGACAGCCCAAGAGCCCAAGACGTTCCACGACAGCGGCCCGTGTGCTTGTTTTTTAATGTTTTATATGGAGCGGATTCCTCCCTCCAACACCTACCCGCGCCATTCGCTCTATTTGCCGTATTTTCTATTTCCTACCTACCTACCCTGCCATTTCTCGCCCCCCCTTCCGAATGCTTGAATCAATGACAACTCTATACTTTTTTTGGCCGCTCCCCTCGCTCTCGGGTGCACTCGGCACGCGAACACAACGGCCGAAATGACATTGGACGGTGTGACACAGTCCTTGCTACCCAGCATTACCACCTAATGTAGGGCACTCACGTCAGCCAATCCCCCTTATGATACCTACCCACCGAGGTACTCTTCATTCTATCTACTGTAGATACTCTATACCTAGATATGTATAGGGGTGTTCTGTATACAGTAGGAAGGGCCCCAAAGTCAAAACCCCTACTTTTCCTTATATGCCTAGACTAGTTCCCGGGACCACTGTCCCGGAGGGTCGGAGAGTCGGATAATGGCATTCGTCAAGTTCGTGCCGGCCTGGTCTACACTAATCGACACATGCACGCTGACAGCTTCACACACACAGAGTTTAGCTTTGCGCTATACACACCAGTGCAAATCATATAGTGAAGTATGATATCACAGCTGCTTCGCGCATCGGCACTTGTTCGTCTAGCGTGTGACCTGCGAAGCGAGACTACTCTGAGTATTATGATTACATCGCATATCTCGCATTCATAGCATTCGTCGCAATAATGCCTCGGCTCTATATCAAAAGTCAAGGGGGTCATGTTGAATTCGCTGGCGTTGAGGGTCTATAAGAAGAAAGGGAGGCCCAAGGGAGTCCGGTTCTTTTTTGAGTTCATCAGTCTTACACCAGAGAGCAATCCAATATCTTCTTCCCAAAATCGACTTAGAATCAACTTCTCAGACTGAATAATCAATATATCTATATCAAAAACTCTCACACTTGCTCAGATACCTCAATATTGTCATGGCGACCAACACGGATCCAGCTGCTAATAGCAATGTCAAAGAAGACTTCGGTCGCCGTCTTCTCACCCAAGTAATCGACGACATGGCCCATAAAGACCCCCAGCGCGAGGCCTTTTCTATCCCTCGAAGTTCTGACCCACGGGACGGCTGGAAGCCAGTAACATTCAAACAATACTCCAAAGCCATCAACTACGTGGCCCATAAGATTGTTGCGAACTGCGGTGCCCCGGCCGTCAACACCTTCCCCACGATTGCATACATTGGACCTAACGATGCCCGCTATGTCGTGGTAACGCTAGCGGCCATGAAAGCCGGGTATCAGGTGAGATACGCACACCGTAACATTCACTTAGGGTCTGTATTCTGACTGGGTATGGTGTGATGCAAAGGCCCTGCTTATTTCCCCTCGTAACTCCCAGGAGGGGCAGCTGAGTCTCTTCGATAAGACGGAATGCAGGGTTATTGCGTTCCCGAAATCTCACCGCGCCATGGTTCAGCCCCTACTGCAGGAGCGCGACATGCAAGCGGTTGAAGTCGGCCCCATCGAGAACTGGTTCCCAGAAGAAGAGGTCGAGCCATTCCCTTACTCGAAGACTTTCGAGGAGGCCGAATGGGACCCCCTCTGCGTCCTCCATACCAGCGGGTCAACCGGCATCCCGAAGCCTATCGTCGCCCGGCATGGCATGGTGGCGATCTGCGACAAATACCGTGCTAGGCCGGACTGGAACGGTCGCAGGATCTTCCTGCATGGATTTAGCCATAATTCAAAGAGGAGTTTCATACCAAGTGCGTGAGATCACCCCTCCCCCACGTCCTTGCTTGCGCCGGCCACCATTTGCTTTAAACCGCCGTGAACCGGGCTTATACTAACCAGGCGGTCCGCCTAGTGCCTCTGTTCCATGCGGCCGGGCTATACGGCTTCTTCTCAACTGTCATATACTATGGGACCCCGGTGGCACTTGGTTTATCCGATCGACCTCTTTCGAGTGAATCTGTAGCCGAATGTCTCCAGAATGTCGATGTATCAGTGGCAATGCTACCGTGAGTATTCAGATAACTGGCCTTCATATCACATTTCTTCTCCGCCTTTTTATGACGTGCGCAGCTAACTATAAGTATTCGCATAGACCTGCCATTCTCGAGGACATGAGTCAGAGCGCCGACCACATTGAAGTCTTGAAGAAATTACACATGGTTTTCTTTGGTGGTGGTCGGTCCTACCCCTATAATTTTTTTAAGAATATGATAGATCGGACGCTAATCTGTTAGCAGGAAACCTCGCTCGAGAAGCTGGAAATCGATTAGTCGAGAATGGAGTTCGCCTCGGCAATGTAATCTCGGCTACAGAGTAGGCAACAATGCCTAATATTCCTTATCATTTGTTGAATATCAGCTGATTAAGTGTCGTAGATTTCTTCCTTTCCCTATCTACTTGCAAGACGATTTTAAACTGTGGCAATATTGTAAGTCATAATCGAGCACACTCTCCTATTTTAGCAATTAGGGAAATTCCCGATTTCGGCCTGACAGATCAATGATAAGCTCTAGAATTTGTTGGAAAGAATATAGCTAATACTTCATCTTCAAGTCATTATCAACTCGGAAGAGTTTGGGGCAGACTGGCGGAAAATTGACGGGGAAGATGATGTTTACCAACTCGTCGTCATACGCAAGGATAAACACCCGGGCCTGCAGGGTTTCTTTTACACGTTCCCTGACGAGAACGAGTACGATACCAAGGATTTGTACAAGCCGCATCCCACTTTGCCAGATCATTGGATCTATTATGGACGCTCGGACAGTGAGTCACCCCCACTTAAATACCAGATCAATTTGTAAGGCTGCGGGTTAGAGTTTGGTTCTCATGCCTGCCAAACCTGTTTGGTCTTGACTGCTAACGTTTCGAAATACAGATGTCATTGTCTTCTCAAACGGAGAGAAGTTAAACCCGGTGACAATAGAGGAGATAGTCTCTGACCATCCCGAGCTTAAGGGTGCTCTCGTAGTTGGAACCGGACGCTTCCAAGCTAGCTTGCTGCTGGAGCCTATTACACACCCCAAGACCGAAAGCGAAGCCACAGAGCTCATTGACAGAGTATGGCCCCTCGTCGTCACTGCAAACAAGGAGACAGTTGCACACGGTCAGATCGCACGGGATTTCATCATAATATCGTCTCCCGACAAGCCCTTTTCGCGCGCTGGGAAAGGGACAGTACAAAGGGCAAGCACTCTGAAGCTGTATAAAGACGAAATCGACGAGTTTTATGAGAAGGCTGGTGATGTCACTGATGTAGAAGCGCCCCAACTGGACCTCAGCTCTGAAGAGAGTTTGGTCGGGTCGATTCAAAATCTCTTCCAGACTCGACTTGGCTTTGAGGACCTACTTCAACCGGACGCTGATTTCTTTTCGTCTGGAGTAAGTTTCTTTGGGAGATTTCTCAATAAGCTGCTTCTATAGAGCTGGCCAGCTGACTTGATGGATAGATCGATAGTATGCAAGTGATCAGTGCGTCTCGCCTCCTCAAAGCTGGATTGGAGGCCGCAGGCTACCAGATTGATGCCGATACCGTCGCAACACGAGCCATCTACGGAAACCCCACAGCCGAACGACTGGCCAAGTATCTCCTCTCCCGAGTCCGCCAGGGAGGCGTGTCTACACACGAGGAGCAAGCGGAGCACCAAGTCGAAACGATGAAGGCATTATGGCAAAAGTACACTCGTGATCTGCCCGAGGCGAAATCAGGCCGTTCAAACCCTTCAGACGACGGGCAGGTCATCCTCCTCACGGGCTCTACTGGCATGCTGGGGTCCTACATGCTAGATAAAATGGTTCGAAACCCGGCAGTGAAGAGAGTCATCTGCCTCAACCGTTCAGAGGACGGTGGTAAGAAGCGACAGGTGGCAGCGATGAAGGATCGCGGGCTTGCTGAAGATTACGAGGCCAAGTGTACCTTTCTGCACGCCGACATGTCTCGATCCGACTTCGGGCTCCCGCGGGATACATTCAATGAACTTCTGGAGACGGCGGATCGTTTTATCCACAACGCCTGGCCGGTCAATTTCAATATGCCCGTCGAGTCCTTCGAGCCACATATCAGGAGCGTCCGCAACATCGGTGATTTCGCGTCGCAGTCCGCCAAGCGCGTAGCCGTGATTTTCATCTCTTCCATCGGCACAGGAGACGGGTGGGACACAAAGGCTGGCCCGCTGCCCGAGAGGCGACTCGAAGACCTCAGGCTACCTGGCTTCGGCTACGGGCAGAGCAAGCTGGTCGGCAGTCTAATTCTCGAAGACGTGGCCAAAGCCGGAGACTTCCCGGCAGCCATCGTCCGAGTCGGCCAAATTGCCGGCCCCGAGGCCGAAGCTGGCTTCTGGAACAAGCAAGAATGGCTGCCCTCGATCATTGCAAGTAGTCTCTACCTGGGCGTCCTGCCCAGCAACCTGGCCTCGATGGACCGCGTGGACTGGACGGCGGTCGAGAGCATTGCCGGCCTCGTGCTCGACGCCGTGGGCGTGGCACAGACGGTGCCCGCGGACGAGATCAGCGGGTACTACCACGGCGTGAACCCGGCGGCGACGACGTGGAGCGAGCTCGCGCCGGCGGCGCAGGCGTTCTACGGCACGGAGCGCATCAAGGAGCTTGTCAGCTTCCCCGAGTGGATCGACAGGCTGGACCAGAGCCAGACGGGCGACATCCAGCACCTCGACAAGAACCCCGGCGTCAAGCTCATCGACTCGTACCGCGGCATGGCCAGCGTCGCGGCGCCCGTCGTGTTCGACATGGCGCACACGCAGACGCGGAGTCCGTCAATGCGCAGTGCGAAGCCCGTGACGAAGGAGCTGATGACGCATTGGTGCCGGCAGTGGGGGTTCTGAGTTGGAGAATAATTGCGAAGAAATGGGTGACCCTTTCGTTTGTTTGAACTGGTGGAGTTTGTATATCACGTTAGGTTATGGTTAGACTGTAGCAACTGTTGGATATTGTGTTAATATTATAGATTACCTAGATAGATAAATACATTCCCACGCCTTCCGTCGGAGGAGAGTGAGCCTATACTTTGCTTAGCTGTCTTGGGTACCTCCTAAAGCTGGAATCGGCGTTCGAGGTTATATAGCTAAACTGTTTAGTTTTTGCAATATATACACACTTTCGTTGGTGTCGAAACCCAAGTGAACTAAGTGTTTGGGTGAATCGCCAGAACGCCTTTTGATATCATTCCATCTTAGTTTATCCCGATAAGCATGTATCTAGGTAGTGGTCTGAATCGCACGCAGGAGTACATATAAGTACATTTAGTACAGCAAGCTACAAAAAGTTGCTGAGTACATTCGAGGGCAGAGTAATTACTCTAATATGAGAAAAAAAGATCTATTCGATTGTCTATAGGGCTGTCAGTAACTATGCAAGAAGTTTATAGCTAATTTACTTTTTGCAATATCATTTTCGTTTTTCATCATGATGAAGAAGCTACGTAACGGTACATGTAGGCTAACCGGTAGTATTCGGTACTCTGTACTCTGTATGTACCTACTAAACATCTGACCAAGCGAAATAATACCTAACCCTGACCTGAACTGCCAAAAGTGTGCCACTAGCAGCCACAGAAAACCCACTACGTGGATGACCTATGTGGCTCGTGCTTGCTCCATTTAACCTCGCAATACAGTGTCCACCGGCAGCCGCAATGCCCCAATGGAAGGTAGGCAGCCTGCAGGTAGCGGGCACCAGAGCGTCGAACTTCTTTTGCCTCCAGTCCAAGCTAGAGGAAATTTCGACTCGGCGAAAAAAATTACAACTTTTTTAAGAGGTTTCAGACGTTCTACCACCTGAACAACCACAACCTGCCAACCACCAACCACAACCACCAACCATCAACAACCGTCATCATCATCACTACTCCCACCGCCTCCGCCTCCGCCTCCGCAAACCACCGCCATAGCGATAGCAACAGCCTGCCGCGCCTCTGTATTCTGCACACACCCTGCCAATCAGCGGACATCCTTCGAGTGCATCGTCACCGTTCTTGTGCAACGCCGCCTTGGATCGATTATTCGTTCATAACAATCGCTACTAGCACCAACTACTCGGAGCATTCACTTTTTGCGTTTGAGCACCTCGAGTCCTTCCAGCCGACATCTCGCGAGCGCGCCAGCCACCCCCCTACGCCTTTGCTTGTCTCGACGAAACGTATCCTTGTCTACCCCCCTCGTTCCGTCATTGCCACAGCTGCTCGATTTCTTCGATTGTCTCTGGAGCTTCGGAGAAGAGGAAAGAAATCCAAAAAAAGAAACCATTGTGTGTATATCTGAGCTACTATACCGTCAAATCAGACGGCCTCTTCCGCAGTCCTCCTGTCAAGATGCCTTCAAACCTCCCTTCCAGTTTTGCATCTGCCGCTGCTGGACAGAACTCGAATCGCGAGCCAAGATCAGGTGCTAGAGGCGACGGACGTGGGAACACGAGCGGAGAGTGGTATGTGCCATTGTCTTGATTGCATTTCCTTCATTTTTGCACATCCGTCGTCTTCATCCACCCTAGACACATAGCTACATGCATACGTACATGCATGCATGCATACGCTCCTCATCTCGTTTCCCTCGCCCTCGTGTTGACGGCTTTTCTACTTCTACACTGTACATACACACCGTCACATTCCCAGCGATCCCAGTACTACGCTTAAACTACCATTGGTGGGGGGATATTGGCCCCTTGCACTTTCGCCCTCTCACTTGTTTCTTCCCTACGAATTACCGCGGCGTACCTGTCCTCAAGTGCACATGCCTCTGTCTCTAGACGAACACCCCCAGCGTCGGCGCCTCTTGCTAACCTGATTGAACGTCTAGGTCTAGACCAGCACGCACGATGAATGGTACTCTCACTTTCCGCCGGACATCTACCACTACTTCAAATCAAACCTTCAACCAGCCGAACCCGTCAGAACACGCCGTGCCCTCGGACGACCCTGCCATTCTCGCTGCCATGCCTGTTGGTTCTACAGTTGTGGAAAATGGCGCGCCTCAAAGGTATTCCCGCGAGGACATGCTATCCATTCTCGGCAACATGCAATCGAACCCGCGCATGCAGCAGCCTGATGTTTCCTCACTATTCGCGCCCGGCTGGAACCCTGGCCACGCTAACGGTGTATCATCTCGTGGATGGGGCAAACCCGAATCGCACGTGCTTCCTCAAGAACCCGATATATGCTGGGACGAAACAGGATCTACAAAGCCCATTTGTTTGGAGGAGATGACGGATGACGAAAAAGAGGTGGGTTTAAATACATTACCCAGTTCTGATATACTGACATGTTGGACTTGAACGCTAACGTGGGTGCCATTCTAGCTTTTCGTAGACGTCAACTCCACCATGAAGCCCCCGGCCCAGAATAAGGAAGGGGCCCATCCGGGGGGAGGTATGAACGGTCGAAAGACTTCCCTCTCCCAAGCTACCACTAATACCTTTGGTGCGTCTGTACCTTCGACCACCTCCCGTCCAGGGACGCGGCGTCGCGAAACCGTCGATACCAATCCGTTCTCAGGGGGCGGTGGGCTTAATTCACCCATATCTGCGACGCGCCCTTCGAGAGACAATGGTTCCCTGTGGCTGGATCGAAAGAATACTGATCCTAGGGATTCCATGTTTGAAGAGCCCGAGGAGGAGCCAGGTGCGAGAGACAACGCGCCCAAGCCCACGTCAGTCTCTGGTGTCTCCCGCGCCAATACGGCCACTAGTACCACGGCTTTTGGTAATACTTCGCCGTGGCCATCATCCTCGTCGGGCGGGTTATCCGGGCTTGGCAGCTTTGGGAACTTTGCGCTACCCGGCTCGACCATCGGGGAGAAGCGTCCTGGAAATCCACGAGGAGAGAGCCGTTTGGCTCATTTGATGCCAAGAGATACCTCCGAAAACGCGACCAACAAGCTCGGTGATGGTTCGACCGCTGCCGATTCGAACCGATCTTGGCGTCCCCGTCCTCGAACCGATACGGACCCGTTTGGCGATGAAGCTCTTTCTGGAAGCGCCGTGCTAGGGGGTGCCCAAGACACAAGTCCTCCTATGTCTCATCCCCAGCTCCACACACAGCTATATGATACGCCCGTAAAGGGATCGGCTGGGGATTTTGGCATGTCTGGACTGAATCTCGGACATGGTGACCCCGACGCTACCCCCCTAAGCCCCTCAGAGACAAATCCTTACCGGAGCCCCCCAGGGGAGCGGGGCGAACATGATGTGAATCCGGACAAACCTCACGGATTTGGCAGTGGTGAACCTATCTCAAATTACGGAAGTGGAATGCCACGGTCTTTCCCACACAACGCATTCGATGGAAGTGATCGGAGCCAAACATCTAGTGTCGGCGCGAAGGCCCATCCTTATGGGAATTTATCTGGGTGGCCACTGACGAGCACACCAGACCGTGAGAGAGCCCCATTCGCCGGCTTTGGTGGCTCCTTATTCGGCCAGATGGGCGACATACAGTCGCCCGGGCTTGGTAACCTGGGAGGTGTTTTTGGTCCTGCGACGACTACTGGTCTTACTGGGTCTGGATCTTTCAGCCGTGGCAGCAAACTAGGCTCCTTGTTTCCTGCTGCCATGCAAGCGCAGATGCAGTCTCACGATACAGAAAGCCTGAGCGATTCTATGTCTGATCTTCGTCAGGCCAACCCTCTTGGTGTCATCGGACGCAACCCCTTAAATGACCACGGACGAGAAACGGAAAGCCCTATGAGAGCCGGTAGAGGGGTTTTTGCGGGTATGTTCGCCCCCCACGCTGAGGGAAATCGCACACCAGTAGCAACAGATCCCGTCCTGCATGGTGGGATATCTGCAGCTCCGGGCCAGGCGTTCACAGCTACGAGCAATGCCCCCAATTATCCTGCCATCCAACCCTCTGAACCCCCTTCGGCCCAGGCACGCACGATGGTGATGCCAGATCGCATGCGCTGGACGTATCTTGATCCCCAGGGCAGTGTTCAAGGCCCTTTCACAGGTTTAGAGATGAACGACTGGTATAAGGCCAACTTCTTCACACCAGACTTACGGGTGAAAAAGGTGGAGGACACGGAATTTGAGCCCCTGGGCCAACTGATCAGGCGAATTGGTAATTCCCGTGAACCTTTCCTAGTACCCCAGATTGGCATTCCCCATGGACCTCCAGCACAGGGTGGTCCGTTTTCACCCAACGCTAGTGGTGTTATCCAGCCTCCTCTTGTAGGCGCATTTCCCAGTTTCGGAAGAACTCTCACTGCGGAAGAGCAGAATAATTTGGAAAGACGCAAGCAAGAAGAGCAGTATCTCCTAGCACGACAGCGCGAGTTTCTCTCCAGCCAGCAAGCCATGGGCAGAATGCCGATGCAAGGTGTCCCTGGCCTTAACCACCATTCCAGCGCACACAGTTTGCATAGCCAACCAAGCTTCGGAAGCATGACATCGCCTATCACGGCGCCACCACAGGCTCCCATCGGTCCCATCGGAACAGGGGGGTCTTTTTTCGATTCGCTAGCCACACGTCAACCCGCCGCGCACGGTAACTCCGGTCCAAGCCTCGATGTATTTCGCGAGGACGAGCTCACACACTTGACCGGTGCCGAGCGCCAGGTGCTGGCTAGCATGCACAACACGGGAGCGTTAGGCGGGAACCTCCCTCAACAATCCGTCGGTGTGCCCTCACCCGAGTCTGGTAACCACAGCCAATTGCCGACAGCTAGCGAGCTCGTCGAAGATGGTGAAGGATTCCGCGACAGGCTGCAAGAATTTAAACAACTTCGTGCGCAACACGATGCCGAAACCTTGGAGCAAAGCCTCACGCAGGGCCAACGACAAGCCACAGATGACACGTTATCGTCCCAGGCTGTTCGATCGCCTCAGGCTTCGGATCCCTCGCTTGCGCTAGAACGATCAAACGAGCCTGATACTGTCAAACACGCCCACAAGAAAGACTCGGCCTCGTCCAACAAAGAGTTTAAGGAATACCAGCAGGCGCAAGCTGTAGCCGCAGCGGCGAAACTCACCGGGCTACCCATGCCATTCCCACCACCGCCGTCGGGTACCCCACTCCCGGCCCCTGCTCCTCAGCGTGTTCGATCCAATTTGCCTGAGCAGTATGCTAATAGCTCTCGATCCGGCACTCCGGATGTCAGCTCTGCTACGTCTACACAACACCCGCCCCTCGCTCCGTGGGCTAAGGATAGCGGTGTAGAATCGCACAAGGGGCCGAGCCTTAAAGAAATCCAACAAGCCGAAGCTGTGAAGGCCGCTAAGGCGGAAGAGGCAGCTGCTCTAGCACGGCGTGTGGCGCTCGAACAGGAAGCAGCACGTGAGCGTGAGAGAGCGGCTGCAGCCGTGGCCGCACCGGGTTTGCCAACCTCGAGCACTTGGGGCACGGCATCTCCCGTCAATACAGTGCCGGTGAGTAGTCCCTGGATCAAGCCTATGGCAGGAAAAGGTAGTGCACCCATTCCACCAACACCGAGCGTGCCATCAGACAAGAAGAAGACGTTGGCAGATATCCAGCGCGAGGAGGAGGCACGTAAGCAGAAGGCGCGGGATCTCGCTGCACAAAGCGGACTGGCGTCGGCGGCAGGTAAGCGCTACGCTGACTTGGCCAGCAAGACAAGTGCTGCGAGCACACCTGGTACGCCTAGTGGGAATAATGCAATTCCAGCGACGGGCGGCGCAGGTTGGGCTACAGTTGGGGCGGGCGGCAAAGTCAAGGCGCCGCCCACGGGTCCTGTCTTGCAGGTTCGCTCAGCTAGTTCCACGGGCCTTAAGCCTGCACCCAGCGCACCGGCCATTTCGCCCCGCCCGACGCTTAAGGGCACAGCCTCGACGGCAGGTGGCGGTCGAACAGAAGCTATGGATGAGTTCAATAAGTGGCTGCAGAGTCAGTTGCTTCGCGGTATTACTGGTGTTACGGACAGTAAGTCAACAAACCCCAGCCTCTTCCGAGGCACATGAACGGAGCCAGTCGACACATATACTAACTTATCTTTGCAGTCGATACCTTCGCATCGACCTTGATGGCTTTTCCTCTGATGCCAGAGATCATCTCAGACGCTATTTACGCCAACTCGAAAACAATGGACGGGCGACACTTTGCGCAAGAGTTCATCCGCCGCAAGAAGCTCGCGGAGAAGGGTGTCGTAGAGAAGCAACCGGCCAATAGCCCCTCTACCGACATTCAGTCCAGTAGCGCGGGTGGCTGGAATGAGGTGGCCAAGAAGAGCAGTCATAAAGACAACACCAGCGACTCTAGTTCGATCCAAGCTGCCGGGTTCAAGGTTGTGCCGTCTCGCAAGAAGGGGAAGAAATAAACAGACGACACTGAGATGAGACAAGTGCTGGTGTCGGAGGTCAGGGGGTTGTGTGTGCTCTACTCTAGGGAAGGCTACATCGTATTGCTTAAGCCAAATGAGACGAAACAGTCATCGATTATATGTATATTCGACTCACAATTCTCGGGTAGTACCTGTGCTCGTTGGGCAGGTTGCTACCTGAAATTGTTTGACAAACATGATGTACTGAGCGAGACTATAGCTTCAAAGCAGAAACCTAGCAGCGGATTTACTTGTGGCGCGCTTGCTAAAAACTACATGTGGTATACCTCTTCAATGCACTGGGTTACATTACAGAAAGAAGGGTTTGTTACATTCGAGTAGATAGCCTGCTACCTTGTCTCGGTAGTTGGTTTAGTTTATGTTTATTCACGCTGTGAACAATGTTGAACCAACGTAGTCTTGTCTCAACGTCATGTCTTGCGAGGGTGCGCCAAAATTGGGAGTTCAAGGGTAATGAGCCTAACTAAGATAGGCTAGACTCATTTTATCGCTACTACTGTAGGTACTCTGTACACCGTACAGCATATTTGTGCCCCTCGATTGCCCCTCCCCCACCATGTCGTATATGCTAATGCAATTTTCTCTACTCATTAGTGTCTCTTTGCGACGCCCGCGAGGCCAACTAATAACAATAATATATGCCTTATTATCCATATAAAGTTCTGAAACTCACTATGAACTATGAATATTTTTTCTTTTATTTACATTTCATCAAGGCCTAGAGGGAACTAATAAGACAAAAAAGTTAAGGGGAGTTTTACACGACTACAACAATAATCAGAATGGAACCTACAAGCCACACCCTGGGCTCGGGTAACGGGGGGTCACCTGGCATCTTTTCACCCGAAGTGATTCTATCTATAGAAAACACTACTTCAGAGAGTAGTCTCAACAAGCTACTAGCAGAAACGCTGTCAAGAGAACTGGTCGATCGCTTCACACAAGACATAGCAGACAGGGAACAGTCGCTGCCTGGTGATCACCAATACAGCACTTCATCGCCAGCCCCATCAACAGAGTTATCCAAGGCAGCCATCAGTCTGGGACTTGCGTCATTGGCTGCTTTCCTGCAAGCCAATGTCACCGGTCCCGTTCTTGATGATCCTCAATCAGCAGACGACATCCTTGTAGAAGCATTCAAGCGTGCGAAGAAATCCCGAGAGTCTACAAACGGAGCCAAAGTTATTGTTGAAGATACCCCAAATTCTGATGTTGACATAGGGAGCTTCCGGTTGCTTTGTCAGCGGTCCCTTGACACCGATGGCGTCTCTCCCTATCCTTATATCCCCTACATTGAGTTTTTCTGTTTAGCACGCTTCCTATTTATCACGAGCAATATCTTGCCATCTACGAAACATCTCGCGTGGATGAGATTCAGGATTCACCTGTGGCATTACAAGTTGCTCACTCAGCCCTCACTTGGCCCCGGCTCTCTCTACACCAAGGGTGGTCGTTGGACTGATGTGGCTACCCTTGAAGAGTTAATTGAGACAAGTTTAACAGAGGCTGAGAGTTCTGTGTTTGAAGCTCGATGTCTTAGTGAGGATGTTAGGGAGTCACTCTGGCCTCCCGAGTCCCAAATTTTATTCCGATTAGAAGAAGCCAATTGCCAAATACTGCTAGGCAATGATGCCAAGGCCCGGCAGGCGCTACAGGATGCTACGAAAATCAGTGGGTTCACCTTCGCCCTCTCTGGGGCGCTGGGGAAGCGAACAAGATTCCAAGAAAATAGTTTCAGTCAATTGGTAGTTCTCGCAAAGAGCCTACACTTGTCATCTGAGACTGCTATAGGACGGGAGGCCAACGAACCCGCTCCACCAGCCCTACCACTCAATGATGATACGTTGTTGGAAAAGATCCAATTCAATGCTGATGAAGGCCCTACTTCGAACTCCTCGCTCCCCGCTCAACTGCGAGACATTAAACCAGATCGCCAGCCGGAGCTTCATCCGGTTGACCAGATTATATTACTTACTGAGGCTACCCTAAAAGATACATTCTCTCCATCTGACTCCCTTACCCTGGAGGAAGTACTTCCCTACGCCGTAAGAGTCATTGATGATAAAACTGTCAATTGGCAGGTCTATACTCAAGCCCTCCTCGTTAGGTCGCGAATTGAGCTGAACAGGAGCCGAACAGTCGAAAGAGGTGTTCTACAGATGCAAGCTGTTGCAGATCAGGTCATCGTTGACACCCAAGATCCCCCTCCCACGATAACGTCCCAGTCAAATTCTACCAATATACCTACAATCCAAGTGAGCTCGGATAGTGGACCCACCACTCACGCTGATGTCAACAAGCCAACATCATTCTTGCCGGCTCCCAAGCCATCTGAGTCGGCAACGCCAGGGGAGCGTCTGCGATATGTGAACGCGTTGGCATCACCGCCACGGTGGCATCTTGAGTCAGAGCTTGCGTATGCCTGGACATCTGTCGGATCGCTCGTTTCGGCGTTAGAAATATTTAAACGACTACGGCTCTGGCCAGAGGTTGCCCTTTGTCTTGCCAGCGCTGCTGCCTCAGACGAGTCGGGCGTTCGCGGTGCCGGAGGAGAAGAGAAGGCCCGCGCTATAGTGAGATGGAGACTGTTTAAGCGGTCGTCCACAGCGGGCGAGACCAAGGAATCTCTAGGGCATATTGACGATGGAGAAGATGTGGATCCTGATTCAATCAAGCCTAGCGACTACTACGGACCGGAGCGGTCACCGCCTCCTCCGAATGCACCTCGGCTGTTTAGTATCTTGGGCGATATGGAGAACGATGCGAGCCACTATGTACGAGCATGGGAGATCTCGGGTCGGCGCTTCGCGAGGGCACAGAAGTCTCTAGGTGAGCTCCATCTCCAAAATAAGGAGTGGAATAAGGCACGCGAGGCCTACCAGCTCGCCGTCGGCGTCAACAGGTTGAGCCCGGAATTATGGAACCGTTTAGGTGACATCGAGCTTCGTCTCGGAAATTTCCCCGACGCGGCCGAGGCCTTCCAAAGAGCTATCGCAACAGCCAACGAAAAAGTCGGCGGCGAAGATGCTCGGACTTGGAGTAACCTAGGCACCGCATTCCTCAGCTGGTATCGCGAAGTTATTGCAGAAGCTAAGATAAGAAAGGAGAGGATAAAAGCTGACGAGGCTCATGATATGGATGACATGACTAGCACGAAGCGAGCTGCAGAACTCGGCCGTTCCGCCTCACAGCTGCTACAGGATTCGTTGACCGCTTTTAAGCGCGGCGCTACCGTCGCCAACACAAACTGGAGGATCTGGGACAATGTGATCACAATCGCGGCGAGCCTCCAACCCAGTCCTGCCTTTGACGATGTCCTCTTAGGGGTCAACAGTATCATTCACATCCGCAAGACAGAGAGCGCACTGGACATGGAAATCCTCACCCTTCTAGTCCGAGAGGTGACCAAGAACGCAGTGCCAGCCAATGGCGGGGACGCCCATATTTACGACCCGCCACGCGGCACGCTGGAAAGCAAGGTCATAACCCTCTTCGAGGACCAGATCGTGCCTCTCATCACGTCCAACTCGGCCTGCTGGGCCCTCGTCTCGCGACTGCGCGCATGGCGCCGCGACTTCCCAGGCGCGCTGGACGCCGCGGAGAAGGCGTGGCGCACGGCCGTCGGCGGCGTCGGGAGCGCGCTGTCGGCGTCGGGCGGCACCGGGCAAGAGCGGAGCTGGCTGACGGATCCCGAGGCGTGGGATGTGGTTGTCCAGCGGACCGAGGAGCTCGTCGCCGCGTACGAGAACTATGGGGCGCGCATCGAGAGTATTGGGGGGAGGTGGAAGGGGAAGGCGAGGAGTGCTGTGAGGAGTGTTATGGGGAAGGCGAAGGAGGCGTGGGAGGGGGATGAGAGGTGGGAGAGGTTGATGGCGATGATGGAGGATTTGAGGTAGATGGGATTTAGACTGGGCAGAGATAGAACTTCAGAAGAAATAAAAATGAGTTGGTGTTGTCCTTCTAGTTTTCGCGATGCATTTGATGAAACGATCGCCTGAGCGTACTGTTTAACTTGCTTGATTATGAGAGAGAATTTTGAAGACTTGATTACATACATGAACGGTTACTAATTTATAAATGTAGTCATGGTAGAACGCTGTGCAGTTGAACTTGACCTTATATTTAATCACGACACTAAGTCAGCGCGACGCACAGGATGGCTCACATACTACGATAGTTGGTTATTTATTTCTCTTATTATTAATCGTCTAACATACTAGCAAGCAAAGAGAGATATCGCTGTATCCCGTGCTGTCTCAGACAGTCGGGTTCGTGATTCAAGTGAATGAGTTAACGCCGGTCTAGTAGAGTATCTGTCCTGTCCTGCCCAACCTGACCAAAGCTAAGCAAACCCATACAGAACCCCGAGGGGTTGGTGATGACTGGCTGCTCCTTACATGAGTAAAACGAAGCCCCCTTTTTTGGTGAACCGAACCGAAACCGAGACATAGGAAAAAGGCATAGATGGGCAGACTGGGTCAAACGGGAGGGGAAACGGGAAACCGTAATTAAATATGAGGGGTGGAATGAGCGAGAATAACAAAACGACGAGAGAGAAAAAGAAAAATAAGGATAAGGGTATAATGCTATGCTAATCCTCAACCAACCCAGGCCGCAACACCCCCAACTCGCTGTGGAATAGTCCTAAAAGACAAACCGATAGATAGACAACACCTGACATAACACACAAAGTCTCACCCCCTTGCCTGGCCGGATTGACGAGGAGGCTGCTCTCGTCTTCATCGTTCTGTTCTGTTTCCGCGTGGTCCCATTGTCTAGTCCCATCCCCCTATCCATCCAAGTAATCAAGCCCGTGGCCCAAGAAACCCGATATCCAAAGATCAGAGTAGCCAGATCATTTCATGTATTCATATCATTCGCCTAAGAGCGCATAAACCCATCCGTCCGTCCGTCTGTCCGTCCGTCCGGCCGTTCATTCATCTATGACCCCCCCTTCCAAAAAGCCTGAGCAACCAACCAACCAACCAGGAAGTCCAAAACTCCGCACCAAAAAGCCGTAGTGTATGGAAGTGAAGAAGAAAAAGGGAGTGATTAGACTAGAAAAAGGGTAGTTTGCCGTACAGTACAAGTGTGTTTCGTTTGTTTCAGAAGCTAGAGAGTGAGATAAAAGAAAATTGGAAACAAGATAGAAAGAAAAAGATCGGACAGACGCCAGGAAAGCCTTGGGAATGGAAATGCAATACGCCTCCGTGTATGATGGCAGATGTGGTTGAGTGATTGAATTGTTTCTAAGTAAAGCAGACGCCGATTCGGATGTTGGTGCATTCGTGGCGATCGGAGTGGCCATCTAATAATATCTGAGCTTGCATGGTAGTAGGGGTGGTGGTTTGTTGATGACGATGGTGGCTAACGATGTGGATACATGCTAGACCGCTCCTTGCGAAGTGCATACCAAACCCTGTATGATTGAGTGACATGTCATCTGTATGTGTACGACTCTAAGGACTGCCACTGAGGGTCGGATCGTGCCGGGGATATCTCATGCACTTGGATTAAGAGCAGTCTTTTCATAATGCGGCAGAGTCCGTTGTGTTAGACATGCATCGGAGCGGAGTTTAAACCCCTTGCGATATCGATGGGATAGGTAATTGGATGGGCAATGGGAATTCCCCTGTGCTGCTGATCCATGGAGAATACTCTTGCCAAGACTTGAAGGGGGCGGCGGGGCCATGAACCAGGATCACGCTCGCGTTTACATACTTGTACGCATCTTATCATTGGGTACCTGATGTAGCGTGATGCTGGTAGGATATATCCAGAGTGTTTAAGTAAGTGTGATGATTAAGTAGGGAGTAGATGTGTGCGTAGAAAGTAGTTAGGCAAGGCGTAAGTAATAAAATGGGATAGTAAGAAACGAGGAGATGGAGTCGTGGGAAGAATCGCCATTGGCTCCCGGATAACCCAGCTGACCCTCGATGTAGGTTAATTCAACCCCCCACCACCCTCATGCACATGCGCGTGCGCGTGCATACATCAGGCACATAGGCAGGCTGCGTCTCCTTATGTCTTCTCTCCTGCTCGTCGCGGCGAGTCACAAGGAAGCACAATAATGACCCCTCAGTAGCGCCAGGGGGAGGGTATATGACCAGACCAGGCTAGGGAGTAGCAGTCGTGACATGGACGAGGAGAAAAAAAAGGGGGGAAACCCCACCCCCTTGGGTAAGCGGAAAGGGGAGGGCGGAGAGGCTGCCAAGGCGCTGTGTCGATCGAGCAGGTGAGGAGTCCGTGTCAGCGACTTCACCCGGTGCATGACTCGAATGATCATAAATGGTGGCATTCGCCCGCTGATTTCACCCGGGACGACCTCTCCCCTTTGGCATGCGCGCCCACGTCACCACGTGTGGCGAGTAGATGGGGGAGGGGAGGGGGAGAGCTCATCGACACCACGCTATTCACGGTGGTGGCCGCCGCCGCCGCCGTACGCACTGGTGCCGTACACGTGGCTGGGGTGCTGGTGGCTCGCGTACGCGGGCGTCGTGGGCGCGTCGCTGTAGCCGTCCCAGCGATGGCTGTGCGACGGCATGCCGTAGTTGTGCGCCGAGTGGCCCGAGTAGGGGATGCTCGGGATGCGGATGCCCGCCGACTGGGGCGAGTGCGACTTGAGACTCGGCGACAGCGTGCGCGCCGTGTAAGGGCCCCAGCTCGACGGCGCCCCGGACAGCGATCGCGGCGAGGCGAGCGGCTGGGAGTCGTGGTGCTGGTAGCCCGGGTCTGGCATCGTGGGCGTGTGAGGTGGGCCGTAGAGTCCTGGGCTGGCGGCGCTCACGGGCGTGAGTAGCGGGGGAACGGATGACGGGTGGTATGGAGGCGGTGCGTGGTGGTGGCTAGATGGATTTGCTGGAGATGCGGACTGGAGTTATTTAGAGTGTTAGCTAGAATACGAAATGCGCGATAGTAATACGGTAAAAAGGGGTTCGAAGAGAGTTCAAGCACAGGTGGAAAAGGGGGAGGGTGTCACTAATCCAAAACTCCACAGAGCTAGGGAAATACGGACAAAAATGACAGATGATAGAATCCAATGTAACAAAAAACACTAGAAGATCGTTAACTTACGTATTTCGAAATAATCTTCTTTAAAGCCGGGGCTAAGATCTTCCAGGGGAACACCTTGACGTCCTTCTCGATATTCCGAGGCCTCGGATTCGGGAAGCCCATAATGACCTTGAAAAATTCCTCGCTGTCGGCCTTCGCCTTGCTCACAGTCAGGGGGCGGAAACCTTCTAGATTCCGGCGGATGCGGTTCTTCTCGTCGACGAGGAACCGGCCCGGCGCCGCCACCAGCTGCTCCAGCAGCGAAATGGTGTCCACGCTGGTGACGAAACACTCGCGCTTCTCGGCCCAGTAGATGCAGCTGATGCAGATGCTGTTCGGCGGCCGTTCGCTGGCAGATACCGCCTTGAACGTTATCGACAGCGTGCTACCTGACTGCTTCTTGTTGAACAGCACAAGCCTCCTGCCGCTCTCGCACTCCTCGGACGTCCAGTTGCTAGCCATCGACTCGAGGTCTCCGTTGATCTTGAGAATCGCCTTAGTTGAATACAGATGGTAAGGGTTCATCGATGAGCCTCCCCCACCGGCTGAGGCCTGGAGCGTGCTCGTCCTGATGAGCGCCGGGGTGTTCGATGCCGGTAGGGGTAGCGATGTTACGGCAGAACGCGCGACAGTCGACGTATGGTGGAGGGTAGGGGGGCTGCGGGGGGACACGAGAGAAGGCACATATTGACCACCCCACGACGGGGTCTTCAGCAGCGGCGGCGGGCGAGGGTAGTCGGCGCCGTAGGAATGGCGAGGATACGTGGACAGCATGCTGTTGTTATTATTGTTGTTGTTGGAGCTGGGGTAGACTGAGGCGTCATAGTTGGAGGCGACAGCCTGGTGCGTTGTCGGAGCGTAGGGATATGTATTTGTAGCGGTAGCCGCGGCCTCGCTGAGCTGATCAGCCTCTTGTTTCAAGTGCCTGGGGGGAGTTGCATGATGCGGTTGCGGCTGGTGCTGCTGCTGGTGTTGGTGCTCCTCCGCATGTGACCCGGACGAGAGCTTGCGCGTGATGTCCTCATGGGGCCCCTCTGCGCTCATCGCCTGTGTGTCATAGGAAAACGTGCCTACTTCGACGTTGGCCAGCGTCTGTCCGTCTGGGCCCTCGATCAGAAGTGATATAGGCACGTTGCCGCTCGGGATCCTCGTGTCTTCGAGCTGCGGTGCGTCTCCGCTGACAACGTAGCCAAGACCGCTGTTGTCGCTGTCGTCCCGGACCGCATGTGTTGGGCTTCTGTGTGACCCGAAGAGGAACTGACTTGCAACGTCGGTCAAATCGTAGGGCGACGAAATCTTGATGACTACCTTGGTCCCGAAACCACCACATGTCGGTTGATATGAGGTCACTGTCGGCACAACCGGCGGCATATACTGGGTTGTTGAGTTGTTGCTCGCGAATGCTAGGTGGTTGAGCTGGGATGACGCCGCATTTTCTGTCTGCTGCGTAGTAAAAGTCTGCCCCGCGTAGTGATATTGGGGATCTGGGTATGATCTCGGCGACTCAAAGGCTATAAAAACATTCATGGTCAGTCCGATCTCTATAGCTAATGACCGCCAAGTCTAAACTCCACCTTCCACCCTCTCAGCCTGGAAGCCGTGTACTTGTGCAACCACACATATTTTACCCAGCCACCGTATAAAGGCGTCAGAGAGAATGCATCTGATGATGCCCCACGAAAACTTGATTTACATCTCACCCAAGGCAAGGATTCATAGCTATGACTTACAGTGCATCTGGGGCGGTTCTTGCTTCACGCACGCCTCTATCCCAAGCATGCCAGGCGGGGAGTCCCCACGAGGATCTCCCCCGTTCACTCTGGCAGCGGCTTCCTCTTCGTACCGGAGCGTGACCGTCTCAGGAGACTCGATCGCGTCCGCGTCGATGATTATCGGCCTCTGCGGATGATACTGAGGCTAAGGGAGATATCTCGTCAGTCAAGTGTGCTACGCCCTAGAGACATCGTGGTCGACCCGCGGAGAGGTCCTGCCATGACTCACCTCGAAAAGCTTGTAGGCTGGGTAGTTAAACTTAACAGCCGACATCAAGATACGTCTGCGAGGAACAAGTTCTGAGATAGGACGGGTAGGGTTTGTTCCAAGTGGAACGAACGAACCAACACCTTGTTTCGGGAACAGGTATTGGAGAAGCTCAAGGGGCAAACCGGACGACACAAGATAATTAGATAGAAGGATCCGTGTGTCTATGTTGGCTGGAAGGTAGGTATAGATGTGTGTCTATGGGCAAGGAGGGAGAGACGGGGAATGGGGGGGAAATTTTGGATGAATGTTGGCTTGCTGATGGGGCTTGTTGCTGTTCCCTTCTTGGTAGGTTTGTCTTAGAAATAATCGAGTCTATCCGACGATCTGCTGGTTGCTTTTTACGCTGTTGCTCCCCCTTTTCGTCTGACAGACTAAGTGAAACAAAAACGCCCTTGCGAGGTTGATGGTATGCTTTCCTGATCAAGGGGGGGTGGTGGATAGGCGGGCGGCAACAGACCAGAACAAGGCAGTTGTAGATCTAGTGCGATTGATCAGAGACCGCAGCTTGATTCTACGGCTGGCCTGGGCAGATTAATAGGAGTAGCTTCCCTTTTCTCACCAGACCCAGAGTCTTTGATAGACAAGTTCACAGGGATGGAGGGCTGTTCCAACGTCGTTCATTGGCCCAGTTAGGTAGTTGACAAACTGATTCTGAGTCGGGTCTCGGAAACTGGAGGTGTTCAAGACTTTTCCCTCCCCGCCTCAAAGAGGAAGTCAATGCGCGGGTATCTGGTATCTGGTGTCTATGTCGTATTAGTTTAATAAGAGATGCCTCGCGTTCCCAAGTATATCCCCGCAGCTCATGAGGAGGAAGGTTTTCTGTGGGAAAATAGGAACATGAGAACATGGCAGCGCAACAGCAGGCTAGACCGACAGTTCTTATTACACAATTGGCATTAGGGGGATCTGAGGAATGATATATATGGGGAATGCCAGCGCAGGAACAAAATAAACAGGGGGACCCGTCACTTACACCCAACAGAAATAGATACAACCGAAGCGGTCTTCGATTGACTGTGGAGCTGTCGTTCACTTTCATGCAGGCACCCCGAACCTGGTTCGCATGAGGGTGGTTTGGATGGGCTGCAATCAGATAAAGGCAGGTAGCCGGAGGAGTTCGCGCGGTGCAGGTGCTAAAATTGCTGCGTAGCTTGGGTGAAGGTGAACTAGAGGCGCACACAGCAACGGCCGATGAAGGGACAGGGTAAACGGTCCGTAAAGAAACTGCGGCTGTTGGAAAGACTGCGGGCAAACGCTCGCTAGGTCAGTTTAGTCTCGCGATGGTGGTTCTTTCTGGCGATAGGGGAAAAAAACTGAGACGCTGTTCCTCAGACTGGGACAAGAGTGAAAGGAATTCGGCGGAGGGGGGAAACAGGGCGAGATAAAGGGTCAGGTTAGGAGAGTCAGAGAGAAGCAAAAGACGAGACACATTGCCTCAGTCGGTTGGATAAGTAGATGGCAGTTGACTTTTGTAATGCTGCAATGGGGCTGCGGTTACGAAAAATCCACAGGAAGGTCGGCGGATATGAGACTATTACGGATACACATACGGACAACGATGGCCGGGTACCTTGCTTCTCGCCTCTCGGCCGTTGATCTCAAGCCTTCTTTCCCTTCTCAACCGATTTCGTTTAGGATTGCCGCTCTCAAACCATTCAATGGGTCTTGGCAAGAAGTGAATAAGTTGCAAAGAGGTGCGTCTATAGACTATAGCTCGCAGAGGCGCTAGGGGAGCCCTCAGGTTCCTTGGTCTACTTGGCTTCGGCGTTGCTGTGGTTCTTTTTTCTCCCCTTGACTCTGCTGCTAATGAGTCGGGCAGTTGCGTGTTGTATACTATTCCAATCAATGGCGGCCGTGGACACAAATAGTAAAAGCGTCTAGTGGGTACCAACCGTCCGCTGGCAGGGATTTGGCCGTTAATCGTTAATGCTGGGCTCCCAATGTCTCGCACGAAGCTGTAAATCATGCAAGGATGTTCATGTTGGGGTGGGAAGAGGGAAATCCAGACAGTGTACCAGAGGCCTGATATGGGGGACATGAAGCCATTTCCCCCACAAACCAACGTGGGCAATAGACGGCGGGTCGAAATGGCCCAATGCCGATAGACCATCATAGGTTGGCAGATCCCTCTGAACACATAGGCCAGAAAAAGAAGAAGAGGCGTAGGGACCAAGCCCAAAGGAGTAATTCAAGGTGAGGGAGACAGCAGGACAAGCATCAAGTCCATTGGTGACTCGGTCCTATTAGGTCCAAGTATCACTGCGCCTAGTGCACTGGCTGGCTGTGCCATCAGCTAAAAAATAAAAAATATGACAGAGATTTATCACATTTACTGATTAATGCCCATGGCAGCTGGAACAGGTAAGGTCGCGTTGGGCAAGACTACGTACTGGTATGCATACTGTAGGCGGCGTACTGTAAAGGTGAGTAGGTAACAAGGAAAATGACGAGAGAGGGAGACATGCACGCTGTTAACCGCATACCCGGTAGTCCCAGGACCAGGTCACAGGTATCTGGCAGCGAGCCATGTCTGAGTATTACGCACTATTACCAATTAGTTGCAACTGAATGGCTACGATGATGATACATCCTAACCCTCTACAGTCCCATAAGGCGTTCGTTCTTCATGACAATATGGCCGTATTATAATTACCGTGAGACCAGTATAGATACTCTCTTGACTCTGCTACACTAGTACCAGAGAATACCATGTTAGTCAGTATCGTGAACCTGCTTGCCTCGGGCCCGCTGCGATCGGGGCCAAGGCGATTATATTGTTCATCACATGGCGAAATTTCCATGTATATGTCATATGCAGTAGCATATACATTCCCCGTCAGTAGATACATGAATGCACGCAAAAGTCCCGAAGTTGGCATTCGAGCATCCAGGGGGTGCCTAGGCCAGCAGCGCTTTGGCAGCGAGAAATAGAATCATAGAAATCTGACCCTGTATGGCTGCACTCCCGAAAAGGGAGGGCCGGCGCATATAATTGGTGCTTTACGAAGGTACTTATTGGATGATCCGCTTGGCTATCGTCCCGGCCGATCGAAGATCCACGGACAGGGGAAAAGGAAGGCGAAGCTGGCAGATAGCTATGTATGGAAGTATCTAGCTGGGATCGAATGACCGGGGGGGGCGTCATTGTACCATCCTACCGTGCGTATGTGCTTGTGGGTGTGTGCAGTAGGTAGCATCGAGCTCGTGGCCGCATGTGTAGGCACTCGTTTAGATATGTACATGTTGGCTTTTTATTAGTCCAAGCAGTGCACCCCAGCGCCGGCGGAGCTTGCTGGGGAACGTCAGTTACACCGTCATCCAGTGTGTGATACATAGCGAGATTTGCTCATCTCACCTTATTCGGGGTCAAATCAAAACGACGGCATCGTCGCTAGCAGGGGCCGTCACCGAGCACACGACTTCACTGGAGGCCGTGTTCAGTGCTCAGCTAATTACAGCGGCTTGAGTATGGCCACCCTACCTGTCGCTTCAAATTTTGGCCGGCTAGGTATTATTGTGTAGCTGACGGCAGAAAAAAATTCAACACGATTTCCAGCATGGCCGAGTTTATTACCACATAGCTTTGTCCTTGATGGACTGAATAGCTGGACACGAATGCCTCTTCTAGGTGCCCCCGGCCAACCAATTACGACATGGGAAATCGAGGGGTCTAGTGCGATGCAAAACATTCCGGCTTTCGTTTTTTCCCACTCCTGGAATGTACCGGTATCCGGGAGCTAGCAGTTAATGTATGATCGGTCCATTGGAAGCGGATATCAATTCGAGCGCTGCTGCTGCTACTACTGCGGGAGCGTCATGTGTGGCTGATACACACCGCCCACTATCAATAGCTACGACAGTTGAGGTGATAGTGCTCGGAATTTGTCCACCGACACACGACACTGTGTTTGGTTCTTCCGCTCCAGCCGGAGACAATGGATCACATACCTCAACGCCAATTCAGACACTGTAGTTCGGCGAACTGTTTCTCAATCTTATCGTTGACAAATGGTTTTATGTTTCAAGATCATCACGGTCGAATTATTCAATAACCGGACGTCTAATAATCCATTGCGGTATTGCTTGTGCTGGTTAAGTTCAATTGTTTATTTCTTCCTCCAACCTCGATTACTTTCAAGTTTCCTCGGTGTGAGAGAAGTCTGTCTATAATTATCACGTCCGCTCATCCGTCTATATTCCTATCGCGACAGCGAGCCTATCAACTTTAGACACCCCTTTCCCACAGGCATTCTCGATATGTACCTCGATGGTATATAATAATCTACTGCATAACTATTCCATTGTCCGGTGCTTCCTAGCGGCATGGCTCAATTTAGCTGCCTACCGAAATCCACGGCACTCATTACACCTCTATTATTGAGCGAGTGACCTGTATTCAATGATACAAGTCATATATACAATGCAGGAGACAAGCAGTGGACAAGCAGTGACTACAGTGACTCAGATGCGGATCTTACCGTACCGTATCAAATCAAAGGGGTGCGGCTAGGTAGACCCTTGTCAAAAAACCATCGTTAAAATACGCCACGCTCCAAACAACTTCCTAGTTCGCCTACCGGTAGGTATGCTGACTACTCCGACTAGGGTTGCCGTAAAATAAACCAGCCTGCATTCCCACAGAAGTGGGCGAGGTTGTTATGACAGCAATCGAGCGTTTAGCGAAAAGCGAAAAGCTAGCTTCGCCTGGAAGGCCAGAATCCCGGGCCAATGCTTGCCCTTATCGCCTGCTGGTTTCCGTCTACTGAGTCGAGGTTTCTACAAAGTATTTCATGTATTTCGTGCATCCGTCGTTACACTTAGTGGCCGAATCCTCGACTACGGCCGTACATGGAAAATCATGAAGACTGCGATTCCTGAGAGGTTAAGCTGCTCGCTCTGGTCGTGGATACCGTGACCGCGGAGATATTGCGTCGAACTATAGACTTTGGCATCATAGACTATACAATCATGTGAATGGCCGTGTAACAATGAACGAATTGGAGCGAAGTCAGCTTGAATGTCGGTCACAGCACGACGTGAAAATAACGAATTAGCTGCTCACTAACTAAATATCTGGGGTCCTTTAAAACCAGCACATATTATTATCCATTGCAACATTGTGCTTCGTGTGCTCGGCTAAAATCGACTGAGACAGCAACTTTCGCCTTGAAGAATGAACATAACATTCCACAAACCGTTGAACCAATGCATCCCTGGATGGCTAAGCCCTCCTAACCTACAATTGATGGTACGGAATTTAATCCAGCTAGGTATGTGCTGTAAGCCTACAAAGCTTTGAGTAAGGCCACGCTCGAGCTACAAAATGGCTTTTGTGGCAGATGTTACGTCTAAGTATTTAGAATGACATGGTGGAACTATGCGTAGTTCCCAGGACTCTGGTGTCAGGACTTGCGGATCTGAGTCTGTCTGACGGGAGCAAAGACCTTCCATCTAATGGACATACCCGCGACAATAGGGAAAGACAAGGATGGAAGTGGCGTGCCCATGGTCCCCCAACATCCAGGTCCCAGGAACAGTGTCTCTGGCAAATCCCTAATTATGGTCCACGGCTGGCCGCATAACCACTCGTTACAGATTTGCCGATAAATCGCTGTGGTACGCGTCCCAAGCCACTGAAACAAGACAATCGAGATTCTTTAATGGGAAACGAATCCCATTTTTAGTTCTGAGATAGATGAACTGCATTTTCTTAGCGACTGGGAAACATCTCTCAGCCCGAGGTTGTGTCACTGGCTCCAACTAAGCGGTACGTGTGCAACTCTCGTCTCACCACCGATGTAACCAAAACAGTTTATTCTGCTCTATTCAAAATGTAAGAGCTCAAGGTGCTCTATGAAGATTCCTGGTCCACCTTGCTACGAGAGCCAGTCACGTAAATCACTTTAGTAGTGCTTAGGTCGTTTATGAGCGACGAGAATTCGTTCATCAGTTAATGGGTTTGCTTGCATAGCAAGCCCTAGTAGTCTATGGGCTTTGGATGGTTATTTGTCACGCACTTGAAGATCTGTGTCTGCGTGTCTAGTCAAAATGTAAATGGGTGCGTCATCCATATGATCAAGGGCGGTTAGCAGGTATGCTCTAACTACCACGATTTTCTCGTGAGCCTTCTTTATGCCATGCCTAACATGAACTTTGGTCCTAATCTCTGTTGCTCGCCGCGTAATTCGGTATATCTCAGCGAGTAATTCTGCAGCTGTAGAGACAAATAGCCACTCGGCTCAGGCCGAGGATGGGTCGGCCTATTTGTGACAGGGTTTCAGAGGTTATTTTGTCTGACCCAAGGCTACAGGGGATTAATATCTTTGGGATGGACCCAGAAGGGTCAGGCCATACACGCGAGCTTCAAAATGGGTAGTACGTTAATTTACGCAGAGATAAGTGTTTATGCCGACGTGACTAGAGTTTGCCCTCGCAAGTCACCGTCCTGTTTCTAGGACTCTATATACGGCGTAGATAATAGATATTTGATGTCTTTACCTCAAAATGGACACTGTCGTAGTAATATCCCAGGCTTGTTGAACTATCTTGAGCACACACACGAGCGTACGATTAGCTACTTTGTAATCACAATATGCCATGGTAACCGCACACCAGGCTGGCCAAGAAAGGTAACGACAAACGAAAAAATCGCATAGCTGCACCGAGATCATGCACGGACACATTTACTCCGTCACAGATCTCGTGAGCTCCCTTGTTGAGCTACCTAGATCCTGGCGGTTGGAAGCCTGCAGAATCACTCGAGAAGTAGTGCGACGGACACAACAGCGCCACAACCAACCAATGGCGACAGTTTTCCGCCTATCGATTTAGGCAGGTAATAAGTATTTTCAGAAGCTTGTGCTTCTCAGAGAAGGGCCTGAACAGACCTTTTAGGTAGATCATCATAACGGTTCTCAAAAGGCCCCCCAATTTATATTCGCATCATCTCGTTCACTCACTAGTACCAGCATCACCTTTCTGAAATACTGTATCCGGCGTTTACTAACTATTTCTTTAGGCGGACAGTGTCGATATTCCCATTATTAGCACCGGCATCTTGGGTCTCAATCTCCCTTGTGCTACCAGAAGCGGAGTATCATTTTCCCAAGGCACATTACATTTACCGCACTCATTTAAGGTCATCAAAACGCAATCTGGTGCTAACAATTCGCTGGCGCTGTGACCACGGTAACATGCCCAAAGTTGATGCTTTCAAATTGTAAGGATTGTACGAGTTAAGTCCATTCGTAACAGATATCTCTCGGAGAGGCTCGAACACAAACATTCTAGTCTTCTCGGTACTATGGTGTTGCCGGTGCAGAAGTACTTCTATATGTCCATCAAGTACCTGCCGACCTACCCTCAATACCCGCCATCAGCCCACCCATCGACACATGACAAATCAAAGCAGGTAGCCAGTAAACAATACTGACCATGCACTATGTGACACGGCTGACATCTACCTACAGTAGCTTTAGGCCAGGTCACACGATGCATATGAAAGCCTGTGGAATGTCGCCTATGCCAATCACCATATTGAACAGCTATCCACACAACCTTCGGCTACTTTAGCTTACCGAACCTCTGGGTCCAACTGTCGGGCCTTACATGGGGTTAATCGACTTGGGTTAAGTTAAGTTGCAGTGACTAGGGCCTTAGTTCGTAGAACACACTGCGCGGAAAGGCAGCCAGCCGTCCGATGTACCTGATCTCGGTTTTGTCCCTCGATCCTGCAACTACGCGTGGTGCCCCGACCCTGCCTATATTTACGCCCGTAAAAATATAGACGAGGCCGTAGGTATAGCCACTAAAACGAGCGCGAAGAGTAGTAGGGCATGTGTGGCCTCGGTGTTGACTCCATACAATGGGGGAGAGGTGGACCGACACTGCGTAACGATCAAGGAGTGGACGAGAGCGAGGTGCATTAGACGAAGGCTTACCAGTGGGACTCAGTTCTGTCATTACCTGTCATCGTCGACGAGGGATAAGATTGCCTAATGCAGCTTCATAGGAGACTAAATCCTTAGGCTCTATTCTACCCCTATTTTACTTAACTTAGGTCATCAAGGATGAGGGAAAGTGACGCCTCCGGACAACCCGGGGGCGAGGGATCAACGGGATGAACTTGGTCCGGCGAGCAGTGCCCCAGACTCTCTGTAATTAGGGGATGGGGGGGGGCTAGAATGCGATAGCAAACTAGTTAATCTCTCTGCACGCTGAGCGCCAAACGCAACGACGTTCTTGACATGGCTCGGCTACCTACGTGTCTTTATTATAGAGGTGAAACCGTTACCGTTGTCCTGGGACCAGGTGGCCTACAAAAAAAGCATTACGGCATCTCATGTAGGCAGGTTACCGAATCCACCGAATATCATGACTCTTCTCGGCCCCCATACGACTTTGTAATCGGTTGGATCACTCATCAGAAAATGGGCGCTAATGTGGTTTAACAAGTCACTCTTGAAACTTGAAACTTGCACGAACATAAACTGCCTCAGTGAGGATGACCAAATAAGAATATAGTGTTCGTGTTTCTGAAATGGCACAAACATACGAAAATAGAGATCCCTACGGTTTGTGTAGACAGTTAGATGACCCAAGTGTCCAAGTCTCCCCCCGCCAGAGGGAGAAGAATCGAATCGATGTCTCAGATATCCGCGAACACTACCCACGTGGGATTTGTGCTCACCATCCGTAGAATGAACTGACTGCCGGCATACCATCCATACTCCAGCTCCCAGAATCGGCAAAGAAAATCGCCTTAGTTTCATGAATGGTATCTGGATGCCACCATGCACCCTGCAGCAATTGCCGGGAGGGCGGACCATCAGATCATCCATTGCCGCAGCTATCGCAACACATCAGTCGTTGGGGAACAAATAACCACCACCAGAATAGCACGAGGAGGGGGGAAACATTCCCTTCTCATGCTCACCAGAGCATCTTCTCAAGGACTAGATAAGGTATAGTGTATGCATGTAGCCGCACAGCAGACCTCCCGTACAGGGGATCGCTGGATCGGAGTCAAGCACTGCTTGATCTCGGGTGACGAACCCCACGGGCTTTGAGGACGAAACAAAGAGGCACACATACCATCATGTCTGTTGCGCCAGTAATTTGTCGTACCTACGATCTAGTACATCGCACATGCAGGAGCGAAAGTAACCATCGAGCGTGTAACCCTGTGATGTCTTTGCGATGGGTCTGTGTAAAAATAAGTACGATCGTCATTCGATTGAGGAGGTTATCGACAGGACGTTGCCAGTTTCGAGATTTCAGAGAGCAATGTACAGTACTGTAACATGGACTGTGCAGCCTGGTGGTATCCCCTCCCTCTAGGCGGCCGACTGCGTACACTAATGAGTTCCTACGTACTCTCTATCACCAGCATAGTATTGCACACACGGTACAATCAGCCGTGCAGTCAATAGTTGAGGGGCTTCGGTATTTATTCTCTGGCCGGGGAATCCTAGTCGGGATACAAGTCACTGGAATGCTGCGAGGTAGGACTTCGCTAGTTCCAATGGCTCGCTGTCACGCTCCTCTTTTTCTTTTTCGGGCCTCCGCGGCCGGAGGAGCTTGCTTGGCTTGGGTTGGGGAGAGAGGCTTTTGTGACCAGCGAATAGGGGTCAGATATCAGCGAACACCGCTCTTTCGGGGATGAACCCACGGAGTGTGGCCGGTCAGGGCTGCGATCGCTTCCCCGAGGTTGGCCTGATGCTGCTGCTCTTGACACCTCATACACACCGATACATCATCGTGCCCTGGGGACTCCTACTTAGTGTATTTTGTCTGTTCTAAAAATGGGCGTATAATAAGGTCCATGACACCGCGATACTTCATACTAACCAGCGAATTCCAATAGTATTATGAATATTCGAATTGAGGCAATTATTATCGAGTACGCCTCACGAGGCACATATAAACGCCGAAGGCTGAACGCTATGCTCTCGCTTTGATCGCAAATTCTAACCTATTAGACACACCATAGCGTAACATCACATGGACGTAATAGTATACAAATAGCGACAACAACATCGTAGGATCCGGTCTCAATCCACTATCAGGACTAGTGTATACTCGACATCACGAATGCGGAAAAACAATATATCAATAGGTGGCTGATGTGGAATCCAATAGGCGTTAAGCATGCCACGGTTCGCTGGGTTTCCCAGGCTGAAAGCGAGATACGAGAAGACTTCTATTGTACCCGAAAAAGTGGAAGAGTATAATATGCATGGATTTTCCTTGATTTACGTATCACTTCCCATGTTCTATTGTACACATGAATAGCCGAGCCGACAACTTACGTAGCATCCTGCAGACTGTTGTAACAAACCTATCGGCAAAAGGAGGTGAAAAGCAGGTGAAAAGGAGGTGAAAGGATTCGAACCACATTCCAGGCCTTCCCAAGTCGTGGTGGGTCATGGGTCTAGCTGGTTGTCTATTGTTGCACAACGATCCAAAAACACGTCAGTTGGGCGATTCTGCGCAGGCAAATACACATTGCCGTCCTTGCTTTGTCATTGCTACCATAGTATAGACGTATCAATGACTAGGGCTGTAATACAAGAATACAAGGTGTCGACGTGGCATCGTGGCAGGCTTCCTAGCCGCCCACGACTACGTTTATGTTGCTCAATAACTCGGCCTTATACTATTTGAAGGTCAAATGACTAACTAATATTAGCACCGCTGGTACAAACAGACACCTAGCGGGTGAGCAATATCTGACCACTTTGAAGTTTGCGCGGATGATTGGAATCCTATTTGGCCGACATAATGAACAACCAAGCCTCACTATAGTTAATACTAACTTACTATAAACTTTCTTAGGTAGTACGAAACTCTGCAAGAAATTATCCTTGTATTTGGTTATGCTGCGGCTCTGTAAAGGATTTCTAGAAATAGCAGGCCACATAATATTAAATCTAGGCGTGAACGTAAAGTGTTCGGGCCTGGATAGGCTTCGTGGCTAGTGACGATTAAAGATCTAATATCTATTAATAACCTTGTCGACAGGTCTTCGTGACTGCGATTATATTCTTTCCAGCAGATTTATCCTTAGCCTCCGGGGGTTTCAGGTGTCGGCTAAGAGCCTACAAGCAACTCGAAGTTTCGAGGCGTTCTAAACACATGAGTAGACGAGTGACTTTGAACTTCATTATAGCGCACTGCCTATTCACCTGCCATTAGAAGGCTAAAGAGAACTACTAGGAGGCATTGAGCTACTCAGCAGATATATTCTAACTGGTAGATAAGACGTGTTGACTTTTTACGATTACCCCCACCGCGAGGCTGAAAGATGGTGGTAGAATGATTCATTCTCTTGACAGCATCACTTTACCCTCCACGAAAACCACACCATGTATAATTACAATACATGCGATCATAGAAAATGGAGATTTCATTGATGAAGCTTAGTTAAGTGGGTTTTTCGTTGATTTTTTTGCTATATATCTCTAGTGAGCACACAGCCTGTCTAGGGCTGGGATTAGGAGAAGGCTGCCAGACCCTCTTGACTAATGGATTGATTTTATCATGAAGTATTCATGAAGTCCTTGGATGACTGTAGGATTGTGATCTGAGTCTGTAGGGTTTTACACGATCCGTCTCAGTGTAAAACAGCAGGACAAGAACGTAAGCTGAACAGAACGAGGCCGCCATAATTACGGACAGACAGCCCAGTCCTGTTCAAAGGGGGGAAATTACTGTATTCTTCTCCGGATACACGAGATGCTCTAAGTGATCCAGGGGCTTGGGATAAGTGTGAACAGTTCGGTTTATATGACTAAAGATATTACATCCTGACCAAATTTGTACATGGATAATTATCAAATACCAATCTAGATAATTTGTTTTTTTAGGTCGCAGAAAATATGCTTTCCTGTGTCAGTCAGGCTAGCCGGCCGGCTGACGAATGTCCCATCTGCTCGAACGAAGAGGTCCTACCACAAACCATCTCAACTTGGTAGGTGACGCCAGCTTAAGCTGAACTATAGTGAGATCTCTCTCGTTTCAAATATACACGAGGCCTCCTCAAGTGCCGGGAGAAACATTTTTTCGTGACTCCATGTCTAATTCAGAAATGTCCCTGAAACGGAAGGTCTATGAGCAGGGCTTCTTCACGTGTAACGAAGCACGACTCGAGGCTGCGGGGGGGTAGGTAATGCAACAGGTAGAGAAAGAGGCACGGCGGAGGCAACCCCTTTATTTAGGGAGGGAGCCCGAGGCGAAGGACGCGCATCAAATCCCGGCTATGCAACCACACTGAACCCAAAGGATCCATCAAAGACATCGAGGTCTTCGGGAACCTTGCCCCCCCGCATGGCCTTCAGCACGTGGAGCTCGGGGACCTTGGCGGACTGGTAGAACTTGAGGAGGTTGTCCATGTCCTCGTCGGTCAGGGCGCACATGTCGTCCCAGCTGTAGGCGTCGCTGACCCTGGTCATCCAGCGCATGCGCCTGGGCCCGTCGTCGGGGCCGGGGGCGGCCTGGCGCAGCTTGACGCGCAGCTCGCCGACGCGCTCGACGGCGTTGCCGACGCCGGCGGGCAGGGCGCCGCCGATCCAGCGGCGGATGCTCGCGGCGAGGCGCGGGCCCTTGCCGTTGGTGCTCACCATGATCTGGAGCGGGCCGTCGCGGTGCACGCTGCCGAAGTAGAAGTCGCACTCGGCGGGCACGTCGGCGATGTTGGCGGGGATGCGCCGCTCGCGGCACAGCTTCCAGATCTGCGTGGACGCGGCGGCGTCGTCGACGGCCACGAGCACCAGGGCGGGCGGGGGCGCCGTCTCGAGGTCGGCGGGCGCGAACACGCGGTCGACGTGGGTCACCTCGTTGCTGGCGATGCGGTGGCGCACTTCGGGGTTCAGGCCGGAGGACGGGCACACGACGACGACGTTGGCGTCGGCGTTGAGGACGTTGAGGATCCTGCCGGCGGCGACCTGGGTTGGCGAGGGTGTTAGCAATGTGCTGTTGTGGTTTTTAGAGATTCTAGATGGAGACGGGAGAGAGGAAACAGTCGGATGGATAGGAGTATAGAGTATCAGCATTAGAAACTTTCGCTCACCTCGCCGCCGCCAACAACCAGGACCGTCTTATTCTTGACCTGCCAGGCCAGGATCAGACTCCCACCGCCTTGCACGTCGGGGAATTTTTGCTGCTCTTTGGTGTTGGCCATGTTGGCTGATTGCTCATGGCAGCCGGGTCTTTTTCGACACGTTACGTCAGGGGATGATTGATTATAGGAGGTCGGCGTAAGGACACGCACTTCATTGTGGTGACATCGATGTTGATGTTGATGTTGTTATTTTTATTATTATTATTTGCTCCTTACACTACTACTACCTCTCCTACACTAGTAGCAGGCAAGTGGTATATGGTACTGTACTCTGTACGGTACGGTGCTTTATCGGTACCAGATATGAACGATATGAAGAAATTATCTGGTTCATAACGAGGGTCCCTGAACCGTGGACAGCGCTGCATTGGCGCTGCATTGGAGCTTTACGCCAATGACGTCGCTGTTGTGGAACGGTTTTGGTGGAGCCCGCGACATTTTATGCTGTCTTTCCCAGCTGCCTGCCTATCAGCTATCAGGTTACCTTGTCCTGTGGTCAGTATTGGGTTCTTACTGCTCAAGTAAAGAGGCCTGCGTAGGTATGTACACTGCACACGCTACTACCTGATACGCTATAGTGTTCCAGCCCCCCCTGCCAGCGACCTAGATAGGCGCCAAATTATGCTGTATAGTGCTTAATCCTGTACCTATCCAGGCCAATTACCGCCTTTTCTTTGGTACTGCACCAAACCAACCCGGGTCGTGTGGGTGGTATCGTGACGGTTCCTTGTAGAATTGTTACTCCAGCATCGCCGCAGCAGCAGGCCACTCAATAAACATCAGCCATCCTACCACGCCTCTGCCTGCAATACCACCCTCCCTTTTACTGCTGCTACCAATACCTACATAAGGTATTGAAGAGTTCGTACAGTAGTTCCCTACCTACCCATCTAGTAGGTAGCAGCGATCCTCCTACTTGTAGCTCACCGGAGCTGCTAGGTACAGCCGACTTGATCTGTCTGCTTACAGCCAACTTGGAGGAGCAGCCTACGCCTACTTGCACCCATTCATCGTTCCAATTACACTTTCCTTTCCCTCCAATCCCCGATTCCCAATCCCCAATCCCCAAAATCCAAAGCGCCGGGTCCGAGGGCCACACACCCACCGCCTGCACTGATTGCTGTTTCCTCGAGACAGCCAGATGGCTTTATTCCGCACACCAGTATAGCAAGCAGGCTCCTCCTTTCCGCCATGTCCGGACGCAAACTCGGGGGAGGTAGAGTCTTGGGAAGTGGGAAGGGCCTTGCGCCCCCCGTGCCGCCAGCAGTGCGTAGGGAGAGAGCCACGAGCCCGTCCGCGCTCTCCGAGAGCACGCTGTCTATCAGCTCGCCTGCTGCTTCTGTCTCTCCGAGCACCTCGAGTCCCCTGCCCGACTTTGCCCAGGACCTGACGTCCAACATCAGCCTCGCCGGGCCTAGCGGCAATGCCGGCTCCAAGCTCGTCTGTCCCATCTGCAACGAGGAGATGCTCACCCTGTTGCAACTGAATCGCCACATCGACGACACCCACCAAGAGCTCCCCGAGTTTGAGCACGACGAGGTCAAGTCCTGGATAGACAAGCAGGTTCTCAAGGCCAAGCGCTTCCAGCCTCTCTCGCTCCTCAACCAGAAACTGCGAGGTCTCGACGTCTTCGAATCCAACGAATCGCTGCCACCGCCCCCACCCGTATCTGTGCGAACAGCATCGCGAGCCCCCGCCCCCGAAACCCCCGTCGACCCTGAGGATTTGATTACAACGTCACATTGGCAACGGTCAGGTCTCAGCGACCTCTGCACCGACCCGGCCTGTGGGAGGCGACTGGGCGCTGTGAATGGCGCCATCAACTGCCGGCAGTGCGGCCGTCTATTCTGCGAGGAACACACCATGTACCAGATGAAACTGTCGCGATCGGCCTCACACGAGCCCATCAGGGGATATTGGTACCGGGTTTGTGAAACATGCTACAAGTCGAGAGAGGGGTACAATGACCACAATGGCTTCGTAAGAGACCACACCCAGGAGTTCGCCGCCATACGGAGGAAGAGGGTGGATAAGCAGACTCTCGAGATATCACGTCTAGAGAAGAGGCTCACCAAATTGACCCACATCTTAGCGAACCCCCCTGGTGAAGTGTCGACCGAGGGGGGTGGCAGCCTGCTGTCGCCTGTGTCCTCTCTGAGCGGCCAGCGGAATCAGCGAAAACTTCTCGAGCAGTCGGTCGTGACCTGGGAAGAGGATGCCAAGGTCCCCCGATGTCCATTCTGCCAACAGGAATTTGGGTCCTGGACATTCAGGCGTCATCACTGTCGTATATGTGGAAGGGTGGTATGCGCAGACCCGCAGACCGCATGCTCGTCCGAGGTAGGTTTGAATGTGGCCAACACGTCACCCGCCGCATCTTCGGAGAAAGTAGGAGGCGGTTCTACGGTGATCGACATAAGGATGTGTCGCGATTGCAAATCAACGATTTTTTCCAAACGAGATTTCGTTGAGTCCATCACGCGGAAACCTCCCGATCAGCGAGCGTACGAGACGCTGAGGCAATTCGAGCGGGGCATCGAGCTATTGTTGCCTGCCTTTCAGCGGGCTCTCATGCCCCTGCAAGATGAGAACAACCCGCCTACCCATGCCCAGCTGCAGGAAGCTGCTAAACTTCGAAAGAGGTTGACGGATAGTTTCACCAAGTATGACCTGGCGGGTAGGCGCATGCGCGACATGAAGACGGACAGTATAGCCCAGCAGCGCCTGCAAAAGGCAGTCTATCAGGCGGCGTCCTCCTTCCTCCACATGCACATGCTCCCCCTAAAAAATCTCCCCCGACTACTAAAGCATGGTAGTTCCAGCAGCGCGAAGAGTCGTCTCACAAATGGCCACGTTGCGAGCCCGCTGCGGCAGGGCGACGTACTGGAGACGGCGAGCCAGACGAGCGAAGGCAGCACCGTGGCCTCGGCCCTCGAGACGGAGGAGAGGGAACTGCGTGAGCGACTCATCGTGCTCGAGGAGCAGAGGTACCTGGTGCAGAAGATGATCGGTGCCGCGAGAGGGGCGCGGCGGTTCGAGGAGACGGGCGCTCTTACGCGGAACGTGGAGGAACTCGATAAGGAGATCGAGGGGCTTAGAGCTAAGGTGAGTGAAGTGGATGAGCGCTGGCAGGGATTATATGCCCATGGCGGGCCTGCAGCACCTCCGTGAACACCGAGGGCTATCTGTCTGTTTATGGATGGAGTTGTTTTGGGTTGGGTTGGATTGGTCATGACGTGTTGGCGTGGCAGACATTATTTCTTGTGACATTATATATTCATTGCATGGCATGGCACGGCGTTGGATCAGGTCGGGTCGGTGGGTATATGAGAGCTACTATATCTTCATTTCCGGCGGGAGCATTGACGGGCGAGCACTGAATCAGATTCAAAAAGAGTCTTGCAGCACGTATTCAACTCATTATTGACTACCTCCATGCTGCTTCTCCTTGTCTTTGAGTAACTCTAGTCGAAAATGATACCTAGCGGTACAGGAGCTAGCTATCTATCTATCTACTAAGTCGGGTGCTAGGTCTCTTGGACGAGGTCATAATCGCAGATCGGAGATACCTCTCCCGTATATCGCACGTCTCAGGCGACACCTTGATAAGCCTAGACAGCGGGAACGGCGGGCGAAAGTCCCTCGCCCGCCACGGCAAGCGCACGTAGCAATCCCCAAACCTATCCCACACCACCTCCGGCGTCGCGGTCAGCTCGCCCAGGTCCTGACCCTCCTCGATGGCCAGCGTGACGGAGTCGAACATGACCAGCAGCCGCCCGGGCAACCGGTCCACGTGCAGCTCGTCGAGGTACCCCGGAACATGCGCGTAGAGCAGCTCGACCAGCGCGTCGGTCGTCGCCCGCGGCGGCGCCGCGCCCGCGCACCGCGCCAGGCCGGCGCACACGCGGTCCGCGCGGATCGAGGCCGGCAGCGCTGGGGTAAGTTGAGGGTCGTACGACCAGCCGTAGTCGCTCTCCACATCGTCGCTTTCTTCCTCGCCCTCGCCCTCGTTGTCATTGCCGCCGCTGCCGCCGCTGCCGTTATGATTGTAGGTATTGTAGTAGTCGTGGTTGATGGCGGTGATGTGGTTGTCGACGGGGGGGCTCGTCTGCCGCTCCTCGAACGGCAGGTTGAAGCTGCAGTTCTCGACGCACAGGCACAGCACGTCGTCGACGTGCACGCGCACGCGCCGCCGCTTCGTCCGCTGCACCGGCCACGGCATCGGCCACGGCGCCGTGCCGTCCGACGGCCGCGGCCCCAGGTGCGCCGGTGTGTTGCGCAGCTCGCCGTCGCCCGCGCGCACGTAGAGGCCCCTCGCCGGCTTCGTGAGCGTGAGCTCCGCCGCGCGGTCAGGCGGGATAGAGCAGACGTCGCGGGCCTCGCGGCAGGTGGCGCGCACGGCGGCGCGGGCCTGGAAGGCGGAGGGGTCGTAGCGCGACACGGCGGCGTCGGGGTCCGCGATGCGCTGGCGCCGCAGGTCGAGGTAGAGCCAGGGGGGTGATGTGCAGCGGTTGCAGCCCGCGTGGTCGCAGGGGAAGGCGTGCACGTTGAAGAAGTTTATGCCCGGGGCGGGCACGGCGGCCAGGCGCCAGATCTGGATGCGGAGCTCCGGGGGCAGGGAGGGGAAGAGGGGGAAGGTGGGGGTTGGGGGGGAGGAGGGAGAGGAGGTGCTGGTGGTTGAGTCTGTGTCTGTGTCTGTGTCTGTGTCGTCGGTGAATGTGGCATCGTTGTAGTTGGTGTTATTGGCATCGTCATCGATCATGGTTGTGGTGATGGTGGTTGTCGGAGTTGGGGGACGCATTATATATGGTTGTGATATCATCTTACTTTCTTATTAGATATAAGTTATGAGAGGTAGATGTAGTGATGTTAAGTACTGTTAGATGTTATATATAACATAGATAAATCAGGATTAACTTCATATAGCAGCATCTAGGTTGATTTTAGTGACCCCGCCATAGCTAGGTATCCCTTTAGGATAACTGTTACGTTTTAGGGATATAACCCCGCTATGAGCCTCAATAATTAGCGTAGGGCATTAGCGGGCCCCTCTATCTAACAGCTAGCTATGGGCAACATCGTCATTTTTATCAATAGCGCGCGTCCCTCGTCCCCATACATAATATTATCTACCATTGAAGAGCAACAAAACTTGGCAACCTGGTAATTATTAAAATTTCACGTGTCATTAAGTCTGAATTTATAATTTTCAACCTGTACTATGCATGAAACGCCATCTTAGCAACAGAAAGACGCGTCTTAATCATCCATTACCTTAACGAATAACGATTATCCTCCTTTGCGACAGACTACCTATACACACAAACTGACGGACATCTTATACCAAACTACTAATTCTTGTATTACGAGAACCTCAGTTCTACTTTGTACCTCACACCCGAGTCAGGAACAATTCTATAAGAGCCGTACACAACACAACACGATTCAATGCCTCCAAGAAAACGAGGACGGCCCGTTCCGGCAGAGGCACCACAACCAGAGCCCGAATCTGAAGCCGCAGCCTCCGACGATGAAAACGCCTCAAACCAGTCAGATCAAGATCACCCCTCAGACCCAGACCCAGACCCAGATCAAGAATCAGGTCAGAGAGAAACCGAGCAACCAGACTTCAAATTCTTCAACACGACATTCTCAACCTTCCGCGCCTCCCCGCTCTACACAGCCCAGAACGCCCTCACCCCAGCGGGACTCCAGACCCTCTCTCGCCGTCTACGCGACACCCTCGTAGGCGACATCGTGCGCGGCGTGCAGGTGGGCCTCGAAGGCGATGCCACGCTCGGTCGCCTGGGTGCGCTGGAAAGGGTCGAGTGGCGCGAATGTAGCCTAGGAACTCTCCTTCCTACCTTAGCGGATACAGAGGCAGAGGCAGAGGGGAGAGGAGAGAATGAAGGGCGCCGTCGTCGTGGCGGCGGTATACGAAGAGAGAGAGAAAGAGAAACGCGACCGAAAAAGGCCCCGCGTCTCCTGTGTCTGGAGCTTGAGTACGAGAGAGCTACTTTCAATGCCCTGATGCTGCCATCGCTCGATGACCGGGCGCAAGATGGGGATGAACCGTCGGGCCTACGGAATCCTCCCTCATGGACGCAGAATATCGCAGGTTCGGGGGATCAATCAAGGGTAAACGACGAGGAAGACGCAAACAAGAACGAAGACTTCAGACACTTCCCCTTACTCCTCACGCGCATGCCCGCGCCACTCAAGGCCGTGCTGGTGGACTTCCTCTCGACCACCTTCGACTGCCGCATCAGCCCCCTGCACCTCGGCACGCGGACACTGGTGCGCAGCTGGGAGCGCTGGATCGAGGAGAGCGGCGTCAGTAGTAATAGTAGCAGGGGAAGGGTTCTAAACAAGGACGTTGCGCTCACGCTCGGCTTCCACCTCGAACAACCACAAACCCCCTCGGCCATAACGATGGCAACATCGGGGGCTTCAGCACCAAACGAACAACAGCACTCAGATCCGCCAGCACCGCCCTTAGGCCTCAAGACCATCGACGTAATCGTGCCCGCCGACGAAGTCCGCCGCTTCCTCCGCGTCGGCAAGAAACCCACCACCCTCCCCTCCAACACCAACAACCGCAAGAACCTAAAACGCCCCGCCGACCCAGCCTCGCAAGAGAAAGAGCGCCTGCGCCGCCGAAAACTCGGAGGCGGCAGAGACGAAGAGGGCTGGGGCTGGCGCGAGGAGATCTCCCACCCAACCCCAGAGCACGCAGACGAGCAGGACAGAAACCGACACGACACAGAGACCTTCCCCCAGCCCTTCACAGACGCGCTCGCAGCCTACCTGTCCCACCACCTCGCCCTCGACATCCACCACCCCGGCGTGCGCGTCACGCGCGTCGTCTGCGACGCCTTCGCGCTCTCCGAGGGCCGCGTCAAGGTCTTCGCGCCCCGCGGCGACAGCGACGGCGACGGCGCCGCGGCCGTCGAGACGTTTGTGCGCGACTTGGTCCGTAGGGCGAAGGGGCGGGAGTGGGGTTCTGCTGCGCTGCGCTTGGCGAATTTGAAGGTTGTTGCGTGATAGGTGGGCTTGTGCTTGTGCTGGGTTTGCCATGCAGGCGAGGAGGTTTGGCAGGGGTTTGGATGGGTTGGGAAAGGGGCATGTCTCGGTTCTAGGAGTATAAATGTACGGGATATGGATATGATACGATGGAGATGTTCTCTGTCTAAAGAAAGGTTGCAGAATGATACCCATTGCTGGTTTTTTATGATAACTCGAGTAGTGAAGCTGGAATCTTGAGATAAGATCGATGAAATTGAATACCTGTCACCCACCACAAACTGCAGGATATATAGCACAGCAGCGGTAACACCAACAAATGCGTCGTCGAGAGAGCAATAGAGTGAAACAACCCCTTAAAAACTAAGGTATCTTATTTGTCCATAGTATTTAGACACAGCGTATAGTCATACAAGCTAGTAGTCTAGATAATCCGTCAATCCATCCCATCCGCCAGTTGATGCAGTCAAAACAACAAAACAAGATCCTTAGGAATATGGACTGGTCCGATCCGATCCGATCCAGTATAATCTCTGGATTCCCCACCACAAAAAAAGGCTGTTGATATGAACAACAACACCAATCGAACAAATAATGCCTACTGTATGCAGTGCCACCGGACCTAGCCATCCAAACACCGCCCCAACTCCGGGGAGTTAATACTCCTTCTACGTGACCCATGTGGAACAAGCAAACAAATGCCAATGCGCTCGTTATGCTATGGTGTCGACGCCACCGAGGAACCGCCTCACACGGCCAACTTCTAGCTCGCCTTTTTCGCTCTCGACAGCTCGTACGAGGCCATCCAGGACCGTATCCACCTCGTTTTCTGATGTCCCCGTACAGAGGGCTACCACCTTGCGGTATTTGATTTCGATATCTTTGCTGCGGCTTTTCAGTGACGCCACGCCCGTTCTTGTGAGCTCTGTACGATTCTTAAGCGCTTGTATCCGAGCTCGTAAGACCGTAGCGCTAGGTATAGATCCGTCATCTTTCCGCTCTCCGCCGCCACCGAGCTCTGGGAGGGACTGAAGATCCGTCTCCCAGGATATGCTATTCGCGTCCAGGGGCCCTTGGCTCTGCTCGATCTTAGCGAGGCGTTTCTGCTCTTCCTCGCGCCCCCGTGTCAGGTTCACAACCTTCTGCCGAGTGAGTAGTTGTGATTTCGCCGCCGCCTGCAATGATTCTAGGGTCCTCCGAGCGTCATTAAGTTGTGTAGACGTAGATCGTAACGTAGCATGCAAGGCATCGATATCTGTTTGCTTCTTTTTTACTTCTGCTTGGAAGCTGTTGGAGGTTTCACTGAGGAGATGCGTGATGGCTAGTGCATGTGAGTAAAGGTCATCGTCAAAAGAAAAAAGGAAAAAAAAAGGCGAAGACTCACAAGTAATGACATCGTCACTGCTCTCACGGCTCATGTTGCCGCTTCCGACGATCTTCATGCTACCGCCATCCGCCACGTCGCCATTGATGCCAGTCTCGCCACTCTCACAACCAACCCCGAAATCAGAAGGTCGCAATCCAGCTGCATTAGCTATGTTTGGATCTGCTCCCACCTCGAGCAATTGTGATATGATGCTCCGATTGCCTACACGTGAGGCAATGCCAAGAGCAGTGTCGCCCGACTTGTCTTGCGCATTGACAATCTCACTCATAAACCGACCGATGTTCATTCTTGGTACGGCTGCAGCACTACCACTGTTCGCTACTGTCGTTTGGCTACTAGGAGCACTCCCATGTCTTACCACCCATTCGAGGAGGCTCTCTAGATAATAGCGACTAGAATGACTTCGGCCTTTGACAGCGCTCGATAGAGCAATGTGATGTAAAACAGTGCGACCCCGCTTGTCCCGGATGTCAATAGTGTTGCCCAAAACATCCAGCAGCTCAGGAAACGATACTTGTTCTGAGTTGTTAGTCACTGCCGAGGCTCGCATTAAGGCTGTTTCTCCAGAGGCATTTACCCTGCAGGGATTTGCACCCGCTGAGATCAAGATGCGCAATAGAGACATGCGAGCCAACGTAGCGGCCCAATGTAAGGCAGTGTTGCTTGAGGCATCAATAGGTGAGTCGAGATCGATGGGACTTAATGACTGGAGAGCCTCGACGGGTACCTGGTCTGGCTCACTCGTCCCTTTATCCATGAACAGGCTCATGAGTAGACTACGCTTGCGCTCGGCTTCTGGAGAGAGGTCGAAAGGTAAAGGAGGGAGGAAGTTAGCATCGGGATCATGCATGGTTATGCCAGCTTGGGCATAAACAAAAGAGTCATTTGGCTCTGTTGGCGATCCTGGATAGTTGTTGGCATACATTTCCATCGACTGCGAGGCATATCCGAAAGTGCTGTCGGCTGGCGTAACGATCCGTTGGCGTTTGCGTGGTGGTTCATCGCCTGCCAACAATTGCGTATTTTGTGAAGAATAGACTGGATCCATGGTTTGGCCATAGTCAGCCGAAGCGAAGCTCTGCTGCGAGTTGCCTGGAAAATCGTCCACATTCTGCATCGAGGATTGGCGACTAAAGCTCGGGGGTCTCGTCGGTCCATTGCGGCTCCTAGGACCCGGGGAATCGAACCGGGCCTTGCTAATAGCAGCGACCGCGTTGGATGCCGTGCTCGAGATATTCTTAAAAAATGTGCCCGACATGCCATTTGAACGCCCGTCATTGCCTGCGCTGTACATGCGTTTCCGCTGAGCCGCCATAGCTTGCTCTTTTGTGGGCGTGTTTAAATCACCTCTGCCAGCAACACCACCATCCTGTCCCATATCGTAGGTGAGGAGCGGACGTAGTAGCTCCTCGACGTGGTACTGCTTGCACACCTCGACACCTCTCTCGAAACGAATCCAGGTGCCCTGGTACTTCCCATAGCCGCCCTGGACTTTTTCGTGTTCGCCCGTCTGAATCTCCTTCTCCAAGATTTTAGTGCGCTTGCCTTTATCTATCCGGGCAACTTTTAATATCTGGGTGGCATTGAGCCAGCTATCGTTGCGGCGGCGCATTACAATCACGTCATTGACCTCCATTTCGTATACGTCGACACCGGAATACACAGCCTAGATAAAACGGGTTAATGCGCTGGGGCTCGCTGGGGTAGGATAACCGGGTAGACATAAAATAGGGTGCGACTGACCTTGTAGATGATCCGCGGGTGATCCTGGCCATTTCTCCTAGGGTGGTCAGGTAATTGGTGTCGAGAAAACTGTGACTGCGACTGAGGCTGACTCATGGTGTAAGATTGCTGAGAGGACGGTTGCGACTGTGGTTGGGACATGGCGAGATCTCTCCCAGCAGCATCAAAGCTACTACCTCGGCCGACTACGGCAATATTCGGTGGAGGTATCGCGGAGAAGGATCGCTGAGGGGCACCCGAGGAGGGAGGACGGGAAGCTGAAGTAGGCGCAACGGCAGCCCCTAAAGCCGCGGTAGGGTCGGGGTTTGCAGGTTGCTGCGGACGAGCTGTGACGATTGTTGAGGCCATGAAGGGGGGTCACGTCACTCTGAAAATTACTCAATAGGGCTGAGAGAGTGCGAGAATAACGACGGGTCAGGCGCTATACGCGACTACTGGGATCGAGTACGAGTGCCAATGCGATTAGGTATGTCGGAAATGGCATCCACGAGAGACAAAACCTATGGTACGGTGTCGTCGGAGTAGGCTAACCTAGTGGCAGACACCTAGAAAATCAATATCAACTCTTAACAACTAGAGGATGTGGATCGAGGCCACACTGCGACTAGGTGAGGGAGGCGCATGAGACACGCAGTTGACTCGAACAAAGTGATAGCAGTGGTAAGACAGACGGAGATGCAGCAACATATGGCGCATACACACAGGCAGAGTCATAAAACTCAGGAGCAGCTATTGGCCGTGCTGCACGAAGCCAGGGAAGGGAGACAATGAAACAATGAACAATGAGGCAAGCGAGTGTGCATGTGGGTTTGCAGGCAGGTAGAGAGAAAATGTACGTACTCACCGACGGTTGTACGGGATGCACCTATTGTGTGCAGTTGTGGTGCAGGCTCCTATGTACGTATAGGTTATGTAGGTCCGGGCAGGTAGAAGACAACCAGGCTAGACCAGATGTTTGGCTGCTCCTTTGGTACATGGATGATAGAGGGAGGATAGTGTCGATGGGGAAAAAGGGAAAGGAGCTAGCGCAGAATTGTGTAAGTAGGTGCGTCCCTAAGGTAGGTAGGTATTGACAATGCGACAAGGAACTAACCCAGATAGACAAATGGTAATAGGAGTGGAGGTGAAGGATAGAAAGGGTGAGTGAAAAGTAAGTACTGAGAAGAGTTGAGGTAAAGGTAGGCTACCTAGATAGGTATCTATCTATCTAGTTACTAATAATTAAGAAAGTAAGTAAGTATGTGGTCTAGTTCCAATGCTGTCTAGCACATTGCAAATAAAACACATGTGAGAGAGATGCGAATGCAAGTTGTCGAGGTTACATACATACTCTGTACCTTTAGGTAGGATATTGCTTGATGCCTGTAGCCCGAAGCCTGGGTATATCTAGGTACGTAGGAAGAAAAGAATAGGCAAGGGTGTGGAGTGTAAAGAGGTAAGTAAGGCAAGTAAATAGGTAGGTCTGTAAGAGGTATGAGAATGGTATGAGGCGACAATGTGACAGGTCTTGAAGCCCTCGAAGCGCCAGCAACAAAACTCGTAAATGGCGGCTCGAAAGGGCAAGCAATCAAGCAAAATGCACAGGCTGCGATGGAACACCGATCCTGATCCTAATCTTAGCACCGCAGATTCAATTAAAGAACGGTATTGGGAATAGTGCAGCAACGCAGGCCGGGGGTTAAGACGTGTCACTTTCGTGTATGGGCGCGTAGAGTTGGCGCGTCCAGCTTGGTGATCTTGGGGGCCTTGGGGGGCTTCGGGGGGGCCTGGTCGCGGTCGCAGAAGGTTAATTGTGTTAATTGTGTCGGTAGGTGTACGCGGGCAAGGGGGGGAAGCAAGGTCTCTCCATCCCCAGGTCGCCAAATAGTGTATTTTTCCCGCAGCAGGCCTGTAATGAGCAATTGATACCCGATTACCGATCCGATCCGATAAAAGATTGTCAAGATGAAGAGACGCGATAGCCCAAAGGAGAAGTAGTAGTGGATGCGTCCTGCAAGCGAGCATGGGCGCCTGCGCGTAGTGCAGCCAGTGCAGGCCCCACAATCCAATTAGTTTTTTTTTCTATGCCAATTGAATACGGCGCTTACCCTTACTGCATACCATCAGGCGATTTTGGGACAGAGAACCTCCTTAATACAGACTAGATTCCTACTTGCATACAGGGAGGTGAATTGACATACTTATATGAAGTCACGCGCACAAGCTTACGGAATGCAACTAGATAGCTAAATTCACTCGCAATATCAACCATTTTGTGGCACGATGTTGTGCATTGATTCGATTATAGTGTACCGGGTCGCAAATATGACACAGGAGCTACCAATCCGGGCTGTGAGGTTAATAAGTAGAATAAGAACAAGCAATAAGCACTCTCCCACAGAGTACCTAGACAGCCGGGTTATTAAAAAATAAATGTGCACTTACTTCAATGTCCACTTTTTATCGGTAAGCTCCTTGCGCACATGCACCTACATACCTACCTAGGTCGGTACCTACACAAGTCTGTGTTTGCTTTTATCTTATCTAATCTACCTAATTAAGTACGTACGCAAGTACCTACTGTAGCAGGTATCTAACACCCATTATTATCACCTGAAATCATGCAATTTTAACAATAAGTCGGAATGCCTCTCCAGATCCCCCATCCCTCTACTACTCTCCATCTCTACCGACATCTTCTTCGGGAATCCACCTATCTCCCAGTTCTCTGCCGGCCATGGATTACGGCCCGTATCAAGCAACGATTCCGTGACCGTCGCGAAAAAGAACCAGTGACACCTTATGTCAAACAGGCGCATGCCTCTCTCCAGTTTATGCGCTCCGCCAACGCCGGCCATGTTAGGCGTTTGGAACGCCTCTGCCTCATGGCCACCGGTCGTGTCGGCAAGCGAAGGCGCATATTAGCCACCTCCCAACTTGGCAACAGTCTACCGACAGATACCGCCGAACTCGAACAATCTCGCCTCGAAGCAGTACGCGAGACTTCCGGCTCGAACCATACCCCCGGCGCCAGATATGCCAGAGATGATGATGATGCTGCTATTGCTGCTGCTGCTGCTGCTCCGTCGTCGCACAAGCCAGACTGGCTTGAAAACTGGTCTCTCGACATGATCACCGCCATTGCTAAGTCCCAGCATGCCCAGCAAACCAGCAATTGGCCCCAGACCATGCGCCGCAGCTTAGACACCAAGAATATCCTCAGCGGTAAGAACTGCTTCGATCGGCCCTATAGCCCTAAGCTACTTCGGAATAAGCTGAAAAAGCATTGGGCCGGCGTTCTCCATCAACTACTACCTCCACTACCCCAGGGCGAATGGGACCATTTAGCATCTCTGGTGAAGGGCGATGCGAACGTCCCCGAGTTGGCAATCCCCACTAGAAGACCCGTCGCTCAGCCGCTTCAGGACAGCGATCCTAACTTGGCGAGCAGTGAATGGGATTGGTCCCAGCATGTGCTGAAGCCCGCACGTGTCATCGAGAGAGGAAGTTCCCGCCAGCGGAAGAGTCTCACGGGGAAAGAAGACCAGGACCCTCGAGGCCATGGAAACCCCATTGGCACACGGGTCATCGGCCCGCGGAAGCTCCAGCGCATCTACGGTCGTATCTGGACCATGTCGCCTATAATTAAAAAACCTCCTGGAAAGCGGAATTGGTCCGTGTCTTGGGGGCAGAACGAGCGAAGGATCTCAGCTCCGTCGACTAAAGATCTTCCATTCTTCGAGGGTGTCACAGACGATGGAAAGGTATTACCAAAGGAATCAACGTCACACAAGGGATGAGGGCGACTGAAAGGTATTTTCTTGGTGTTTTCTCCGCATGTTTTACACACCAACCTATTTTTCCGCGACATCCAGTATCGGTTTCCCGCACTATACTCTACCCCCTTTTTTTTTCTGCCTTTTCATCCTTAATCTAACAAAGACGCCAGTTCAGTCAAGCCCTTGCCCTCAACCCGCATGCCGACCCATTCGTTCATGGGATTGGCGCCGATAGACTCGTAGAACCTAATGCTTGGCTCGTTCCATTTGAGCACGCTCCAGTCAAGCCGTCCCCCATCCATGGCGACAACCTCCTTGGCCAGCTCGACCAGCAGCCTCTTACCGTATTTCTTTTTCCTCTCGCTCGGGCGTACATACAAGTCCTCAACTAGATGGTTGATTATCAGAATTGCCCCGCTGCCAAAGGAGATAGCTAGGCATACTCACGGTAGATACCAGCCTTGGCACGCCAGGTACTGTAGTTGTAAAAGTATAAGGCCATCCCTGCAGGCTCGTCTTTCTCGTTAAAAAGCAAGAGACAGCGTGATGGGCGTGTCCGAGTTATAGGCTCGGTGTTAGGAGCGGTCGAGGTAGACTCCACATTGTCGGGTGCAAAGGCTATAGTAGCATCGAGCGAGGCCTCGGTAGCTTCAACGGCGTCCAGTTCGTGCTCGTAGTCGGCCAACTCGCGAATCAGCTGTAGGATAAATGGTATGTCTAAGTCAGGGCATTGCGATCAGTAATCATCCTCAGCAGCAATAGGGTCCCCACCAAGGTGGTATATGCAAATACCTTCTCGGCGGGCATGCCGAACTTTGCAAGGAGCTGTCGCCATCTTAAGATAGGGGTATAAGTTGACGGAGAGATGTATGAGTAACTCCAGCCAGGCGGGTGAATAAGCCAGAGAGTCTGGGGGGCCTTGTTTGGATATCAGAGAGCGAGCATGAATCACTGAATAGAGAGAAATGACTGCATCAGATACTCGTCTATAAGTTAATAAATACGCAAACCTTCTACCTATTTCTTCTTTACTCTACGCGCGCCCTTGGCTCTACTTGAGGAGCGGAAGGAGATGAGCTGCTTCAGTCGCCCGTCGACGGCCGCCGTTACCGGATTTCCACCCATCAGGGCGGGCAAAAGCGGGGCTGTGGGAACCTTTACTACGCTAAGTATTACATGCATCTTAGCAGTGTAGATATCTATCTCGTGCCCGGCTCTGCCCGGCATTAGGTACCTACCTACTCACGCAAACGGTAAACGTAGGACTCAATACAACGATCAACCTAAAATGAACATTTCTCACTAACTAAAGTAAAGATGGAAAAATATTCAAGTTCAAGAATACTAATTAACCACCCTAGCGTATTATATGGCCGATATATTCCCTAAAGCCTGCTGGACGGAAAGGAAGATCTCCATCACGTATTTAACGAGAGGTACGATTTCAAAGGTATACCTACCTTCCGAGATACACCTTTCCCATCCCAATACTCTCTCCAAAATAGGAAGCAAAGAAGAATTTGCAACGAAGCCCCCCTTGCTCAACCCCACAACCCATGTCCCCTTACCCTCAAACCAAGCGAAACGGCAGCGCAGGCGCAACAGTCCTCAGCGTAACCGGCACCAGCCCGCTGCCCGCCTCCGTGACGTTCCACTGCAGCGCCCACGTCCTCGCCGGCCCGGCGGGCACGGCGTACCACAGGTCGTGGAGCGAGCCGTCGGCGCTCTGGTGCAGGGCCGTGGCGCCGTAGAAGACGAAGCCGGCCGTGTCCGCGTCCGCGTCGGGGGGGTCCGAGGGCGAGGTCTTGCTCGTGAAGCCCACGCGGCGCGACGGCGAGGTCGACGAGGGCACGAAGAAGGCCTTGTTCGACCACGAGGGGATCCCCCGGCCCGACTTCGTGTCGGGGTTGCCGAGGAGCGCGTTGTTGGGGCCTGTGGTGACTGTGGGGGGGGCACGGTGAGTATGTAGGTAGCCGGCGAGAGATAGGAGATGGGAGATGGCAGGTGGTAGTAGTAGGTAGGCTATGGTAGAGCAAGGTAGAGTAGAGTAAAGCGTCGCTCTAACTTACACAGCACGATGGCGGCTTCGTCGTCGTCCGTCTGGGTCTGGTCACCGACGTAGGCGACGTCTTCGTGCGCTCAGTGTTAGTAGCCAGTTCAGTCCATCGTAGTCGTTGACCGTGGCTCACCATTGGAATAGAAGATCTGCGCGCCGCCGATGCCGCTTCCGTAGGCGTAGAGCCCGAATTGGCCGCTGGGCGCGGCGACTGCCTTGGTTCCCAGCACGCCGCCCAGGGCGAGGCGTGATCCGAAGACCATAAGGAGAGCTTGGTATCCCAACATGTTGAAGTATCAACAGGCCCTGTCACAGGTTGCGTTATACTGCAAATATCAGAGGGCGGATAGTAGAACCTGCAGTCTCAAATGCAGCTAAGATCTGATGAGGTATTAGTCGAGGCGATCCGCGAACAAGCCGCGGCGGAGCCATCGTTGAAATAAACACCAGGAGAGCCTCGTCGCCCCGGCCACGCGTTCTCCGTCGGTCGCTTAACCGATCATGACAGACGACTTAGTCACCGTGGCCCATGTCACGCTCGTCACGGGTTACTCCAAAGAACCGGGGAATCGCAGAGGGGGGTTTTTTACCGGGGATGTGGTATCGTCGTAACGTGAACGGTGCATTGCTGCTTTTAGCCGGAGCGAAAACCTACCTTACTACCTGTTTTTGCGCGCCCTAAAAATAAAACACGGTTAATGGCTTGAGGCATGGGGATGATGATTACTGTAAATGCGCCGTGGTGAGTAGGTAGTAGCCGTCTTCGATATTAAACGGGTTTAAGGGTTGATTAGGAAGCACGGTTGCTCTTGGTATGGGGGTTTATATCAAATACTATAGATCTATTTATTGTCATTGTGGTGAGTTTCGTTTCTATCCTAGAGTTGTGTTGCCATTACTACACCCTTCTGTCCTTTAATAATATGCCTCTGTTGACACAAAATAGCCCGCATCAAAGCACGGATGAGCAGAAGGATATTGGCTTAGAGGGGCGGAATATGAACGTGTCGTGGTCGAGACTGTTGGGGTACCAAACATAGGGGGCCTGGCTATCGGTGTGGTGTTTGCTTTTACAGTCCTAATTATAAACCGCATATACTTAGTTGCAGAAGCTGCAGTCTATAACTCGATAGCAGTCTGCCTCTCTCCTGCAAGGGCAGCGTTGTTATATACTGTGAACACGTGTTGAAGAATTGGTATGGAAGCCTCTGGGACTAGAATATGGCCCTTATCTCACGAAACTGAGACGAGGTCATTGATAAGAACGACGTTTGTAGTGCCTACCACATAGTTGGGGCTATAGGAGTGTGAATCTGAATTATATGTTCAAATAAATTTCATTAATGCAGATATCTCTACGTAGAATTCCTACAAACGGAAAGCAAGGCAAGCTTGAGCAAACACTAAAAATGCCACAAGATAGGCTATCGTACGAGATTTGGTGAAGGGGGCTCTACTAGTCCTGTTGAGTGAGCATATCGTTGCTTCAAGTCATAACGCCGCATATTCTTTCATCTTGGTCTAATATTCTTTCTCTCGTCTTGCCCGGCCTGAATTGTGGCAGAGTGGCTACTCTCTTATCTCGGCGGCCTTCGGCTTGTCCTTGAATAGTTGGACTACATCGCGCACGCCGTTAATTTCGAACGTTCCAGCACGTAGCATACATTTAATACAAAATTATCCAATGATATTTCGAGCGTCTCTAAAGAAAATGGTTATGAAAGAAGTGATTGATGGAAATAGTAAACGATCAAACCCGATAACGAGCTCCTTCAGGATAGTGAAATCCGGTTTAGGCTAGAAGAAAAGCGTCCTCTCTCATAGCCTCAAAGACTCAAAGACGATGGAGAGTTATCTACCATGCATGGGTCATTGATTAGCAGATAGTGTGGAAGATTCAAGCGTTGAGCATTCGCTCTTTTAGTATTGACATTGCTACAAACTAGCAAGCCAACCCTAAGGCAATAATGGATTGGTAGCACAAACACGGAAATCTCGAGGACATTGGCATATGTGAGTATTAAGAAGTACGGCCAAGCTGAGAAGAAATACAAGCCGCGTGATGGTTGATTGATAGTGGGTGTGCTCCGTGGACTAAAGGGTTATTATGGGTTGGTAATAAATGAATTGGTAAGGGCATGATATTTTTTAAGAATATCATCGACTGAATCACCGCTTTTATAATGATTATCAGCTGTAGATGGGATTCAACCGAGCAGAACGCCGGGGGCCAAGGCCCATCCTTTCGGTCATCTCCTCAAACCTACTCCAATCCCCATACATAATGATTTCTAGATTTGATCGCGATATGTTTTCCCACAGACAATGCGGCTTGGTCCACGCTAGTCCAAAGTCTAGAAGATAACCACCCTTGAAGTTCCGAGCATGAACATCGTTTATCAGGAGTTGGTTTCGATTCATCCATCTGACACCAGCCCGCATCTTCTTGTAGGTCCTCTCGTTCGGTTCTACGTCTTCTTCGATATACTCCTTTACTAAGGCTCTGACGGGGCTGCCCGCAGCTCTCTCGCGATACTCATCATGAAGAGGGATATCGCACCAAAGATCAATTCCGTATCCTGCCAAAACCTCCTCGTCGGCCTTCGTCAGCCCCATATACCCATAACAATCGGCAATATCCTTTCGTTTTAACCCTTGAATCCTCCTCCTGGCCTCAATGTGGGCGTATGCGCGACATTCTGCATAGAACGGGTCAGTGTGGAATTCCAACTCTGAATCCGTCACGCGTTGATTACGTGTCGAACTAAGAAAATCCCTATTCGTTGAGGGATTAAAGAATTTAAACTAGAATTGATTAGTAACTATGCAGTATTAAATTTTAGGAGCATGCCCTTCTTACAACTTTCAAAGCGTAGATTCTCGACCGAATCTTGACTTTGAACACATAACCTTGCCCGCTAGACTCGGACGCGTCCCCTTGTCTACTTATGCACTCAAGCCATGTGATTGGAGATTCGCGATAGGGAAAAGCCTTTAATTTCGGGCCTGTACATTCGGGTAACTCGGGAGCTGATAGTAGGCGGCGGTTTTCTGCAGTGTCGCTTGCCATTGTTGACACACTTGGATTTTCAAAAGTCAACAATAAACACTAGTTAGAGATAGGGATAAGGGAAGGGGACCGGCGATGGTCCATCAGATGGAGAGACTACGCCACAATCCACTCATCTATTGTGATACGTCGGGTGCTACCACAAAACATGTAGATACACTAGAATTACTATACGATAGCATTAAAGTTCTGTCATTTTGAACTCTTTCTATCTTGATGATAAAATCGACTATGTCCCATTGACCTATCCCACCCGACTCGTCATACTATCTACTAGGTGTTTTTCAAGGAATAAAGTCGGCAACAGAAGAGGCGCTTATAGATCCCTAGGGGTATTTGTGTTAAATATCACTAACATATAAAACAGGCATATAAGTAGAACCCCCCCCCCCCCCCCCCCCCCCCCCCGATTAATCGGAAATAACTAGTATTTAGCCCTACCCCTATAGGGTTACTTAGCTTCTACCTAGCATTATCTATATATGTGACTTATCTTCACTCTGGACTGAATCTCCTGATAGTGGCCAAACGCTTTGCATTCTAATCAAACCATTCGTATCCGTAGGGGTTGTCTGATTCCTTGAAATTTTGCTAAGAAACTGATATCAGCGAAGATAACAACGATGAAGGTTTGATAAAGCAGGCTGTAGATCACATGTGCAAGTTGGCTAGGGATTACTAACATTTGTAAGATAAATACTATCGAGAATCTTGATATGTGTAAGACGGCTATACTTACTGTTATTATCCTAGGTATTGTAAACAAAGCTAATAAATTCCCATAAAGGAATGTGGGTGTGTAAAATAAAGAATCAAAATACAAAAGCAAACATTCCCATCAAATAAATCAACATCTAGAGATAAGTTTTTTTATTTATTCTCCCCCCCTTTTCGCTTTAAAAACAACAATACCTAAAGATACACGTATAGAGTAGTGCGGCTGAAGCCTGTTAATTAGTGGCGGTCCTACAAATGTTAAAGAGTTGCTGTAGAAACCTCTAGTACTAGTGTGTCTTTGAGTTTAAAATGCCCCTACTTGAAGAATATACGGCTACATCACTTTTAATTATAGTAGAGCGACTTTACACCGAGAATAGCTAGTATATTGGTTTTTATGTTGGCGTGTTGGGGGATTAAATCGACCTCGACAAGGTTCAGGAGGAATTTCTTCAGGCATCAGGATCACCCTTGACTTCGAAAAATAACAGGGCGGAGCTATGGCGGAGTTAACGTTCAGGTTTATAGTGCGTGGTTAAGCCACATTTCAAGCTATAGGCTTGTAGCTGTGCTATAAGAATCGTGCAGCAAAACACTTCATACTTTTATTACATAGGAAATTTACCTATAATTTTACTCGCATAGGCTTTTTGGTGTTTTAGTTTAAATTTTGGTTCGTCGGCTTTATAACGCCTCTATATGGCAAAATACCCGTCGATACATAATTAGATGTAAACTAGATATTAAGCTGTAAACGGTGCCGGGAAAAATCTCCGAGGTCCGAAAATTTAAAGGAAAGAAAATGCTGTGAATATTATGCATGGTTAGGAAGGGATATTAATTCTTTAGTTTTGGGTACTAATTTGATGTATAATATGCCTACGTAGAATCAAGGGCACTAAACTACCACTAATTATCTCCAAGTAAGTTGGGTAGCAAAGTCAGGGCTCTTTGCTGCTTGCGAACTCGGCGGGAGTGAACTACTCAATGTTGCACAGCAGGGTATCTATCTGACGAACGGGTTAGTAAATCGGAGTGGGCAAAGGCGATCCATGACTTATGATTTATGCTAGGAGCTGCCTGTGGTGTTATTATCCCAGTCTAGACTACCGGCAACTGGGTAGCTGTTCCGATTAGCTGGGGCGGGTCTGTCACGCGGGCATGACTGTTGTATGTTGCTAGCATCACAAGACACATAATAATAGGATAGGCAACAGCAATGCGGCCAGGGAAACCATAGTCAGCTGAAGGTGCGACGGAGAAGTAGAAAGTCTTAATGTGGCCTCTAGGGATAGTCCATAGATGCTTTCAACTCTCTTCCCTATGTTAAACTTCCGTTAAAGCCGCCTCATCTAATTCCATTGGTTTTGGTAGGGTCTTGGGAGTGGCTTTCTTGTGACCCTCCTTGCTAAAAGATATCCTGTTGAATGGGGGAGGTAGTAAACCTTTATAGCTTGATTAATGGTGTCCTCTCCGTATTGCTAACTATTCTACACCAAAGGGTAGTATTGGCAGTACCGAGAGTTACATGCGAATTGGTTTAATTCTGTTATAGTGTCACGGAAGAGAACTGCAACGCTTACTATACCACAATACTACCAAAAGTAGAATGTTGTTAAGTTAAGAAACTTGATCATTTGCAGCTGAGTACGTGAAAAGAAGAGGGAAAAAAATAACCAGTCAAAACATACAACACCAGGGATTCGCTGGTCGTCACCGACCCAACTACTGATCTGGCGGTATCTGGCTTAGCTATGGGGGAGCGGACGGGACCCCGCGTTTTCCAGATCCTATGGTCGTATGTGTCCAAGTTTGCCGTAAATTTTGTTTACATTGTTGGGTTGAATCAGCGACATTCCAGACACGTTGTTTGAGATTGGCAAGCCTCGCCTTGGCTTGACTATGTGTCTCTTATAAAATATATGTGAATAGCTCTAGTTTATCAGCCTATATAGGTCACTACAAGTCAGGAATATTCACAATAGAGTCAGTAATAGCTACACAGTTATTCTGCCGGCGGGTTAGCAACAGGAGACCGAGAGCGGGTTGAACGTGTTGGTACACACTCACCACATGAGTGACTACAACCAGCACGCATCAGCCAATGACTCGGTGGTGCTAGTGACTATCACTTACAACACTAAGCCCACCGCAGAAAGGTTGCCACTCACAACACTACCAAAACTATCCCATATGGCCATCTACTGCTTTTCAGATTAGCCTACAGTCGTCAATATGTTTTAAGTATTATACCTACCGCAACAAGCGCAGCTTTAAACTTCTAGCTGCGGCATAAGTAAGTGTGTTATGCCGGAGCGCTAAGATCAATACGAGAACGGACCTGGCGCACGCGCTGAGCCAAATTCTCTTTTATCACCTGCCACTTTGATAGTCAGTAATAATAACATCTAGGACGGGCCGCAGGTATATTCTAACAGATCGCCGGCGACGTATAGAGAAGAAAACTAACACGCGCAAGGGCCAAACCTTAGCAGAAAGGGTAGCTGTTTCGAGCTCGCCGACCGAACCTTATCAGATGCGCCGCATATACCTGAATTCTATTATATGTTAGCAACTACAACCACATCCAGTATGCAGTGATAGCACCCACGCAACCCACGGTTGAGCATGTGCGCTGTATAGGTAGCTCAGTCACAGGTTCGATTGGCGCGGCTCTCTAGACACTCACCAGATGAAAATGCCTGCCCGCCGAGTCTAGTTCTATGACTGTCCTAGATTCACTTGCAGAAGGCTTCACAATTATATGTAATGAATAACAGTCCTGGAAAGGAGAGGAGGGAAGCATGGCTGAGCTAGATGTCGATTTGCATTAGAATTCTATAATTGTAGTAGCGAAATAGTATCAGGATCTTTCTAGATGTTAAATTTCACACTGTATTCTGGTGACGTACTGCCTCCTGAGTTCACCGGTCAAAGAAATACTTTGAAATACCGGTATTGTATGTATTTCTAGAATTATTCTTGTGGATTGAGCAAATAAAATTGTCAATCGAGTAATACGATGAGAAATTTACTTGCAAATTACAAGGGATAACCTGGATTATTGTCAGCATCACAGAAATTAAAATGAGCCCGCGTTTAACGTGGCTTAGTGTGTCATGTCAGTTAGAATCTTAATCAAAAGGATAGCAACGAGTCAATTCATCGTGTATCTAGGTTTGTTAAGTATGCCTTCGACGCCGCGACAAGCCCTCGGGGATTTATTTGGTTAAACTAGAAATTAATATACTTTGGAACTTTAGTAATTATTAATAGAGAATATTGAGGTTCGAACAGCGCCTAGGTCAAACTACAAGTAAATTTCGCTCAATGACAATAACAATAACGATCGCTATAACTACCTATACCAATACTTTGGCCCTTGCGAGTCCTTATACCTAGCCTATCTACTACGAGAATTTATCATAAATAACTAATTAATACCTATCATTATGTATGTGCAATACCCTATATAACGCCTTGCTAAATCCCTAGAAGAAAAACCGCCGTGTGGGTATCATATCGCCAACGACTGTCGAGGCTGATGTGGGCAAGAGAAAACACGCGCTGCAATAAAACCACATATAATCATACCGCCAAGGAGAAAGGCAGCTAAACTTCCGCCAGACTCCATGATGGACAAAGCATTACCATCCTCTGCCATGATATCCGCCATCATGTTTTAAGAATTCTTGATAGAAGCTCATGGCATCCATATCCTTATTATCCACCTCTTTTTTCTCCTGCCTGTTTGTACTCCTGAGACAACGATTAGTTTCAGTCCGTTGAGCGCTAGAAGCAAGGAGATATTCTTACTTCGATTTGATACCTTTCATCTGTAACCCATCGTTGGAGTCGCCTTCCGAGTTCAACACGCGAGATAAGCCAAGGCTGCTAGAAGCCCTCGCTAACTTGCGCTGGCTTGACTGGAAAGATGTAGTAGAATTGGTAGGTGATCTAGCCCACTCCTTCATACCGGCAATCATTAAGCCAAGTAGAGATAGTGATCGTGTAAGTCGAGGCTGAGAGCGCGAGAAAACTATGGACTCATTTGCAGCCGGCGCTTCACTTTCATCGTCTTCCACAGCGAAGTCGTCGGTCTCGCTGTCGGACGGACAACTGTAGTTCCGGTCTGTATTCCAGCTAGACTCTTGTGATTGTTCGAAACTTGCCGGGCTGTTGGTTGGTACTACGGGTATGAATTTTGGGGATTCAGGAGAGGAGACATTCATCACGGTTGGCGGAAAGGTATGCCACCCAGCCGTAGCCATAGGCACTTCATAAGGTCGTTGCTTGTTTGAATAGGAGGTGGTATAGGTGGGCATGCAATCGATTGATCGTGTGGGACGTTGGGTCGGCATCATATTTGTTGCGTCAAAAACAGACTGCTGTAGGTTGTTAGTTCCTGTAGATAAAGCTAAAGATTATTACTAGAGTTGATACTAACAGAGACCAAGGCCTGTATTCAAATGCTGAAGCGCTATTAAAGGAGGGGTGTCTGGTCTTCATGAGTAGAGTCACCTAGTAGTCGGCTGTATGGGTGCTGATATATAAATGAGAGTACGTAATTACGACACAGATGGTAGGAGAATTAGAAGGTTGTGGCACAGCAAGCGGTCACATCGATCTCCGTTGCACCAACCCGTGCTGTTCCCGAAAAGAAACTCCCTTGCTGTCCAAATTCGTTCCTTATAGGGTAGCCACCCAAGGCCCACCATCTACTTTATCGCCAGCGGTCATGCTAGACAGAGGGAGCCCATGCTCCCAGCTCCCGGCCGGTTACTGCGTGGGAAGTACGACCCGTCGCATGGTATGAGGTAGTCTGGGGGAGGGGAGACTAGTGCCATGCACACGCTGCTTGATACTAATACTGGTGGCGCATGATAGAGAGTGTTGCTTACCTGGTAGCCTATGATTTAGAGTAAGGCGGACACTATTAGAAACTAGTCTATCTTTGACAGCACCCTCAAGTTTGTGTAGGACAAGCTGGTCGGTGGTCTGGACCTAGGAAACCGGGGCGCCCCTAGCTACAGCCAGACAGGAGAACTGCAGTACGGTGGTCTGCTGTCAGCTATTGGTAGACATGCTGTGGTATACCACACGGATGCCTACAGAGCAGTAAGACAGACTCGCCAGGGCTAGCTGTCTAGACTGTAGGTTTAGATCGCTTCCTCTGTTCGCTCCTGTCCGCTCCGACCCGCGATAAAGTCATAGCTACCTAAGATATGTGACCGCTTCTTCTGACTCCCCTGTTATAACCACTAGTTGGCTATGACTGGCTGTTTATTCTTTGGAGTTTTCTTTGTGAGTCATACTCTTCTACTTCAACTAGTGACCACATATTGCTCCAGTTGTGGTATATTCCAGAGGAAGTTTAGACAGCGAAGATAGCTAGTTTTGCGCCACCAGCAGTAAAGGGCTTCTGCTATGTATTAAATTAGCGGTATCGTTAGTCGTACCCTGTGTATGGACTAGAGTTTGTGCTGTGATCCTACTTAGATTACATTTGCATCCTGTTCATATGTGGTGTTGTATGCATGGTTCTTTGTAATAGCAGCGATGAGGCCCCGCCTGTTAATTATTATAATTTACCTACTTGATCTTGAGAAACACCTGGGGAAACTAGGAGTTGTCTCAATATGTAGACACTCCACAAGGAGAAGTTGATCTGCTCGCCGGTTGAACGCTTAGCTCGAGTACTGTACAGAATACTTAGACCAGTGGGTCCTGGACAACTGAGAGTCGAGACTAACCTCAATCTAGTGCTTAACTGATTACGGACCGCCAAGACTGAATACAGTCTTCTAATTGGGTAGAGCTAACCAAGAACTGGCCGCAGGTGGCTGACTCCGAAGCACATCTACTGTAGTTAAGTACCGTACTCTGTCTCAGAGATGAAAGTATAGGTCATCACAACGACACGCATAGGTTAATAGAACCGGAGTGAGAGTTGACTATAGACTTGCATAAATCGCTGCGGGTAATTACCTTCGCTATTTCAAGAGCTCATATAGGTCCGTGTATTCAGATAGCAACACTTGAACGTCAACAATCCTAGTTGACAAAACTATATAATTGTCACTCGCACAAATCTTGCGCAGAGGGCTAAAATATTTCACATACGCTTGACTACCTACATCCCATAGGTAAGGAACGGTACGCTATAGAGAGTGCCACCTATTATTTTGGGCGGGGGTGAAGGGTAAGAAGTAAATGTACATCGAAAAGTAGGAATTTGTGGGATCGGAGACTCTGCCTACTTTAGCTCTTTACCGCTGCTAGGAAACTATAATTACTGTCTCCTAATCCCGGCATCAGGAAACTAGAGGTGCAGGTGACAACCATAGGTACACACGACGGTATTTGTCATCTCGTGGTAATACGGTTTGTCGCACCTTTCGTAAGATGCTAAGAGAACTTCTACAAACTAGCCCTTTGGCATTTGGTGTAATAAGAAAAGTGAAAAAATTTGAGACCGACGGAATGCTGCATCAACTGGCCCCATTCAAGTAGATAGTTGGTTACTTCCCCACAAGGTCCAAGGAGTTAATGTTTCAACTACTAGGCCGACCCAGATTGTGGGAAACCAAATTCTATTATCGGGACATAGAATACGACACTGACACGTGCGCTTCAAGGACCGTTGAATAACGAAAGTAAAGACGCAGCTAAGACGCAGATAGAATTGCATGGTCCGCACGTTTTTTATCACCGTTAGAAAATAGGATTGTCTCCACCTGTTTCTAACTCTAGTTATTGTACGCTTCCACTATGCTGTTTCTGTTTTGACATTTCTGTTTCTAGTAATTTCGGGGCAGAACGAGTAACGGTACACATCATAAATGACCGTTTGGAAAACGGTTGCGAGAGAGAATTGCCTAAGATAATGCTATTCTTAGCTTAGCTCTCCCAACAGGCTTCCGAAATCATAGGCACATCCTGGCGTCTTCCTTCTAGTGTGGATCGGCCGTCGTATTGCTTCTCTGTCATGGATGGGGGACTGCCGCGCGGGAGGTGTCCCGGGTATATTGCCCATAAAGAGCTAGACGCGATCGATAAGCCAACCCGATCGCTTGCATCCTTTAGGTCGAAGGAACTTTGGCCTCTAGTGTGGACTGATCTGAGAAAATAAGTGGCCCGGGCCGGCTCAGCTACGTTGCATTAGTGCCGCCGTCTTAAATCGATCGATGCTCGCTCGGCTCGCACGCATCCGCCGAGCCCAATTCTAAGGGGCTAATCCTTGTCGAGGACTTAATCGGGAGACATGACGTGGAGCTACTTATGCCGGCATGTAATGGACTAAATTCCGACATGGCAACATTATACAGTACATAAACCGGGAGAGTAAAACTATGCTAAGTGGTAATGACCACTTAACCACCGCCAGGTGCTCTACGGTCGATAGAATGGTTGCCAGTTGTATAAAAACGTACGAGAGATAGAGATATAGGTATTATCAATATCAAGGATGTGATGGAGAAAGATATGTCACTATTTGTCGTGTTAAAGGAGGAGGGGAGGAGGGGGTTGGTTAAGCAGCTTCTTCTACGGTCAGTACATCGGATCAGACCAATGAGATAGAATCGTAGGCTCTGTCGGGTTTTTCTACAGTAATTGCACAGTACTTTGCATATCAGACGTAACATGGAACTTTCTATGCGCTAACTAGGCAGTTAGCTTTTGGTGCGGTTTCTGATGCCGTAGTTGTGGTTACCCACTGGATAAAGGGGCAGGCTGAGGCTGGGCCTGGAACTCGGCGAATATCAGATTGTATCAGGCAATGATCGCCGATTTCCTACTGGCGAAGAGGTATTCTAAGTCAAAATGTGTTCATGGAATTCCTGCTCACACTAAGACCAAGGTCGCAGGATCATGCAGGGACCCTAGTCTGATAAACAGTTTGATATTAATAAGTAGAACAGGTCGGCTTGCACAGTTCTCGACTTTCAGGTTATGATCCTATAAAAGATACATTAAGTATTTAGACGAGCCAATAATCATCATAGAACCTTTTTGTCGCGTAGAGCTCTATATATGCCGTCAATTCAATCATCGATTCACCGTGTAGTTTTTTCGTGGCAGTTTTGTACCTCGCTCGTGTTTATTGATGGCTGCAATTGATAATGGCTCTTTGTGTCGCGTACAAGTGTATACTTCGTACGTAATATATTTTATGCCGTTAATACTACTGAAGGAGTGTAAACGTCGTAGTTTTTCCTCCGTCACACTTTGTAATACACACTACGGGCAGATAGACAGTCGTGTGGTAAGGAACGAACCCTACAGCTGTGATTTCTCTGCAGGGGCCATATTAGCGAATAACAATTAAATCTTGCTACATGTGTTTCTCACATACGTACCTTTGGCACCCGCAATGCCAACCACCCTTCCCAGCAGCCAATCAAACGGCATTTGGGGAGCATTTACAGGGGAGGGGCTATGGCAATTTGTGCGATGATAGCTTGAGCAAAGGTTACCAACAGATAGCGAAACGATCCGTTTGTTTATTCCCGCGTACGCTCCCGAAGCCCCATGTGTTAGAGCCTCGGTAATCGCTGCTGATCGTCGAGTTGCGTAGGTTCCATTTGAGACGGTGGTAGTCTTCATGTCCTGTAATATGATGCTCTATAGTAATATAGAAATTATGCACATAGCACAATATCAAGTCAAAATATGAATGAAATTTAATAAAATAACTTTTGTTGTGAATTGGATTAGTTAGCTGTATCTGTAGGTAGTCCCTTTGCTCATTCTGAGGACTTGTGGTACAAATCTGTAGTCATATCTACTACACTGCGAAGTGTTGCTGGGGCGCATTGGAATAGTTGCTTCTTAGCCTAGGCCTTGCAAACATACTATCGAGCAAGTCGTTGAATGCTACTTCTATTTCGTTTGCTGTAGAGAATGTCCAACCGTGTTGACTCGCAAAGTCTTGTGCATCCTCTTCAGAGACAACCGAGGCTTCATTGAGACCGTTACAAGATACGAGTAGTACGGGTTGTCCTTCTGGGAAGCCCCTTAAGCTTTTAATGTATGCGAGTGACGCATAATTCGATGGATCGTAGATTAGGACGATGGCAGCGGCTGACTTGATCAGAGCCCGTATGTATGTCTCTTTGTCTTTCGCATGCAACGAAATATTCGGGGATACACTGGCGAGTGCGGCGTCCTTTCTAGTTGGGTGATCATACAAACTAACGCCACCGAATTCCGGGCTCACGGGCGGCCAATTAAGTACTCTACGGAGCAAGTCGGTCCTCTCTGCTCCCTTTCCGAAGAATACGACGTTATATTTCGGCCTGATCTCTGCTGCCAAGCCTGATTCTATCGAGCCGGGGTTGGTTCGGTGGTGGGATGAGCCTAAGCGCCCAAAGCCTTGTCGAGAATCGCCCAATTCTTCAACATAAATAAGAATAGAAGACAAGCAAAATAACTGCCGGAGTAAGCCAAAGAGATAAGACTGCAGAGGAGAGGAAATACTTGCAATGACAAAACCAATTTGGCTCCAGATCAAAATCACAGCAGCAAGACCTTGACCGATGCTTGCGACTAGTCGAACAAGCCTTTTCCGAGAAGACGTCCAGTACAAGGCTGATACAGATGTCCACAGAGAGTGTTCAATGACGATGCCGAATGTGAGGTACTTCGAGATAGTAGGACTAGGAATAGCCGGGCTAACTATCACCCCAACCGTTTCTACCAACACGATTATAACTTGGAAATAAACGGCATTCTGGAACTGACGTCCTTCTTTGGTCGATTTTATCGCACATAAGGACTTCCAAGGTTAGCTTATCACCTCAAACCTTCTAGATATTCTTACATCAAGAAGCGCTCCCACAACGGACCATCTCCAGGACCACTCCGCCCATGTCCGCTCGTTGGTAGTTGTAAGACTTAGAAGGATGGTTCCTATGGCGAAATAAAAGAACAATATAAATGAGGCCACTGCGAAATAGTATATCTTGAAGATGTGACTATAGAGATGTGCAGTATAATAGTAACGGAGGCGGAAAAGTCGATAAACGAACCACACGCCGACCAAGGCGATGACAACCAGGAAGGCGAATGCCACACAGGCCACAGTTGTGGGACTTTGCATCTTTACTGCCCTAGCAGAACATAGAAGAAGAATATAATCAATCAATCAATGAGTAGCCTTGGTGTAATAAGGGGAAGGGCATGGCGCAGAACCCTCAAATGATAACATATTGAGGTGGGAGGAGGATTTCCCAAGCAATAATAAGGAGCCTACTAGTTCGTCTACACGAACGGAACGCTTCTCCTTCGACATCACACGACAGTAGCTCCAATACTCCTCAGCTGCTACCAGTTCCCTGTATCAGGACAGGGGCAAATATCCAAGGTGGTGCGATCGGGAAAAGTAGCTACAAGGACAGCTTGGTCGAGTCTGTGAGACAATACTGAAGCCACCCATTGAGATGTACAAGCAGTGCAGTGTCGGGGTGAGTGCGCACGGTATAACAGGAATGCCAAGATGTTTGAGTTGTACAAAGCAGGGGGGCTAGTTATGCACAGCGTACAAGTACTGCCTTAAAATCCAGGCACCAGGTTCCCAGGTTTCCAGGTTCCCAACCTAGGTACCTAGTGTACCTACCTAGTAAACTGACGACCCACTTTAATGCAAAAAGGGCTCGAACTTAGATTTACATATGACCATAACTAACCCCCCCAGGCGTAGTGGGGCAAAATAGTGGTCTTTATTATTGTGTTATACATATTTATAAAAAAATTTATTATAGCAAGAATTATAAATTTATAAAGTTATATAATAACTGTGGTTTTTTAGTTTTTACATTATATTAATGGCTTTGTTTAAACTTAACTTTTATTAACATATATAACATATTTTGGTTAGGCCCACAACGTTTGGCACAATTATTTCTGACATGTTGGCTATAATCATAAACAACGCGGGTTATGTTGACAATATTAGGTAGCCAATCAACAGACGAGAACACGTAGAGATCCATAACATTGCAATATTTAGACCCTTTAAATACCCGTTCTGGTCTAATGGTTGTCGCACCAGAAACAGGTTGACACCAGGCACTAGACACTTGACGCTACCTAGACACTAGAATTCGTGATGTCGAACAGTGATAGGGCTAAGGTTTCAGTCGTAAACTTGGTGAATCCTATTACCAGGATTCCGGTCGCTCAAATTTTAAATCCTCTTACACCTTCACCTCCACCAGAAATTCCCATCTCTCGAAATTCAAACTCTAGGGGAGAGAGTTCGATTGCCCAGCCACTGACACTATATCCCAATAGTCCCAGTCGAGTGGTCCAAATTACCCAACTCGTGAATCCCGTCGAAGTGCAGCCATCCGAAGAAGAACAGCCGCGAGCCGAAGTCGAACCAGCACGTAGCATTCCTAAAGAAGACGATGAAGCACTCGTGGCGCCTCCAACGATAGTTCTGGCGAGAGGCATCGCAAACTCTATTTCTCAAGGGCTCCGGGACTATAACGAAGCGCCGCGGGCTAATTTCTGGTAGACTCTAGATCTGAACCTTTCTCGGCCGGAAATGGCCAATCAACTGTGAGAGCGCTCCCTCTCCGAACACGATTCCAATTCCGAATGCTGGGTAAACCGCTTATACTCTTCTTCCATGCGCCGGATTATACGACTGAGATGAATTCTTCCTCGCCACCCAACAATACAAGAAGACCATCAGAATCGACACAAAGTTCAACACTCAGAATCCATAGAACTCATCAATATGGTTGCTGACAGGTTAGACGATAAGGTGTATGCCGGGCTATCCGGTACGAAAATCCATCCCTTGTTATTAGTCAATGTCCATACTAATTCGAATTCATTAGTCAATGCTTTCCCGCTAGCGTGATTATTTGGTGTAAAACTGAGCCGATATATTGTTATTGTAAATTTGACGGCCACCGATTGAAATTGGATAGCGGAGCTTCCGTACAAATCTATACACAGCCCAGCTAATGTCATCAGTGCTTTATGGGGGGGAGTGTAAGTTCTTTCTCCTGGTATCTTGTTCTTCTACATCAGTCCTAGTCGCTGACCTAAGGTGGTTAAATACAGCTCCATATGCAAGGACCTTAAACTATATAGTAAGCTAGGCGAAAGCCCAGTTGCTTTAGAGCCTCATTTTGATAAGCCCGCAATAACTACAGCAGATATCCCTGAAGAGCTCAAGGCTAGTATTTCACTGGTAGAACTTAACGACTCTTTGAATATGAAACGATACTGTCCTGAAGAAGAGTACTATGAGATAACACCATCCAAAGTCTATTTTATCACCTGCCCAACACGGCGCCTGCAAGCTCTATGCGCAGAAATCGAGCAAGAACTAGTACATGTGGTTTTTTCTCGTATGATGTTCATGTTAACACTTCAAGTGTGTAACGGCTCAAAATAGCTATAACCGTGCTCAAAAGCGGAAGCTTTCGCACTAGCACTAGAGCTTGTCTCAACTGGATCATCCTACTTAAGACGATAAGGGCCCCACAACAAAGGCCGAGTTAAAGAATTAGTTTTCAATACGATTTCCAACTCTCGAAGACGGTACCTGTACTCAACAGGTAGACAATACGTTGGCATTCATTTGGATTCAGTGGTACCAGGTTAAGTAATGACCATTCACGAGAAGGCGTGGACCACGACAAAACTAGCGGTTAGTGAAATGGGACATGCTGTTTCACACGTCGCGTTATGGAGACAGGAAGGAAAGGGATAAATCAAACTATTGATAACGAAAGTCCACGAGGACTAATATATCTGGTTAAACGAAGGACGCCCTTGGGGAAATACGTAGTTAAATATATATAAAAGATAAACACAAATCCACTGCACTAGACTTGATCAATACAAGCCTCAGGAGCTTGGTCCCTAGTACTTCGTCATTATGTACAAGCGCGCATCCGTAGACTAAAAGACCTTGTTTCAATACCCTATTCTTCTGCTGAGAAAAGGTGAAGGGGGAGGAGATACAAAGTCTGGCTACCCAAACTATGGGCCTATTTGAATGTTAGCGCATGTTATATGTTCAACAAGCAGATTGTAGATTTTCCAAGAAAGTATGTACGTAGACAGATTTGTGTCCTTCAAATGTCTTGCGACGGCACCTATCTAGCCATCCCTCATAAGCCAGAGACAGTAGTAAGATGAGAATCAGCTGGCCCAGATAACACCTATCAATCAGTGTACCTGATAGGCGGTGTATTATTGCGCACAAACAAAAACGTCCACTTTTTCTGAGCAAACCTACTGTCTAATCTAAGTACCTTTGAGCAGCATTTCATCGCGAAGGTCGAACCGGCCCGATCCGACCCGACCTCTTTCCCTTGAAACTTTCCTTTCGGCAACGATGTGACAAGTAACGGCTTTAATTCGTCCCACCTCGGCTCTATGTCAATGTTTCTATTTGCTTTGTTTTGCTTTCTTGTTTTGTATCATATTTGCAAGCGATTCTTGCATCCGATACATCCTCCAATAGCATTGACCACACACAGTATGTATGTCTCATGCAGGTTCAAGCTAAAGGGGTTTAGTTGGGTAGGGTAATAGGCAGTGTAGAAATAGGGATTAAATTAAGACTTCATGATATTTTCAATCCGAAGCAAAAGGAATTTCTTTAGCACCTTGACAGTTGGCGAGGATTGATGTTCTCTACGTTTCCCTCAAGGGATTCTGTTCGAGTAATTCAAGCATCCTTTTATGCTTGGAGAGTTCTATGTTACTACCCCTATACATTCCCTTTCTGCATACCCCCTATGTAAGACTTCGCCTTATCTTTTACTATTGATAATACCAAGGGCTTATGCTATGCTTGGAAACAATATATTTATGAATATATGACCGTCAATCGCAATGCTCTCTGTATAGGGAGTATCAAAGCTTTGAAAATAACCGATTAGAACTATACAGGGATGAAACCAAAGGAGGTTCTCAAGCCCTTCGCTACGTGTATTTGTATGGTACTGCTGAATCCGTGTATCTTGGGAAGATTTGAACTTCTTCTCGGTTTTATAGTGTGTTTTCTAGCCGTTATTGAATATTTGAACTAATAGATATGTATCCTCACCCAATCCCAGTCTCAGCTACACTGCAGGCTTTCGAGGAGTATGTTTGGGTTGTAAGCGGTTTATTCTATATTATCCAGGGATTTAAGGGCCTCTGCTGTGCGGAGTCTACCTAATAGCAACATCCTTAGAGGAGTAACTTAAAGTAGTTTCGTCAAGTGATACACAAGGGATGGCATATATGGGTAGAGGATGTGTTTCCTATAACTATATTAGCTCCCTGAAATAATATACGCAGAGCAGCGCGATTAAAGAGATAAAATACCGTGGTTTGTAGTAGACTAGAAAGATTCGCGATGAACCAAAACGGATTGTGTAGATAGTACACACCGCACTTTAGAGACTAACAAGTGGTAACAGTAGCACTTCCAAATATTTCACATATATTCAAAATAGTACTAGGAAATCAAAAGGATCCATAGAACGCGAATATAAAAAAACTAAGCCTAAGTCGATAGGGGGTACCTAAGTAACTCTTGCCCTTACATCTTCCACTAAAAAAACAATGCAGCTTCCCGGCGCAAAGTACTATCCTAACCTTTATGGATGTGAAGATGATACACAACTTGTTGTAATAACAGTTAGGGTTTTCGGAATTAAGCGAGATGCGGAACATTACTATCACTGAACGGGTCCCGCAAAGCTACTGGCTGTACCCAACACTGAGGATGCCAAATACAAGCTATTTGCGTGTCACTTGGATCACATGAGTAAAATTGTCTACCCGTTGGACACGGATTGGAAAGCGCTAGGTCCCCCAAGACTTCTTGCGTACAGCTTGACCGTTGGCCCCGGGGCCAAACACCCCGTTCACACAGGCAAGGGGCCAAGATCCCGTTAGGAGACGGATTTCCACAGCGGCCCAAGTTTCTTGGCTAAGTTTCTATAATACAAACGTCATTTGGGAGCATTTCACACGTGGGGATGACACTCTCCCTGCATTCATGACATCACAAGGAAGTATTACAAGGTGCAAGACTGCTGAAAGAGACTGTTATAATCGAAAATCTCTGCCCACTGAAAATCGCTACCAATGAACCACCTGTCCTACAACAGCCTATTTAGGACACCGAAGGTAACATTGCGCGGACAGGGTATGTGTAAAGTATCACGCGTAATGATAGAAACCACCCCCTAGCATTATGAAGAGCCACTCAATAAGCGCCTCACATCATAGATTGTGGCAAGTTCAGGCTTAGCAGCGTCCATGATTAATGCACACATGATAAAATATATAATGCTGCGTAGGATCATAAACTAGATTATAATGAAATTGCCTCATCCCTGAGCGCCACTGTCATGTGTTACTACCCTAACTCTTGCTCGCTAGCGATTAGCTTCTCCAGATCACAAGACCTACGTGGCGTCCCTTTGCCTCTGGATCATGCATTGTAGACACGGCTCGTTGAACCTGATAGAAATGTGTCTAAAAGCGAAGTTTTCGAGAACAGTAACTCTGGCGAGCCTAACATTTGAGGAAGTTTTAATCCTTTATTCACTCCCTAATCGCTAGTATTAGTACAACAGGCGTGATCTTTACAGGGAATTTTAAAGACAATCCACCAATCTCTAATAGGTGACTAGTATGATTTCACCGCCATCGCCTCTGGGTATCATTAGCTTTCTAGTCCTTACTGATAAAGAGTCGATGATAGTTCTCATAAGCCTATAGAACGTGTTAATAAACCTTATTTTTACTGATATATTTAGGTAAGATTATTTCATGAATTTTGTTGCGTTAGCAACCGAGGCCAGTGTTTTAGTATGAACTACTTTAAAGCCTGCTAGGAAAAGGGAATTGGGCAGAAACTGCTGTAGCATAAAATTACTCCATTAAGCCTAGCTACGGTCAACTTATAGCACTAACGCAGTCTAGTCCTAAGCGATGAATCTGATCTGACGATGAGCAGCAAAATAATGTTATTTAGATGTTCAAGAGTGTGTTTCCATGCCATCGTAAAGTGTAGATTAGCTTACATTAACGCAAAAGAGGAATGTCATATTATAAAGTACGTGTGATCATCAGGAGACAAATATTTATTACGTTCAAAATCTTTACATACCTAAGCATTCTCGAATTAACAGTTAATATTATCTAGACGCGAACCGTTTCAGGCAGCGTTTCCTAATACATAAGTACAGTGTCGGTCTCGGCGAGGCGATCTTCAATAATAAAAGCGGCGACTACGCTAGCACTAATTTGCCTCAGACCGGAGAGAGCACCATGGACAGGGAGGTCGTAGGGGAGGAGGGGGTTATGAATTCAGCCGAGTGGACAGAGATCAAACACAACCAAACACGCGGGCCCAACCAATCAACTCGCCGACCAAGTCCCAATAATAAACATTGTCCGTCCCTGATATTAATATGGATTCAATTTGGAATACCTATCCTTGGGGGTGTGCTGTACCGCTATGTAACGCCTTGGTCATCCGCAGAAAGGCCTGAGCGTCCCTATCTGTGTACTTCCCTAGGCAGAACGGACGCGAGGGATACACGAAATCGGCGGCAACGCTAGCACATTGATGATAAGTCCATAACGCGCAGATTCATACCCGTAAAGAGTAAGTAATCTCGGTGAAAGCTATACTTATTACAACTAGTGATTTGATGTTTCTTTTTTTGGCGCTGCGAATAGGCGAATGGCGCCCAATTTTGTTCCCTTAAGATTCCTTGCAGGTCACTTTTTTATGTCCAAGTTATACAAACAAAAGCTGAGCACGTTCCGATCCCACTTCCTGATATTATTCGATTCATCTCACCTTTTACCAGGAATAGAATAAAACGTTTCGAACTAAATCACTATTTTACCTCAGATTGGCAACAGGCCACTGTGATTTCTGCCTCGGAGAATGAACTCTATGCTAGGCATAGGTGGCTACAACTATTTGTTGCGGAATGCGTTGAAAATCCTCTCCAACCATTAGTTTCCTATCCTACCTGTATAGTTGTTGCTCTCTTGAAATCATCATCCTCTTTCGTAGACTATAATAACTAACATTGAATCCTAACCTTGGATGTGACCGCGGGTGGCTATCGCCTTAAAGGAGTTATTAAAATACTAACATGTTCTTTGTGTGGAAAGCGTAGATTGTATAAATCATGGACTGGAATAATTACCCAAGTTAATAGACTATTCCCACGCATAATATTCACAGATATCATCTGTGGTGTATACGAAGGCCTTCACTGAGCTTGCGATAAAACCCGACCTGCCTAGGTATTTACCTACGATAATTCAAGTTTAAAAGAAAAGAAATGAAGAGAAATTGAGTTAGACTCTATATCTCATCAAAATATTTACTAAATACTTAGCACTTATATTTATGCACAAACACTGCCAGACAAGAAGACGTGGTAGGAACTGGAACTGTAGTAATACACTGTAACTGGGAGAGTTTAAAGGGTTCATGAAAGCTTAACTCAAGACTGGCAATATTGTTGATATTGTAATCTATATATACAAGAGTGCGATCTCTTTCTAAGGTTTCCTTCCTTTTGGATTTTAAGAAAGGATTTCGCGACACCGCGATATCACAAGTCGAGCAATTCAGAATCCCCCTCACCAAAAACTGTTCGGTATGGTATATGTTGGAATAGTGCGGGCAATTCTGGGGCCATTTTAAACTTGAACTTGATTTCAAAAGGTCATTTGATTGCAGGAAACTAGTTTAGAGAACGTGAAGAACTCTTGGCTTCCATTTCGCTCCTCTCAACTGTGCGTCCAGAGGAAGAGACGTAAACTATCTTCAATAGGAACGGTTCTGATGTTGTTACAAGAACACATACAATAGGTTTCAAAGAAAGATTTATCTATCATAATTTATCAGTTTATGTGCGCGCAATGGCTTTTCTTTCGTGGCTCTATTTTGTGACGTGACAGGATTACCAACAATTAATCAACATAAAGGACGAAGCAGTTAATAATACGATATAAATACGAATGACCGATTCGCCATAGCCCGATGTAATTATTTGATAATAGATCCTATCGATCCAATACCTTTGCTTCTCGCTGTTATGACTCTGTCCTTGCAGTTGGTGCCGTCTCATAAGGCCCAAAGCGAGAAGTCACCACCTTGTCTATAGGGGCGACGATAATTATAGAAGCTAATTCGTTATTTCATAACCTTTGAGTGGTCTTCTATTTATCGTTACTTTTTATGTTTATCCCCTCTCAGAAGACCACTATGTGTCTATATTGGTGCGTCTGTCTTTAATCCTAACCTCTCTACGCCACCGAGGCTTTAGAGCATATGCGAATAAAGACAATTGACTAAGGCGGATAGAAAGCTAGTTAGAATCAACTCTCAACCCCTCAATAGCAGTATTAACTCCCTTTCTTCCCGCGCCCCTGCATGTCAGCGATCTTGCATAAGCCTAATATGGGGAAACCCAAACCGCTTTCCAGATGGATAACCCGACTATTATCTAGCACCCGGGGTATATGAAAATGTCGATCATCGCAACTTGAGATGATGCTTTTAAAAACAAGAGAAATCGCGCACGCATGTACTACAATGGAGGGGTTGGTGTTCCTGCAGCTCGCGATCCGATAACGAATATCGATGCTATGTCGTGATCACTACGCTGTGAAGGCGTGCTCAGTTAGACCCAATCACATGCCCGAACAGGTAACGCGTTTCACCGTGGCGGTGTCGTTATCCAGCTCCTTTCACTGAACGAGCTTAGTGGTCTCTGACGCCATCGTGCCCGCGATAACTCGTAGATAAACACGTCCCAATTGGCAATTGTCGGTGCGGTTTTAAGGTTTCGACATCGACGGGGCAACGTGTTGGTAGCTCGTGATATTGCCCAACGCTCTTCGCAATAGTGCGCGCGCCGTCGCGACCGTTTAGTTTCGACTCGAGGACAGGCGTACAAATCTAGGGTTTGAGGGTATAGTTGTTCGGTATGGCGGAGATCGAAGAAGATAAAAGGGCAAACGCTTCTCAGAGCCCTGACGATTCTGTCTCTGAAACGATTGGCCCCGAGGTCAGCGAGAAGTCGCTGCTGCGAAAGATTGATTTTCATCTATTGCCAGCTGTTGGGTAAGTTAGATCGACTTCGAATCAATCTGTAGGGGCAAGGGCCTGTGGGATATTATAGCGATACTGACGAATCGAATGCTATAGTATTTTATATCTGCTCAGTTTCCTAGACCGAAGCAATGGTAGGTCCACGAGAGAGGAGTTGTTTTTCATGAACATGATCTAATACTCTCTTAGTGGGCAATGCTAGAATCGAGGGTCTCTTAGACGATTTGAACATGAGTAGGACGTCGCTTGCCAGCTTCAGAGACCTATTTCTGACGAAGATTGTATCGCAGCTGGGGATCATTACCTCATAGGTCTTACTCTCTATTTCGTCGGATATGTATTGTTTGAGGTAAAAATATATGACACGGAAGATCAGTCGAAGTGGATAAAGTTGACAGAGAATCTAGATTCCCTGTAATATTATTCTAAAGCGAACGAGCCCGAGGGTTTGGCTCCCAAGTCTTACCATTGTATGGGTAAGTATCCTCAAATTTCCTAAGACGCATGCTAGTTCCACAAGCCAGCATCATGCTTGGTCTGGTGATGATACAGGCGTCTTTCGTCTCCTATAGGTACCGTCCTCTTTACTGACTGGGTACCGTATAATAGGGAATAGTCGCTACGCTGATGGGCATAGTGCACAATGAGGCAGGGTTTCTAGCCGCCAGGTTTTTCCTCGGCGTAGCAGAGGCTGGTTTATTCCCCGGCGTAACGTACTACTTTTCTATGTGGTACAAGAGACGAGAGCGCCAGTACCGTGTAGCTCTGTTCTTCAGCGCGGCATCACTGGCCGGTGCTTTCGGCGGTGCCCTTGCATATGTGAGTGTCTCTAATCCCCCTTTAAAGTGCTAGGAATCTCGTGACTGACTCTATCCAGGGAATCGGCAGGTTAGGAGGCGTCGTATGGACTAACGGATGGCACTGGATCTTCATACTGGTGCGTCGATTCTCTTTCCCCATCTAGACTTTGTTATAATACCTGCTGACTTTGCCCAATAGGAAGGAATTGCGACGGTAATCATCGCCACGGGGGCCTACGGGTTTGTCCATAATTATCCAGACACGAGCAAATTCCTCAACGAAGATGAGCGCAAGGTTGTCCGTCAGCGACTAGCTGCCGACAGCGATGCGACTCACCAGGAAGAATTCAGCTGGGCCGCAGTACGAGAAGCGCTACGAGACCCCAAATGCTGGCTTTACGGATTGGGATTCCACACCATGAGTCTCCCGCTCTATACCCTATCCCTATTCTTGGTACGTGAAGGCGATGTCATTCTTGAACGGCGAGGCGGGCTGTGCTAATCAATCGGCCTTCCCAGCCAACCATCATCACCAACCTAGGCTACAAGGCCGCGACAGCACAGCTGCTCACGGTGCCCCCATACGCCTTCGCATTCGGGACAACGATCGCAGTAGCCGTGCTCTCAGAGCGCCTAGGCAAGCGCGCCGTATTCATCGCCGGCTCGTCCCTCTTCGCCGCCATCGGCTACTCGATCCTGCTCGGCAACACGGACCCGGTGGCGCGGCCCGGCGTCAGCTACGCGGCCGTCTTCTTCGCGGCGGGCGGCATCTACCCGGCGTCGGCGCTCGTGCTGTCCTGGCCCACCATCAACGTGTCGGGCCAGACCAAGCGCGCCACCGCCACCGCCATGCAGATCAGCATCGGCAACCTCGGCGCCGTCGTCGGCACCCAGCTGTACCGGAGCCACGACGGCCCGCGGTTCATCGTCGGCCACTCGTTCGCGCTGGGCTACCTGCTTGCCAACGCCATCGCCGTGACGGCCCTGGCGCTTGTTCTAAGGAAGGAGAATAAGGAGCGCGCACTGATTGCTGAAGAGATCCAGGATGTTGGGGAAATTCCGGACTGGAGGGGTGATGTTGATCCCAGATGGAGATTTGAGTACTGATTGTCATGTCGCTTGACTGAGCTCTAAGCGGATCTAGGATTTTTTTACCGAAGAGACGAGACATTATAGATAATTCGGCGATCTGGTGATGAGATTACTGAATTACTGGTATATACTATGACTCTACATATACAAATATCTACCATCTATCCATATTGTACAAAACCGCCCACCGCTCTAAGTATACGCGAAGACTCGTTACACTCTTGCAAGGATGGAAATTCTTGCTTCTCAGCTATGGTTCTTCGCATAAAGTCGCCTGAAAGCCGTGTTTTCCAAGATCGGGAATTCGCCAATCATCTGAATATCCGAAGCAGGCGAAGTGATGGGGTACTTCCCCATTGCCATTTCAGTAAGGAACCGGCCAAGTTCCGACGTAGGGGCATGGTAGCTCGGCAGGCCAACCCGGATAGGCGTCAGTAGGAGAGGAACGAAAAGTCGGTAAGCCAGCGGCGCTGTTGGGATGTATTTCTTGATGGCCTCGTGGGCTGTCCCGTCCACGGCTGCTGGGCGGACGGAGCTCACGTGCATGAGGGGGTTCTGCTTGCGCAGGGCCGCGAGCGCGATCTCTGTCTCGCCCTTCACGCGGGAGTACAGGGCCGAAAACCGGCTTGGCTCTGTCGTCGCTCCACCTCCGGAGACATAGACAAAGTTGAAGGGCTCGTTTTCGTGGGCCAGATCTTGGAAAGCCTTCGTCGCGGCGATCGCGTAATCTTTTGTGATCTTCACATAGTCCCTACCCAGGAGTGTTAGCGCTGCTATACTACTAGCATACTCCCGACGAACGACAGCAGAGAGATCAACTCACTCCTTGCTAACCTGAGTCTGACTGATGCCCACTATAGTACAAGAATTAGTAGCCATACTGTTAAGAGAGCTTCAATAGACTCCGAGTAAATGAAGTCGTAACATGATAACGCATCTCCAAAATAGGGGTTCATCTCCCAAAAGTAGGTTTATGCTTCACTCACAGGCCCATACACAGCCCCGGGCACCTTTCAGCTGGTCGAGGACAGCAGAGTCATATTTGGCGAAGTCTTTGTGGATTATGACGTTGATTCGAGGATCTTTCGCATCCTCGGCCATTTGTACAGGCCTCCGACTTAATATTGAGATCTTTGTGACATCTTTCATCTTGATCATGGCGTCTAACACGCCGGACCCTACTAAGCCCTGGAAATCGAAAGTCAGAAGGGTGCGTCATAGCTAGCATCCGCCTTAATGAGAATGAGATAACTTACCGTTGCTCCGGTGAGAATTACATGCATTTTGGCAGTGGTTTAGACCGTTATAGGTTGTGAATTGCGGGAATCTTCAAAATATGTGAAATTATATTCGTAAGATAAATATCTATCACTTTAGGATCCAACCGAGAAGATCGTCTGACTGTGAGAAGCGAGAACTATTGTGTCTACAGAACGTCATGAGCGAGATATTCCAATATAAATGCTTTTACACGACTCAGCAACGACATGAAGCTCTAAGGTTAGGGGCTTAACTCCGCGACCCGCACACTGCAGGTCGACGGTCTAGTAGGGTACAACGCCGCCTATCTCCGTCTAGTTGCGCAAGAACTTCTGCCTGGCAGGCCTAATGGCTAACGGCAACTCGTTAGGCTGGCAATAAGCTTCGCACACTAAAAGAAAAAAATACTAGAAGCGGAATGTCATTAGCTTACACGTATGCGTAGACTCTATCTAGATAGCCTGCCTACCTACGAGTTCGTCAATGCGGATCGTTCATCTTTCTCTTTCTCTCTCTGTCCATCTTCGTTATTCTACCGGCTTACGCTGCATATTGTGGCAGCACAGGTTTCCTTCAAACGAAGCAGTGGCTTTCTCTGAGTGGTGCGATTCATGACGGACAGCCACTGATGACGCGCATGTTATCTAATCGGAGTTCTTCCAGCGACCAAGGAAAAAACCGGTCTCGAAGCCGAAAGATGCCGTCTCTCTCGATAGCTACAATTGATCAGGACACTGCCATCCGAGGAATGCGTCGTCATCATTTGATGGTTGATAAAAGCCACGTTTATTATTTCCCGCGTTCTTGATGCAGGTACAAGGTTGTTTTCGTGCCATTCTGTGCTGCATTGTAGGTACGTGTGTATAGGTACGTGTGTGGCCCAAGTCGGCACCATGAAGCGTCCTTGTCTTGTCCGCACTAGAAGCCGAAAGAGTCTATCGTAGACGACGATCTACGCATACAGTACCGAAGTGGCAGATCTCCCGTCATGACAAGAATTATATAGGGCTGAGCGGCGGCGGATATGCGCATCTACATCAGAGGCGTTGGAAAGATGCATTATCGGTCGGCGGTCAGAGGTGGTGTAAATGGTAAATGTCAGCGTGTCCAAACTGGATAAGGAGAGACGGCGGCACGATGTCGGGGAGCGCGAAGAGGACGAGGACGACGAGGACGACGGCTGAATTGTCTAGCAGTTATCTTGATAGCTGCATGGGATTTTGTCTATGCCTGTCTCATGCATCGGGAATGCGGTCTGACATTGCGTTGTTGTTGTTGATGCTGACAATTAATTCGGTTTTGGCCGTAGCTTTTAGGTGACAGGCGTATCTTGTGCAGCAGATAGGTACTACCTCACTATCATGTATTGGGCACTACCCTATGGACTACGGCAACCCAAAGGGCCAACTGTTCGAAAACTAATTTTTTATTAAAATAACACCTAGGAAATATAGAAATACCTTTTATAAGTGAATATTATAGTTGTTTTTAAGTTAGTATATATAGTGCAGCTAAAAATAGTAAAAACTATTAATATATATAAAATATTTATTATTATTAATTTTTTTTTTAGCTATAATAATTTATTTTTTAGTAAATTTTAAAAATATACTTATATAATTTTATATAAAAATATTAACTAATATATTAATATATATAACTTTTTATATATATTATTAATTATTAATAAATATTATTATATTATATAACTTTATATTATATATATAACAATATATTATTATATAAAAGTTGCAAAAGTAAATTTTATTTAATTAAAGTTTAAATAAAATAAGTTATAATTAATTTTATTAAAACTTGTTATTAATAAAAACAAACTATTTAAATTTAATATAAATAATAAATAGTTAAATTTAAATAAAAAAATTATAATAATAATAAAATTATTAATATTTGATTTTAATATTAAAATAATAAAAGTTTAAAATATTTATACAATTATAACAATTTTAATAGTTATATTATAAAAATTTAAAGCTTTTTTAATAGTTTTTATAAAAATAACTTTAATAATATTTATTATTATATTAAAAATAATATTATATATATAACTTTATATAACTTTAATATTATTTAAACTAATATATATAGATTATTTTTTGCTTTATTATTTTAAAAAAAATTTAAATTAAAAATACTTTTATTTATTGCAATATTAAAATAAGTTGTTAATAATAAATATTAGCTATTATAGCTTATATAGTTTTTAATTAAATTAATATTAAAAATTATTAAATTTATATAAATTTAAAAAGTTATAGCTTTTTTAATAAATATATTTTTTTTAGCTTTAATATTTTTAGCAATATTTATTTTTACTGCTAATATTTTTTATTAGCAATATTATATATTTTTTATAAAAAACAAAAAAGATTTAAATATATAAAAGTTTATAAATATTTATATAATTTTATATAAATATATATTAATATTTATAGCTAATAATAAAAATATAAAAACTATAAAATTATTTAAAATTATTTTAAAAATGTTTAAATAAGTTATTATTAGCTAGTTTAAACATTTTTATTAATAAATTAATTAAAAGTTAAATAGCTATAAAAAAAATAAAAAAAATATATTTTTATATAAATATATATAATAATAAATAATTATATTAAATTTAATTTAAGTTTTTATAAATTAATATTAAAGTTTATAAATTAATATATATTTAAATTAAAGTTTTAAAAGTTAATATATTTTTAAATAAAATAAAATTAATAGTTATAAAAATTTTATAAAAGTTTTTTTTTATTTAAATTTAATAAATAAAATTAAATAATTAAATTAATAAATAATTTTTTATAATATAAAGTTTTAATTTTAATAAATATAAAATCTTATAATATAAAATATAAATAAATAAATAAATAAATAAATAAATAAATAAATAAATAAATAAATAAATAAATAAATAAATAAATAAAATATAATATAATTTTATATTATATAATTTATAAATTAAATTATATATTTTAAATTAATATAATATTAAAATTAATAAAAATATAATTATATATATAATAAATAAATATTAATTTATAAATTAATATATTCAAAAATTATATATTTTAATAATAATAATATAAATAAATAAATAAAAAAATAAAAAATTATTTTTTAAATAATAATAAATTAAAAAAATATTAAACTTTATTTAAATATTTATTTAAATAATTTATTTATATTATAATATATATATTTATTTTTTAAAATTATATATTTATAATTATAATAAATATAATTAAATAATAATTAAATTAAATATATTATAAATAAATTAATTAAAAAATAAAAAAAAGTTTTATATATAAATAATAAAAGTTTAATTATATATTTATTATATATAATAATTAATTAAATTATATAATTAATAAATTAAATTATTATTATTTAATTATAAATTAATATATATTTAATTTATAAATAAATTATTTTATTTTATATTATTATTTTATAATTATTATATTATATAATTACTATATAATTTTTAATAATTTAAATAATTAATAATTATTTTATATAATATAATTTATTTGTTATTTATATTAAATTATTGTTTTTAATTTTATTATTTTTTAAAATTTAAATTAATAAATAAATAATTTTTTATTTTTTATATATTATATAATTTATAAATTTATAATTTATTTTTTATTTAATTTATGTATTTTATTTTATTAATTTAATTTTTATATTATATTTATAATAAAAATATAAATTTTAATAATTAAAAAATAACTTAAATATAATTTAAAAATAAAAAAATTAAAAACTATAGTTTTAATTTTTAATTTTTTATTATTTCAAAATAGTTTTTAATAAAATAACTTTATATATATATATATATATATATTATATATTTAATATTAATAAATTTATATTTATATTTATTAAATTATTTATAAATATAAATATTTATAACTTTTTTTATTTGAAAAATAGTTTTAAAAATAATATTTTTAAATAATAAATTAATTATATAAAAATTATATATATATTTTATTAAAATAACAATATTAGTTATAATTAATATATATTTAAATTTTTTTTATATAATTTATTATTTATTTATTAAATAATTAATTATATTTTATTATATATAATATTAATAAATTGTTAATAAATTTATATAATTTATATATATATATTATATATATAAAGATTTTTTTTAAATAAAAAAACAGCAATAATATTATATAATTATAATATTATATTTTGTTTTAGTTTTGTTATATATAATTAATTATATAAAATTAAATCAATATTAATTAATAATTATATTAGCTTTTTTTATTTAATAACAATATATTCTAAATTAATAAGTTTTAAATAATATTGTAAAATTTAATAGTTTTATATTAATATTATTTATTTTTAATATTTATTTATAAATTAATTAAATTTCTTTTTATTTTTTAATATTATATAAAAAGTAAAAACTATTAAAAAAGCTATAAAAATGTTTTTAAAAAAAACAAATTATAATTAAAGTTAATTATATAATTAATTAATAAAACAGTTTTATTTTATATAAAATATTTATATTATTATTAAAAAATAAAATATTTATATAGTAAAAAAAATAAAACTAAAATAAACTATATAAAATATAAACTATTAAAAAATTTAATATTATAATTAATATAATTAATAAATTTATAAAATTTTAATATATATAAATTAAGTTTTATTTTTATATAATAAAAAATATAAAATAAAACAATAAAAATAATATATTATTTATTTTAATAAATGTTATATAAAAAAAAAAAGCTGATTTAAAAAATTAATATAATTTTTAACTTCTTTTATATAATTAAATTTTATATTTTTTAATTAAAAAAAATAAATTTATATAAAAAATTTATATATATTTATTTATTAAACTTAAAAATAAATATTTTAAAAAAACTATATTATAAATTATATAATTATTATATAAATTAATTAAATTAAGTTTATATTAATTTAAAATATATTATAAATATTATTATTAAAAATTTAAAATAATTATTTTTTTATATAATTTATATTTATTAATTATTAATAATAGTTTTAAAAAATTTAATATTATTAAATTATAAATAAATAATATTTTTAATTTTATAATTTTAAAAATTTTAATTAAAAAAAAACTAAATTTTATATAATAAAATTTAAAACTAAAGTTAAATAAATTTTAAATAAAAATAATTTAATTAAATTTAATAATATTTAAATTATATTTATAAATAAATATATTATATTAATTTAAAAAAAAGTTAAATTATATAATTAGCTAAAATTAATTTTTATATAAAAAATTTTATATAATAATATATTTTTTAATATATTTAAAATATATATATAAATAATATTTATTAATTAAAAACTTTATATAATTTATTTATTATTATTTAAATTGTTAATTTATAAAAAGTTAATATAATTATTTTAAATAAACAAATTAAATAATAAATTAATAATTATAACTATAAACTAATATTTATATTTTTTAATTTATATTATATAAAGCTTTTTATTTTTATAAATAATTTATTTATAAATAATATAAATAATATATTATAAATTAAATTTTTAATTATATTAGTTATAAAAACTTATATAAAAAATAATATTGATTTAAAATTTAAAATTTAAAATTTTTAACAATATTATTTATTAAAATTTAAAGAAATATAAATAAATAATTAAAAATATATTAATTAATAAATTATATAAAATAATTAATAGATTTAATAATATAATTATTTTTTATATAACTTTTTAAAAAACTTTAAAAATATTAAATATATTGTAAATTTGAATAGTTTTATATTTTAATTTAAAATTATGTTATAATTGTTTAATTAAATTTAATATAATATAAAAAAAACAATTTATAATTAATATTATATTATTATAAAAGTTATATAAAATTCTTTTTTTTTAAAATATATTAAATTAATAAAAAAAATATTAAACTAAATATTAAAAATATTAGTTTTAATTAATAAATTATATATATAAATAAAAATATATATAAAAATAAAATAAAAAATATATATATATAAAAAAAACTATAACTAAAAATTTTTTTTATAACTATTAAAATAATAATATTAATTATAATTAATATATATTTAATTTTTTTTTATATAATTTATTATTTATTTATAAAATAAATAATTATATTTTATTATATATAATATTAACAAATTGTTAATAAATTTATATAATTTATATATATATATTATATATATAAATTTTTTTTTAAATAAAAAAACAACAATAGTATTATATAATTATAATATTATATTTTACTTTAGTTTTATTATATATAATTAATTATATAAAATTAAATTAACATATTTAATTATATTTTATAATTTAATTATTTTTTTTATAATAATATTTAAATTAATAATAAATAATAAAATTTTTATTTAATTAAATTATTTTTTATTTGTAATTTTATATAAAACTATTTTATATATAAATATAAAATTTAAAACTATTTAATTATTATATTATTATAATTTAATTAAATATTAATTAATTTTTTATATTTTATTAAACTTTTTTAATATTATTTATAAATATATAAATAATTATTATATAAAATAACTATTTTTTTTAAAAATTATATTTTTATAAGTTGTTTATATTATATAAATTTTATATATAAATTAAAATATATATTAATAAAGTTTAAAAATTTAAAAAAAATTAAAAAATTAATATATTAATATTAAAAATTATAAAAAAATTTAAATAATAATAATAAAATTTTATTTATTTTTATATTAATTTAATTAATTTTTAAAAATAGTTAATAATATTATTATATATAAATTATTAATAAAACTATTAATATTATATTAAAAATAAAAAGTTTATTAAATTAATTAATTTTTAAAAATAATTATAAATAAAATTATAAAATTAAAAAAAATATTAATATTTTAAAAATTATATAATATTTTATAAATTAATAACTATTTATTTTTATTATTTTTATTTAAATTTTTATTAATTAAAAATTTTATAATTTATATAAAATTTTATATTTAAAATATATAGTTTATAATTATATAATATAATTTTAATATAAAATTTTATATAAATTTATTTAAAAATTATAAAACTTTTAATTAATAAAAATTTAAATAAAAATAATAAAAATAAATAATTATTAATTTATAAAATATTATATAATTTTTAAAATATTAATATTTTTTTTAATTTTATAATTTTATTTATAATTATTTTTAAAATTAATTAATTTAATAAACTTTTTATTTTTAATATAATATTAATAGTTTTATTAATAATTTATATATAATAATATTATTAACTATTTTTAAAAATTAATTAAATTAATATAAAAATAAATAAAATTTTATTATTATTATTTAAATTTTTTTATAATTTTTAATATTAATATATTAATTTTTTAATTTTTTTTAAATTTTTAAACTTTATTAATATATATTTTAATTTATATATAAAATTTATATAATATAAACAACTTATAAAAATATAGCTTATAAAAAAAATAGTTATTTTATATAATATAAATATATTTTATTTTAATTATAATAAAAATATTTAAATATAATAAAATTATATTTTTAAATTTTTTAAAACATTATTATTTATTAATAATTTATTAATAATATTTAAATATTAAATATTAAAATTGTTATATTTTTATAACTTTTAAATAAATAAAAAAATTTAATATATAATTAATATAAAAGTTTTATTATTTAAATTTATAAAAATAAAAAATATTAATTTAATATATAATATATATATATATAATTTATAAATTAAAAAGTTTATTTTATTTAATTAAATTAAAATAAAATAAAAAGTTAATTTATATATAATAAATATAATTAAATAATAATTAAATTAAATATATTATAAATAAATTAATTAAAAAATAAAAAAAAAGCTTTTATATATAAATAATAAAAGTTTAATTATATATTTATTATATATAATAATTAATTAAATTATATAATTAATAAATTAAATTGTTATTATTTAATTATAAATAAATTATTAATAATGTTTTAATATTTAATATTAATTTAATATATAATTTTATAATAAAATAATTTATTAATAAAAAAAAACTAAAAAAGTTTTTATTTTATTATTAATAAAATTTATTATAATATAAATTTTTTTTTTATTAAAATAATTTTTTATTATATATAATATATATTATTAATATTATTAAAAATATTAATAATATTAATTTTTTTTATTATTATTATAAATTTAATTTATTTATATATTAATTAATTTAATAATATATATATAATTTTAATATTTTATTATATAATAAAATAAATTAAATAATTTATAATATATAAATATATAAAAAATTAATTAAAAATAATAGTTAATATTATAAATTATTTATATTTTATTTAATTAATTTAAAAAATATATTATATATAATATATTTTATTAAAATTATTAAAAATATTAATAATATTAATTTTTTATTTATATTTATAAATATATATAAATATTATTTTATTTATAAATATTAATTAATATAATTTATTTTAATTTATTTAAATAAATAATAAAATTATAAAAAAATAATTAAATTATATTTTAATATATTTATTTTTTAAAATTAAATATTTATAATTATTAAATTAATAATTTAATAAGATTTATATATATATATTAAGTATATATAACTAAGATTTAAATTAAAACTTTTATTAAATAACTAAATAAATAAAAAATACAAAAATTTATTAAAATTTATAAAACTTATAAGTTTTATATATATATATATATAAATAATTTATATATAACTTTTTTAGTTATATTTTTTTTTATAAAATATATATATAAATTAATATAAAACTTTAAACTTTATAAATTATTTTAAATTTTTATATATATATATATATATAAAGTTTTATTAATATTAATTAATAATTATAAAATATAATTATAAATTAATAAAATAAAAAAATAAAGCTTAATTATAAAATAACTTTTATATTAGATTTTTTATTTTTTATATAAAAAATAAATTATTATTTATATTAATTAATAAAAAAAAAGTTAAATTAATTATTAAATAAAAGAATTTAATTATTATAAAATTAAAAACTTTTTTTATATAATATTTAATTATTTTTATATAAAAATTAATTAAATTATAAACTATTTTATATATTTAATTTTTTAACTATTTTATTTATTTATTTATTTTTTTACTTTTATATTTATTTATTTTTTATAATTATATTAAAACTTATAATAAAATTAATTATAATAGTTATAACTATAGTAACTAAAGCTAACTATTTTAAATTTTCGAACAAAAAACTATATTTATTTATATATAAAAATATAATTAAAAAAAATAATATTAACATTTTTAAATAAAAAAATAAAATTGATTTTAAATATTAAAATATTACTATTAATTTAAATGATTTAATTATTTTAATATAAATATTTATTTATTTTATATAATATTTAAAAAAATATATATAATTAAAAATTAAAAACAAATAATTTATATAAACATTTATAATAAATTTTAAAAACTAAATAAAACTTATATTTATAAATATTAATTATATATTTAAATATATATTTGTTGTAATAACTATAAATAATAAAAAAATTAAAATATATAAAAATATATATAATAATAAACTTATATATATATTTAAAAAATTTAGCAATAATAACAATAATAAAAAATTAAATAATAATATATTTATATAAACAGTTTTAATATTTATATTAATAAATATATTAAAACTTTTAATTATATAAATAAACTATTTAATATTATAACTAGTTATATTAAAATTAACAATATTAATATATATTTTAATATTTAATATAAATAATTAAATATTATTTTTTTTTTATATAAATAAAAATTTAAAATTTTATATTTATTTTTAAAATTTTTATTATATATTTTATATTTTTATTTATATATAAAAATCGATTATATAAATTTTTTTTTATTTAAATTATTTATAATAATTTAATTAAAACAGTTTAATTTATTATATTTATTAAAATATAACAATTTAATTAAAACTATAATAATAAATTATATAATATATTATATAATAAAACTTAAATTTTTATTTTAATATATTGTTAATTTAAAATTACTAAAAAATAATATTATATAATATTTTTTTTTATATTAAAAAAAAAAACTAAATAATATTAATTTAATTATATTAGTTTAATATATAAATAAAATAAAATTTATATAATATTTAATAATTATTTTAATATAACAATTAATTATAATTAATATAAAATTAATTAAATTATTATTATTTTTATATAAATAAAATAAAATAATTTAATAAAAATAATATTTAAAATATTAAAAATTATAATTAATAGATTTTAATTTATATAATATATTTTAAAATTTAGTTATTATAAAAAAATATTATTTTATATAATAGTTATATAAATATATTTTAATATATTTAAGTTTAAATTTATTTTAATTAATTAAAAACTTATATATAAAGTTTTATTTTTTAATTTATAAATAATATTATAAGTTTTTTTTAATTAAAAAATAAATTATTATTATATAATAAATATTTATTTTATTAATAAATAATATAATATTAAATATTTAAAATAATTATATAATTATAGCTTTAAAAAAAATTTTTATTAAAAATTATAACAATTATACAATAAAAATAATAGAAATAATAAAAAATACTTTATTTATAAAAAGTTTAATTATTAATTTATTAATTATAACTAATAAAAAAAATCAAAAATAAAAAAGCAATATTTTATTATATATAATATTTTAAAATAAAAAGTTTTATTATATAAAAAATATAATATATTTATATTAAATTATAAAAATAATAAAAACTTTTTATATAATAATAAATTTAATAATAATTTAAATTTTAAAACTAAATATAAAATAGTTTAATTTTTAATAAATTTAATATAGTTTTATTATATAATAAAAAAAAATATATATATTTAAAATTAAATATTAATATTAAACAATTTTTATTTAAATAATTAATATAATATAAAGTATTAAAATATTTTATAAAATATTAATATAGCAAAAGTTTTAACTATTAAAAAAATTTAAACTAAAGTTTTTATATAAAAAAATCTTTTTATATAAATAAATTAAACTTTAAATAATATAACAATTTAATTTAATAATATTAAAAATTTTAAAGTTATAAATATTATAATAATTTTAATATTAATTAAATTAATCGAATTTTATATTTTAAATATATTAATTTTATTTTTATTATTATTATAAAATATAAATTAAATATATATTTATTTTAATAATATATAAAATATAATTATATAAAAATAAAAATATTTATTTTTTAATATTAACTAATTAAAAGCTATAAATTATTTTATAAAATAAAAACTTTAAAAATTATATTATCGATTTAAATATTTTTATATAAAAAAACTTATAAAGTTATTATAAAAAGTTAAATATAATAATATTAATATTTTAATATTTCGAAAAATTAAAAAGTTTTATTATTATTATTAATTATATAATTAAATTTTAAAAAAATTTAAATTTTTATTAAAAAATAAATATAATTTTAATTATAAAATTATTATTAATATTATATAAATTAATAAATAATTAATTTTATATATTATAAATATAAATATTTTGTTTTAAATAATTAAATTTTTAAAATTTTTAAATATATATAATATTTAAAATATATTATATTAATATTAAATTTTAATATATTAAAAGTTATTTAATTATATTATATATAATTTTAATATAAATTTTTTATTTAAAAAATTTTACAATAATATATAATTAATTAAAGCTTTATATAAAAAAATATTTATTAAAATATATTAAATTATTCAAAAAATTAAATAAATATATATATTATTTTATTATATATTTAATATTTTATATAAAAAAATCAATTATTATATAAATAAAAAAATAATATTATAAATAATTATAAAAGTTTTAAATAATATAATTAAATTAAATAGTTTTATATTTATTTTATTAATTTTTAAAGTTTATTTTAAAATTAATAACAATTTATTTTTTTTATTAAAAATTATTTAAAAAATAAAAGCTATATAAAAAACTATAAAAATATTAAAAAATATTTATATAAAAGTTAATATTAATTAAACTATATAAATTAAAAATAAATTAATATTATTATATAAAGTATTTTTTTTATTTTTTTAAAATAAAATTATAATATAAAAAAAATATAAAAATTAAATAAAACTATATAAAATTTTTATAATTAAAAATTATAATATTATAGTTAATATAATAAATAAATTAATTAAATTTTATTATATATAAGTTAAATTATATTATTAATAAAAAGTTATATTTAATTTATTATATAAAAAAAATAACTTTTTATATAATTTTTTTTAAATTATTAAATAGTTATAACTTTAATATAAAAATAAATTATAAAAATTATTTATATTTATTAATAATTAATATTTTATATTAAAAAAAATTAATAACTATATTTTAATTATATAATTAAAACAAAATAATATAATTATTATGTTTAATATATTTTTTAAATAATTAAATATAGTTAAAATAAATATATTAATAATTTAAAATATATTTTAATTTATATAATATAATTTAAATTAATATAACTAAATAAAAATTTTTTAAATTAAATTTATATAAAAAATTAAAAATAAAATAATTAAACTATATAAAAAGTTTAAATTAATTATAAAAAGTTATAAAAATAATAATAAAGTTTAAATTTTTATATAAATATTAATAATTTATTATAACTTTAAAATTATTATTAATTTAAATTTATAATATATATATAAAATTATAAAATATTTTTTAAATATATATATAATTATATAATAAATTAAATTAAAAAATTTATATTTATTTATTAAAAAAACTAAAAAATAAATATTTAATAAATATTATATTTTAAATTATATAATTATTATATAAATTAATTAAATTAAAATTATATTAATATAAAATTTATTATTAATATTATTATTAAAAATTAAATATAAAAATAATAATATATAATTTATATTTATTATATATTAAAAAAAAACTTAATAAATTTATAATTATAAAATTTTAAACAAATAATATTTTTACTATTATATTTAAAAAGTTTTTATATAAAAAAAAACTAAGTTATTATTTTATATAAAATTAAAAATAAAATTAATGTGTAAATATTTTATTAAATTTAATAAAAGTAAAATTTAAATAAATAAATAAAAATTTCTTTTTATTTAATAAAAATAAATTAAACAATTATATATTATTAATTTTTATATAAAAAATTATTTTTAATAATATATTATTTAATAAATTTAAAATATATATATTATATTAATATATTAATTAAAAATATTATATAATTTATTAATTACTATATAAATTTAAAAACTATTAAAAAATAATATTAAAATATTAAATATATAAATATAATAATAAATTAACAATATATAATAAAAATTATATTATATATTTTTAAATTTTAATTATATAAAAATCTTTATTTTTATTAACAAAATATTTATAAATAATAAAAATTTAAGTTTTTAAATTAAATTTATAATTATATTAGCTAATAAAAACTATATAAAAAATATTTTTATAATTAAAAGTAATATTATTTATTAAAATTTAATAAAATATAAATAAATTATATAATATAATTAATAAATTTAATTATACTATTATATTTAATATAACTTTTTAAAAAATTATTTATATAATAAAACTATTATATTAAAATCTAAAAATTAAAATCTAAAAAAATACTAGTATATTTGTATATATTTATTCCGTATATGTTTTAAAAAAGATTCTTTTTTTTTTCAAACTTTAGTTTTATATAATATATATTACTAGCTATATATTATTTATTATATTATATTTGATTTATAATTTTTTTTATTTTATAACAATTTTAAAGTTTTTATTTAAAATTATTTACAATATAAAATAACACTTTAACATTTTAAAAAGTTTGTTATATTTACAAATATAACAAAGTTAAATATTATTTGAAATAATAATAAAAATATTCCAAACTAGCTTTAATTTTAAATTTTTTTTAAAAAAGTTCAATTTTTTGTTTTTATTACTACTTCTGAATTACTAACTAATATATTAGCTTTATAAAAAGTTTTTATAAAAATACAAACAAAAAATTATTAATTAAAACTTAAACAAAACAAACGAAATTAATATACTGTTAAATTATACAATTTTCGATTTAAAATTATACTAAAAACAACTTTTAAAAAAAAAAAAAAAAAAACTAATAATTTTATTAACTATAAAAAATAACAAAACTTTAAACAATTAGTTTTTTTTTATTAATATTTAATTTTTAAAATATATTAATAATATAGTTATAATATTATTTTTCTATTTTTTAACAATAATAATATAATTAAGTTTATTATATATACAAATTATTAACAAAAATATAATAAACTTAAATTAAACTATAACAATAATATAAACTTTAGTTAATTAATTAAGTTTAAATATAAATTATTAATTTTAAATTTTATATATAATAAATAAACTAAATAAGTTAAAAAGTTAAAATTTATATTTAATAGTTTTAAATATAAATTTAATTATTTAATAAGTAAAATTATATATATAATTAATAAAATAAATCGAAATTATAAAAATAAATATTAAAGCTTATTTAAAAAATTTTTAAAAACGGAACAATTTTAATATTAATATAATTAAAATATATTTTTAAAATAAACAAAAACTTTTATATAACAATTAATATATTTAAAAACAAATATAAATATATAATTAAAACATATTTATTAATTTTTAAATTAATATTTTAAACAATTTAACTATTATTTAATTTAAATTAAAAAACAAAAAATAAAAAAAACTAATAATAAAAAAGCTATACTTTTTTATTAAAAATTATTTGATTTTTTAAAAAAAAAAATAATAAATTTTTATAACTTTTTATTTATTATTTAAAAAAATATAATTAATACAATAATATATTAATAAAAATTAATAAATAAAAATTAAAAAAAAATATAATAATAATTAAGTTTATATATAAATTATAATCGAAATTATTATAAATTTTATATAAAACTTTTATAATATTATTATTTTTATTATAATTTTTTATAATTATAAAATTTATATATAGTTAATAAAAATTGTTATAAAAACTATTGCTTTAAAAAGTTATAAAACTTTTAATATTAAAATTTCTAATTTAAATTAATAAGTTATTAAATTTTAAAGTATTAAATATATTAATTTAATAAGTTAAAAAATAAATATAAAGTTAAAAAATTATAGAAATTTTTAAAAAATAAACTTAAATATTATTTAAATTTAAATTAACAACTATTAAAAAATTAAAACTTTATTACTTATTTTTTTTGCAATAAAATAAAATATTATATTAATTAATGTTTTAATAAACAGTTTTAAAAACAAACTATTTAAAAAACTTAAATTATTAAAAAAAAATTTAATAATTTTTATTATTTAAAATAAATTATTTCTTTTTATTAATTTGTTTTAAAAAATTATAATAACTTTAATTTAAAAAATAAAAAATAAATTTAAATTTTATAATAAAGTTTAAAAATAAATATTAGTTATTTGTTTTATTTTTTTAACGTTTTTATATTTTTTATTTAATATATATATTTAATTTAAATAAACTATTTTTAAAAATATATATTAATTTAAATTTTTATATTAAATATAATTGTATTAGTTATATTTTTATTTTATATTATAAATTATAAAAAGTTTTTTATAAACTTTATAATTTATAAATTATAAATTAAAAAAGTTTAAATATATATAAAACTTATTAAGTTTTTTGTAAATTAATTAATTAATAAAAAATTATTTATATAATTTAATATATATATACTGCAATATTATATAATAATTAATTAAAAAAAAGTTTATTATTATTATTTTAATTAATTTTAAAAAGCAAAAAAATTATATTAAATTTAAGTTTAAATTAATAGTTTTTTAGTTTTAAATAAAAATATTTTAAATTGTTATTATTTTAAAAGTTTATATAAATTTATTAAAATAAAAAGTATTATTAAATAATTATTACTTTGTTTAAATTTTTATTTTTAAAAAAAATAAAAACAAAACTAACTTTTATAAATTTTAATTTAGTTTTAAAAAAGTTTTAAAATTTATTTAAATTTTTTAATACTTTTAATATTAATATATTTTTTTATATTTATTAAAACAATTTATTAATTAATTTATAAAAAAATATAATAATATTTTATTATTTTATTTATTTTTTAGTTTAAAATAAATTATAAAAATTAAAAAATTAACTATAAAAAATAATAAAAAATAAAAAAATCAAAAAATTAAAAAATTTTACAAAAGTATTAATATTTTTTATATTTAAAAAAAATAAAACTTTATATTTTTGTATTAATTATAAAAAATTTAACAAAATTTTACAAAAAAATTGTTTTACTTTTTTATTTATTTCGGAAATATTAAATAAAATCGCATATATAAAAATATTTTTAAAAATTAATTTTAAAAATGTTTATTATTATATATAAATTTAAAAAAAAAATAAATAAAAAACAGCGTTTTATATATGTTATAAATACTATAAATTTTTAATTATATTTATAAATTTATATAATATTTTTACTATTTTTTAAAATTATATACAAAAAATACTTAATAATATTTTAAATATTTTTTATATAATATATTTTAATAATATATTTGTTTTTTTTTTAAATAAAAATTTATATATAAATTATATTTAAAATATTATTAAAAAATTTTAAAAAGCTAAATTATATATTAAACTTTTTAAATATTAATTTTATTAATATAAACTAAAATTTTTAAATTATATTATTTTAAACAAAAAAATTAAAATAAATTTTTTATAAATTGATATTATTAAAAAATAGTTTTTTTTTAATTTTTGTTATAAACTATAACAATTTTTAAAATTTTATAACTTTTATTATTGTTTTATTAAAAAATATTTTTTAGTTATTGTTTTATTATATTAATATTTAAAAAAAAGTACAATTAAAATAAAAAAAAGTTAAATTTTTTTAAATAATTTAAAAAAGCATATTTTTAAACAATTGCAAAATTTATTTAAACAAGCTATTTTTTTTATATATTTCGACTTTAAAAAATAAATATTAGTAAAAACTAATATATTTAAAGCTATATTTATAAATAACTTATTGCAAAAAAATAATCGAAAATAATAGTAACTAATTTCGTTTTATTTTTAAAAGTTTTTTAATTAAAAATTAAACTAAAATATATTAAACAAAAAAATATTAGTTATTATTAAAAGCTTTAAATATTAATATTATTATTTATAAAAAAATAAATTATTTATTAAAATATTAATTAACTATAATAACTTTTAAACTTTTATAAAAATATTAAAACTAAATAAAAAATAAGTTTAATAATATATTTATTTAGCTTTTTTTGACTTTATTATTAAATATAAAAAAAAAAGCAAAATAAAGCTGATTTTTTTTTATGTTGTTTTAATTATATAAATAATATATTTTTTAATATAAATTTTTTTTTTATATTAAAAAAGAAAATTGCTATATAATATATAACTTTTAAAAATTAATATTTAAAAATATTAATTAAAAAAGTTTATATTAAACGTTATTTTTTTAAACAATTAATTTTTATTTAATTAGTTATATATATATAAATATAAATAGTTATTACAAAAAAAAATATTTAAACTTTAAAAGCTAATTAAAGTTTTAAATTATTAATTTAAAACATTTAAAAAAAAAATTTTAAATATTAATAAATTTTAAAATAAATTAAAAACAGTTTAGTTATAAAAAATCAATAGTTAATTTAAAATTTTTTAATTTTTTATAACAAAAAAATTTATATATTTTTTAAAAAATTAATTTATTTTCAATTAATTGAATTATATTACAACAACTTTTTTATAAATTATTTTAATTAAAAATATACTTTAGAACTTTTTTAAAAAAAGTTTTACTAATAAAACTTAAAACATAATATATAAAGCTATATAAAAAGTTATACTATTTATTTTAAATTTAAAACAAAATATTATTAAAAATATAACAAATTGAATAATTTATTAATATTTATTAAACTTATATAAAAACTATTTATAAATTTTATAATTAGTTTATTAAAAACTTTTTATAAAAGCAGTTATATAAATTTTATATTAATAATTATAAACTAATTTATTAAATTAATATATTTATTATTTATTTATATTACTATAATAGCTATATAGCTAACTATTTTATTTTATTAAAAAATAAAATATAAATTTAAAAGTTTTATTAAAATAGTTATTAATCGAAGTTTTATATTTATTAATAATTTTTAGTTTAATTTATATTATTATATTAAAATTAAAAAATATTATTTAATTATATTTTATTTTAAAACTAACAATTAAATAAAACATATAAACTAAATAATTAAATATTATTTAAAATATTTTATTTTTATTAAATAAATTAATTAGTTTTAATTATTATTTCAAACTTTTTTTACTATAAATTTAGCAATTAATTTAACTATTAATATTTTATTTTTTAAAACTTTATATAGCTATATATTAAAATTCAAATTATTTATTAAAAACAACTTTATTTTAAAAAAAGTACTAATAATACAAAATTGATTAAATAAATTAAAAATTATTAAAAATAAATTAACAAAATAGTAATAAAATATAGTTAAAAATTAAACAAAATACTACAACAATAAATATAAATTAATAAGTTATAAAATAAATTAATTAGTTGTTTTATTAACTAAATATTTTAAACTTAAAAAGTATTACTATAAATTAATTTTTAAATATATTAAACTATTTAAAATTATTAATAAAATTAGTTTATAAGTTTATTGCTTTTATTTTTTTATATAATATATTTGTTTTTATAATATATTTTTTATTTAATTATTAAAACTTTAAAAAACTAATAATATAAATAAATTATTTATATTTAATTTAAAAAATAATAATATAAAATAAAAAATAAAAAATATAATAAAAAAACATATTTATAAAAAAAATCTATATTATAAAATTAAATAAAAAAACTAGTTAATTAAATATAATTAATAAATATTAGTTATTAATATATTTATTATTAAAATTATTACAAACTTTAAAAAAAAAAAAAAAAACATAAAAAAAATAAATTAATAAAACTATAGAAAAAACTACTTATTATATTATAGTAAAAATATATTAAAACTACTAAAAAAACTTTTTAATTAATTATTTAAAGTTGTTAAAAAAGCTAACAAAACAAAATAAATTAAAATTTTTACAAAAAAGTCTATATAATAAAAATCAAATTTATTTTTTTAAATAATAATTTATGCTTTATTAATAAACTATATATAAAACTTTGTTAAAAAATTTAAAAAATAAATTCGAAAATATTTTAAAACACTATAAATTTTTTATAAGCTTTAAAATATTTTATATTATTATTATTTTTATAATAAATTATTTTTACTTTTTTTATAAAACAATATATAATTAAAAACTAAGCTATATAGCTAGTATTAAAAAATTACAAACAAAATATAATAATATAATAGTATTAAATATATTAATTAATGTTTTATTTAAATTAAAAATAAAAGTAAAAAATAAATAAAACAGCTTATTTATAGCATTAATAACAAAAAAAGCAATAGTTTATTAAACTAAAGTTTTATATTAATAAATTAAAAACTAATATTTAATAACAATATTTTAAAATTAACAATTAATATTAAAATTAGCAGTAAATATAAACAAAGCAGTTTATTTTTATAACAAAAACTTTGTTAATAAAGCAAAAAATAATACAATATAAAAAAAAAATACAGCAAAAAAACTTTAAAAAATAAAACTATATTTTAACAATTTTATAACAAAATTAAACTAAAATATATTAAATATAGCTTTTTTTTTTATTATAAATAATAGTACTATTTAAATTATTATTATTTTTTTGCTTTAAATTAAATAAATTAATATTAAACTTTAAAATTTTATATAAATGAACTATATTAAATATTATTATAACAAACAATTAATTTTTTAATAACAAAATAAAATTAAAATAAAAATAAAGTTATTTATAAGTTTATAAATATTGTAGCTTTTTTAATAACTATTACATATAAAATTTTTTAAATTTTTAAAAAAGCAATAAATTTTTAAAAGTTTAATATTTTTAAACTAAAAAAAGTTATAAAAATATCTAAAACAAAAATAACATATTAATAAAACAATTATAGTTTAAAGTTTATTTTAACACTTAAATTAACAGTTATAAATATAAACGGTTTAATAGTAAAAAAATATATTAAAAGCAGTAATAACAAATAAAATATAAAAAAAAAAAAAGAAAAATATAAAAATAACTTAAAAATAAATACAAACAGTAAAAAAAAACTTATTAAACAAAAGTTAATAAAATTAACAGCATTTAAAAAAAAAAAAAAAAAAAAAAAAAGTTAGCAAACTTATAGCTTTATATATTTTTGTTTATATATAAAGCTATATTAACAAAAATATAAATTATTTTTAAAAATTAATAATTTATAAAATATTTAAATATTTATATATAACTATATATTGTTTATATTTTTAACTAATTAAATTAACAAATTAATTAATTAATTTATATATTTAAATCAATTAATTTATAATTAATTTTTATAATTAAATTAAAAATAACTTAAACTAAAAAAAAAAATAATTGTTAAAATTTAAAAGCTAAAATTTAAAAAAGTACTAATATATTTATATATATTTATTTTATATATATTTTAAAAAAGATTTTTTTTTTTTTAAACTTTAGTTTTATATAATATATATTACTAGTTATATACTACTTATTATATTATATTTAATTTATAGTTTTTTTTACTTTGTAATATATTAATTATATTATTAATTATATATATTAATTTTAAGTTTTTATATAAATATTTAATTTATAGTTTTTTTTACTTTGTAATATATTAATTATATTATTAATTATATATATTAATTTTAAGTTTTTATATAAATATTTAATTAAATTAAAAACTATATAAAAAAAATAATTTATAATTAATATTATATTATTTTAAAAAATATATAAAAATTATAAAATTATAAAAATATATTAAATTAATAATAAAAATAACTTAATAAATATTTATATAAAAAAAATATTTAATTAAATATTAAAAAAACTAATTAATATAAATAAATTAGTTATATAAATAAAAATATATATAAATTAATTAAATAATAAAAAAAATAATAAAAGATTAATTAATATTAAAACTAAAATTATTATATAAAAAAAAAAAGCTTTAATATTAAATTAATAATTTAATAAAATTTATATATATATATTAAATATATATAATTAAAATTTAAACTAAAACTTTTATTAAATAATTAAATAAATAAAAAATATAAAAATTTATTAAAATTTATAAAACTTATAAGTTTTATATATATATATATATAAATAATTTATATATAACTTTTTTAGTTATATTTTTTTTTATAAAATATATATATAAATTAATATAAAACTTTAAAACTTAGAAATAAATTTTAAATTTTATAAATTATTTTAAATTTTTATATATATATATATATATAAAATTTTATTAATAATAATTATATTAATATAATTAATAATAATTATATAGTTATTTTTTTTAATTTATTAATATTTTATTCAATATAATATTTTTATAAATAAATTAATAATAATTATTTAATAATTAATATTAATTTAATATATAAGTTTTTAATAAATTAATAAATTATAATAAATATAATATTAATAATAAATTTAAAAATTAAATAATATTATATATTTTTAAATATAAAACTAAAAAATATATTTAATTTTTTTAATTAAATTAATATATTTATATAAAAACTTTTTAATTTATTATTTTAATTTTTTTATTAAATTTTAAATAAATTTATTATTTTAAATAAATAATAAAATTTTTTAATTTAAATATAAATATATTTTATAATATAAATTATAATATTATTTATAAATTTATATAATAAAATAATTTATTAAAAAAATAAAAAAAATATTATAAAAATGTTTATTATATATTAATATTAATAATATAATTTTTTATTAAAATAATTAATATAATAAATAAAAGTTAAAACATTATTATAATTTATTTTAAAAATATATTGTTTTTATATAAATTTATTTATTTAACATTTTTAAAAATTTTTATTAATATAAAAAACTTAAAAAATAATTATAATATATAATTTATATAATTTTTTTTATTTTTTTTATTATTAATATTAAAAATAACTAAAATATATTATTAATTTAATATTTTATAAATAATATTTTTATATATTATATTATATAAAAAATTATTATATTTAATTATTTAATATTATTTATATATATAAATATATATAATTATATTTTTTTAAAATTATTTAATAAATAAAAGAAATTAAAAAATTAATTAAAATTTATAAAATTTAAATATATATATATATATATAAATAATTTATATATAATTATAATAATATTTTAAATAATTTTATAAATAATTTATTTTAAAAAAATATTAAAACTTTTTTATTATTATTATTAATTATTTAATTAAATATTATATATTTTTAACTTTAAATTTTTAATAATTATTATTTAATATTTAAAGATTTTTTATAAATATAATAAATATAATTAAATAATAATTAAATTAAATATATTATTAATATATTAATTAAAATTTAAAAAGAAAACATTTATATATAATTAATAAAATTTTAATTATATATTTATTATATATATAATATAAAAAATAATAAAAACTATATAAATTATATATTATAATTATAACTTTTTTTTATTTTTTATTAATTTATATTAAATATTAATAAATAAAAAATTATATTATTACTTTTTTTATATTAATTATAATTAATTATAATTTTATAATTTTATTATTAAATTTTTATTTTTTAAATTATATATTTTATAAATTTATTAAAATTATTTTTAAAAGTTTAATTTTTTTATAATTTAAATAATTATATATATTAAAAGTTTTATTTTTTTATTTTTAATTTTAATAAATTATATTAATATTTTTAATTTTATATAAATATTTATTTAAATAATTTATTTATATTATAATATATTTATTTTTTAAAAATAAATATTTATATTTATATTAATTTATTAATATTTTATTAAATTATAATATTATTATAATTAAATTAAAATTAATTATAAAAATTTAATTATAATTTATAATATTAATTTAATATATAATTTTTTAATAAAACTTAAATAAAATTAAAAAAGTTTTAATTATATATTATAATTATATTTTTTTTATTAATATAATAATTAAATAAATTATATAATTTATAAATTAAATTAATATTAATTTATAATATTATTTTTTAAAAATTATTATTTAAAATATTTTTTAAAATATTAATTTATTAATAAATTATTTTATTTTATTAATTTTTTTATATTTATTAAAATATTATATATATTTTATAATATTTTATTTTATATTTAAATATAAAATAAAAAAAATTTAAATATTTTAATATTATAATTTAATTAATTTCTTTAAATATTATTTATATATATATAAATAATTTATTAATTATTAAATTTATTTATATAATATTAATATTTTTATAATATTATTAATTAATAATCATTTATTAATAATTTTAAAAGTTTAAATATAATTATATATTATATTTTTATATTTTTTAAATAAATAAAATAATTAATATATAATTAATATAAAAGTTATAATATTTAAATTTATAATAATTAAAAATATTAATTTAATATATAATATATATATATTATTTATAAATAATAATTAAATTAAATAAATTATAAATTAATTAATTAAAATATATAAAAATAATTTTTATATATAAATAATAAAAGTTTAATTAAATTATATTAATATATAATAATAAAAAAGTTTATTATTAAAAATTATTATTAATATAAATATTTAATATAAAAAAAAATTAAATTATATAAAAATTTATTTATTTTTAAAATTTTAATAATTTATAATTATAATATATTTTTAAAATATTATAAATTTAAATATATAATAATATATTTAAAATAATATTTTATATTAAATTTAAATTTTATAATAATAATATTAAATTAATAATTAATTTATATATAATTATTTTTATTATTTTTATAATAAAAAATTATATAAAATAAATAATTTTTAAAACTTTTTAAATAATTATATATATAATTAATATTATAAATAAATAATTTATTTAATTTTATTTTATTAATAAAAAAAATTATAATTTATAGTTTTTTTTTATTAAAATAATTTTTTTAATTATAAATAAACAAATAAATAATTAAATAAATAAATAAAATAAATTATTTTTAATAATAATAATAATAATAATAATAATAATAATAATAATAATAATAATAATAATAATAATAATAATAATAATAATAATAATAATAATAATAATAATAATAATAATAATAATAATAATAATAATAATAATAATAATAATAATAATAATAATAATAATAATAATAATAATAATAATAATAATAATAATAATAATAATAATAATAATAATAATAATAATAATAATAATAATAATAATAATAATAATAATAATAATAATAATAATAATAATAATAATAATAATAATATATTAATTTTTTTTATTATTTTTATTATTTTTTTATTTAGTTATTATTTATTTATTTATATTATTATATAATATTTATTTATATAAAGTTATATATTTATATATATTTTTATATTTAATAGTTTAAATTTATATATTTTTATTTTTTTTAATATATATTATATAAAATTTTAATACTTTTTTTTTTTAATATATTAAAATAAAGTATTTAATAATTAATTTTAATTTATAAAAAAAATAAATTATTAAAAAATATTAAAATTATATTTAAATCAAATTTATAATAAATATTTTTAATTATTTTTATAATATATTAATTAAATAAATTGTTTTATATATATAACTAAAATAATAAAAAGTTTTTAAAAATAAATAATATATTAAATATAATAATAATTTTAATAAATAATTTATAATATTATATTATAAATATAAACTATTTAATTAATAGTTATATATATATTTAATTTATAATAAATTTATTATTTTTTTATATAATATTATAATTATTTATATATAATTAAAAATATATTATAAATATTTAATTAAAATTATATAAATATATTAATAATAATTATAAAAGTTTTTTAATATTAAGAAAATATATAAAGTTTAATAAATTAATTTAAATTTTAAACTTTTATTATTTATATATATTAATAATTTTTTGCTTTATTTTATAAAATATTATATAAAATTTATTAAAAATTTTATAAAATTTTAATTAATAAATATTTAAATAAAGTTTATTATTACTATAAAAATTAAATTTATTTTAAATTAAATTATATTTTATTAATAAATATATATTTTAAATTTATTAAATATAAATTTAAAATTTATATTAATATTAATATTTATTTATAATTTATTTTATAATTTTATATTAAATTTTTAATAATTATAATTTAATTTATTTTTATTTAATATATAAAAATAATTAATTAATATAATTATTTATTATTTATTATTTAATTAAATTAAAATAATAAAACTTTAATAATAGTAATAATATATTTTTTTTTATTTAAAACTTTTAAAAATAATTAATATTTATATTAATTACTTTTAAAAAAAGTTTATATTTTTATATTTAAAATAATATAAATAAATATATTTTTAAATAATATTATTTAATTTATTATATATAATAATAGCAATAAAAATATAAAAAATAAATTTTTATAATAAAATAATTATTAGTTTTTTAATAAAAATATAACTAATTAATAAATTAAAAATTAATAAAATTAACTATAAAAAAACTATATATCGTTTTAAAAAATAAATATTTATATAAATTTATATTATTATTATTATATTTATATTAATATTTATTAAAAATATTTTAATATATTTAAATATTAAAGTTTTTAATTATTTAAGTTTTAAAAAAATTATATTGTTTTATTTTATATTTTTATTTTTTTAATTTATTATAAATATTTTAAATTTATATATTTTTAAAATAAATATTATATTTAAATTTAATAAATAAAACTATATATTATTATTAATATTTTTTATTAACTATATATAATATTAAATTTAATTTAAAACTTTATTAATTATTATATATTTTTAAATAAAAAATAATAATTTAAATTTATAAAATTAATTAATATTAATAATATTAATTTAAATATTTATTTTTTAAAAGTTATAATATAAATTTATAATTATTTAATTATATTTTATTTAAATTAATTATTATTAATTGTTTTTTTTATTAATTAAATTTTATATATTTATAAATATAAATATTTAAAAACTAATTTAAAAAGTTATATTTTATATAAATAAATGTTTTAAATTATTAAATTTATTAAATTTAAAAAAAGCTAAAATAAACTAAAATAAAAATAAAAATTAATTAGTTTTAATTTATTAAATTTAAATAATTTTAAATTAAATAATAAAATAAATAATATATTTTAATTTAAAAAAAACTTATTTAATTTAAACTATAAATAAATTAAATAATAATATAAAATAATTATAATAAATTAAAAAAGTTTAATAAAAAAATAATTTAAAATAAATTTTATTTTTATATTTTTAATTAATTTTTATTAATATTTTTTATTTTAATTTATTATTTAATTATATTTTATATTTATATAAATAAACTAAAATATTTTTATTTATTTTTAATTAAAATTAATAGTTTAAAATTTAATAAATTATAAATAAAAGTTAATTTTTTTTTAATTTTTTTTAATAAAAATATTTATAATTTTAATTAATAAAATATTTTTAAATTTAATTTAATTTTATTTAATTTATTTTTTATTTTATATAAAAATAAATTAATATTAATAAATTTTTATTTAATTAAAATTAATTTAAATTTAATTTTAATTTTTATTTTATTTTATTATTTAATAAATTTAAAAATATATTTAAAAAAAAATTAAACTTTATATTTTTTATTTTTTTTTAATTTAATTAAAAAATAATTAAATAAAGTTTTTTATAAATAATAAAAATTAATTACAAATTTATTTTTATTAATATTATTATTAATAGTTTTTAAATTAAAAAATTAAATAAATTTTATTAAATTTTTAATTAATTTTATAATATTATATTTATTATTTATTATAATTAATATAATTAATTTATAAATTTATTTAATAATATATAAATTTAAAATTATTTAATTTAATTTAAAATTTTTAATAAATTTTTAATAATTATTAAATATTTAATTAATTAAAACAATATAAATTAATATAGCTTTAATTTATTTAATTTTTTTAATAAATTTATATATAAAAATATTAATTAATTTAATAATTTTAAATTTAATATAAATATTAATAGTTATATTAATAATAATATTTTGTTTTTTTATATTTATTAATATAATATTTTATTATTAATTTATTTATATAAAAATAAATATAAAATTAAATTATATAAAAATAATTAATTATAATAAAATTTTAAATATATTTAATATAAATATTAAAATAAAATAAATAAATTAAATAAATTTTAATTTAATTATAATTTAAATTAATAAACTTTTAATAAAATTAATAATAAATAAAAAAATAAAATTTATATTTTATAATAATATATTATAATTAAAACAAACTTTAATAACTAGTTTTTTTTAAATAAAAACTTAATAATTAATAATATAAATTATTATAACTTTTATTTTATTATTTTAAATTTATATAATAAAAAGTAAATATAAACAATAATTTATAATTTAAATTAATAATTAAAATAATTTTAATATATATTATATTATAAATTTTATTTATATTTATATTATATATTTCTATTTAATTATTTTAAAATAAGTTAGTTCTGTTTTTATTTAAAGATATAGTATATTGCTAGTGACCCAAAATTAGTTTTCGAACAGTTAGCCCTCTGGGTTGCCGTAATGGACGCAGTACTGAGCACGTCTTCCTTACACCCACAGTCAGTCGCTACATACGAAACCATAGGAGGGTACAGTATAATGTATGTACATATCTGCTCTGCTATTATGTACTTCATGTCCCTCCCCACCTAACTACTTGCATCTATATACATCTACATCTAGATACATCCTAGAGAGACCGGGTCTACATTGACCCATACGTTGCGAGATTAGTCTCACACCGAGATCTCTAGCTGTGCGATGGTATCCAGTCCCCAAATTCGTTGAGCGAGTAGGTAGCACTTATTGGCTATAGTCAACTAGGTAGTTTAGTGTAATCATCAACATGTGCGTACCTAAGATATACATATGTATGTAGGTTAGGTAGGTAGAAGAAATATGCGTATCCCAAATCAAGACGACATACATATATACCTGTATTATATACTGTACAGAATACCTATAGTTGTCGCAGTAAGTAAAGTGGGCACATGCACCCTCGGCGAGCTCTCCTGCCCTGTCTGCATGGCACATGCAGTAGGGGGGCCTAGGGCCTAGGCAGGCTGTAGGTACCTACAGATTCTATCTACGTTAGGTGGGACAGGATACCTCGAGTACTACACAAGTAGCCGTTTTAGTAAACATCTCATACAACTTCATTGATCGCCTTTAGCTACGTTCTTGATTAAACATCACTACTTCAATCCACCACCCCATCTATGTGCCTCTCTAGTCTAATTCGCAGTAATACTGCTGTGACCATCCTCTCGGTCGTATCAATTGCCTCGCTGTCATGTTCGCGGCCCTAGTTTCGTCGAGCTATTTACCACCATGTCGGAATCATTGTCCCGGTCATCTAACGCCGAGTCGAGAGATGACGAGCGTTTAGCATCTTGTTTCAATTGTAAGAAATCTAAAGTCAAGTGTGTGCGCTCCGAAGGTTCAAACACCTGCGCACGCTGTGCCCTGCGCAAACTCGAATGCAGGGCACCCGTATTCCACGTAGGCCGGCATAAGGGAGTCAAAAAGTAGGCGTAGAGGAGCACTCCCATCTAATTTCGGCCGTATATGTCTAAATACACTAACACGCCTCCACCAGTAAACATTCCGGGCTGGAGAAAGCCGTGTTTCAGATCGAACAGGCCTTGAAGAGAACCAACCCGGGCTCTGATCAGATACAAGACTCGGAGCAGTCGACTGAGTTGAGATATTTACTCGAGAGGAGTCGAGATCTCCTGACCGCAGAGCGAAGTCAGAAAACCTTCAACCCTGGCACTAATAGGCGTCGTAATGATGGCGCCATACCGTCGCCTCAAAATTCGTTAACGTCTCAGGGGACGCCGCCCTCGCAGATAGATTCGCGTGATAGTACCGCCATCTCTCAGACTATGGATGATGATCAGTTGAACCTGGATGATGCCGAGAATCCCCTACAACTACTAGCTCGGACATCAGAACTGTTGTCTTCGATCGGCGCCTCTAACAGTAGATCGGGCATGGGCCAATTTCCGTCAAAAGCCCTCCCGACTCGCGAAAGAGCCGCCGAAAACGACTTCGATGGCAGCTTTCCCGGCTTCTTCGGCCGTTTTCAGCCACGTCTCGATGTTGGTGCAGACTTGGACCCTATCGACCTGGGCCTCCTGACACTTCCCGAGGCCGAGGCATTATTTACATAGTAAAAATTGCCCACCTCAACTTCTTGGTATGCTTTCCGGCTGACATCTGAATCAGTTTTTATGACAATCTGGCGCATACAAGATGGGGAATTGACCCCGTCTTACACACGGTTGATTTTGTGAGGAGGCGCTCGGCCTTTCTCTTCACCTCAATAGCAGCTGCATCAGCACTCTTCTCGCCGTCGCTAGAAGCCCTGCATAAGCGCATCTCGAGACACCGCCAGAAGCTCGCAGATCTAGTCGTGACTAAGCGCTATAGGTCTGTTGAGATTGTGCTAGCATTCATGGTGAACATTCCATGGATCCCTGCCGGCGAACACTGGGCCGATGATGAAACCTCTACATATATCTCTATGGCGTCGAGTATTGCAGTGGATCTATATCTAAACAAGATAATACTTCCCTCTTCGCCAGACGCACCTTTTTCGAGGGACAACATCCCCTCGTCCGATCAGATCTCCTCTAGAAAGGCCCTCAATGTAGACGGCTTCCCTGAAATCGATCCAACGTCTGAGATGGGCAGACGGCTATTAAGGAGGAGAGAACGGGCATGGCTATCTCTATTCGTTCTCGAGAGAGGGTATGGAACTCGATGCACTTAAAAAAGGCTCTTAAACTAACACACGATACCATTGCCTAGTGTATGCCTAGCGAGAGGAAGGAGCTATATGCTCCCCATGTCACAACTTATCGAGAATTGTGACCACTGGCATCTCTGCGAACTTGCAGATCGTTGGGATGGCTCTATCGTCTCCGTTGCCGTCCTCCGCAGAGATCTGGTAAGACTATCGTACCGACCTTTCGCTTCCTCAAGTGGTAGATCACTAACGAGCAATTTTGAAGGCGAAATTGATTGCAACTTTACGAGAAATATGTGATAGCTATATGAATGGCGTCAACGAAGCGACGGTACTTGATAAGTGCGGACTTATCCCCGCCCTCATCGTACGAATGACGACTAATGTACCTTCGTAGGTTAAAGAGCGAAATCACTATGTTTTTCGATAGGTGGTATCACACATGGCCCTTACAAATAGGAGACAGAGAACGCAAGTTTAGTCATCTCGGTTATAATGAGAACGGCGTGCTAACATAAAACATAGAGTTTACGCTGCCTCCGTATGTGGAGATCCTCGCATCCCACACCCGCTTATCTATGTACTCTAGCATCATCAACCACAGTACGGCCCCAGTGGGAGCTCGTCACTACTTTCGAAACGCAGGTCTGACATCTGCTTTGAATGTACTCCGGGTTGCCGTCCAGGGCGAAGGGCAACTTCGATCGATGCCAAACAACACTGCTATCATGATCTCCTTCGCCGCGTGCTTTGCGCTGCGAGTGAGCACGGTGGCAGACGGCAGAGGGTCAAGTCTAGCACCCAGCATCAGAGCATTGATAGCAGAGACAATCGACGTCTTAGACAGGATAGGGTCGACACCTATCCAGAGAAAGGGTATTTCGTGTCTCTTTGCCGGCCAGCTTAGACGAATCCTCAAGCTCGCCCTGCGATCTGCCGAGACGGCACGGGTACCGCTGGCAGAAAGCAGCGGCATCATGGCAGACACAAGCGCCGTATATACCACGGCTCCCCTGAGCGCGGCGCACGTAGCTCCCAGCCAAGTCGCGGCGCAACTGCAGATGCCCACGGAGAACATGTCATCCGATTACCTGCTGTTCTCTACCATGTCGAATGATCAGCTGAACGAGGCGATCAACAATACGGCCGTAGGACTGGACGCCCTGTGGGAAGACTTTCGATTTCAGCAGGCCTCGGAGTTGGACTGGATGGACTGGAGCACGTTTGCATGATTGACTAATTGATTGATTGATTGATTGATTAATTGATCGATTAATATATACCTATATAGCCCAACGTGGTTTTATTATTCCACGAGCTTCTTATATATCTATATTTATTGGCATTGGCGATATGGGGGATGAGGTGGCTATCTATCCATCTATGTTTGTCTCTCTATCTCTATCTAGGCGGGCCGGGCGGGCGTATACGGTCAGCGGCGTTGTACATATCGTGAAAGATGTCAAGGGATCACATAAGCAGGCAGGTCAATAGTCGTTCTTTGATTCAAACTTGTATACATAGACAAGATATGTCCGTGAGGAACCGGACCCGGGTCCGCGTATAGATTTGACTGCGAGACTAATACCCTATCTACCCACCTTACTATACAGCATATACGACGTGTCGTATTAGTGCATGCATCCCTCGACCAGAGGTGTCATATCCCTATTGGAACCTAGGCATTGGATAGACTTTCTTCTTTCTCCGCCGCCCCTCTGAGCGTGTGGTCCCCGGCAAGAATATCTACTTACTTAACTGCCAACGCGGCCCCGACTCGGTAAGCGAACAGCCGCAGCAGCGATTGTCCTCGCAACCAGCGCAAGACCCGGCCGAAGGCCCTCAGCGTCGCATCAAGAGCGCAAGATTTGACAAATATCCCTCTTTGCTTCCATGCCTGCGCACGCTAGATCGTCAAAGAGCACGGCGACGATGCGGGTCACGGGGGACTTGTCCATGGGCCTTTCTTTTCGTGCGCAGGATTTGTAGTCTGCTTTGTTTTGCCCACGCGGCTAGTGAGAGCTGTCGTCATGCCGTCCGATCCAGATATCTATCACTTACAGTAGAGGTACACAGGGTCCAGCTGCTGAAGTACCCCTACCTACATACAGTACTTCCCTTAACCGTTCCCCCACAAACCCCCATTGCCGGCCCCTAGACCACATCCAGCAATCCCATCACCGACTAAGGCCGTCCTTAACCTGTGTTGGTAGTGCTAGCGCAGACTAGGCCCTGTCATGAGTTGATAGCGCCGTCTTACACCAGCACTAAGGCGCTGGCTAGGACGCTACCCCGCATATTCCAAGAAGCCAATTCCAGGACTACTTATTTAGGGTCTCGGCGCAACGAAGCTACTGTTTGTCTCGTCCCGCTCCCGCAACAGTCGTGTCTCTCTCGGCCCCCCCGACCTTACCACCCCCCGGCCGTCGCGTACTTGTAGTTAATTACCTACGGTAGTCTCAATGTCCGAAGACAAGAACAGCATAGCCATGTCGGAGTCAGGCTCGGACCGCAAACTGCCTCAGAATGGCGGTGCGGAGGAATTGGAGAACGTCGAGAGGGCTGAGTCGCCAGCGCCGGAATTCAGCGCGAAGCTGGAGCGGAAGGTCCTTTGGAAACTTGATACTAGGTGCGTGCTCTTTCACTGAAATATGCCTACAGTCGCAATTGCTTCTCCTTACTTAGTTACGCGTGTAGCTGGGTAAGTAAGCAAGTAGGTAGATAGAGGAATTGAATTGAATAAGTCGTAGCTAATATGTATACCTGTTCTACGTAGAATCCTCCCGATCCTTGCCTTGCTATTCCTGTGCTCCTTCTTCGACCGGACGAACGTGGGCAACGCGCGACTGTACGGCCTCGAGGACGAGATCGGCATCACGGACCACCAATACGACACCGGCCTCGCCGTGTTCTACGCCACGTACATCTTCAGCGAGATCCCGAGCAACCTGATCCTGAAGAAAGTCACGCCCAGCGTCTGGCTGCCGTGTCTGGCGTTTTTCTGGGGCATCGTGGCCATGAGCACGGGCTTCATCAAGACCTTCTCGCATTTCGTGGCTGTGCGCGCCATTCTTGGGTACGCCCGCTTCGAGCTATCTTCTTCCTCATGCCCTGGGCGGTAGACTTCTCTTCGTAGCGGTGAGCTTCGCTGACGTACATTCTACAGCTTGTGTGAAGGAGGATTATTACCTGGCATGGTATGATGTGCGAGACCTCGCGTCACTGTAATACGCTAACCCGTTTCTAGATCCTGTATCTGTCTAGTATTTATACCAGACGCGAACTTGCAATTCGGATAGGCATTTTCTACACCTCCGCCTCTCTTTCTGGCGCATTTTCGGGTATGTACTCTGTTTCTAGTCTCCTCGGTAGTCGACTAATTGCTCCTAGGTCTACTCGCACGAGCTATTTCCGATTTGGGTGGCCGAGGTGGTCTGAGTTCATGGAGATGGATCTTCATCATCTTCGGCCTCTTTGTAAGTCGAGAAAAATAATTCCTGCGCCATTCACCCAAGACTAGACACTGATGATTCCGCTATTCCTAGAGTGCCACGGTAGGCTTTACTTCGTTTTGGCTGCTGCCGAATGGTGTGGCCTCTGCCAAGTTCTTCAAGCCTGAGGAACGCGAATGCGCGATGCGGCGCCTGCATGCCCAGGGAGGTGGTAATAGTGGCCGGGAACAGTCAGTGAACCCTACAACATATATCCTTCGTCGTAGTCGCGGATTGGCTAATCGGATAGCAGAGAGGAAACTGAGAGGTTCGCTTGGTCCGAAGTGGCCCGTGGCGTCTTCAACTGGCAGACGTGGCTCTCAGCGTCAGCATACTTTGGAATCCTCAGCGGATTGTATAGCTTCGGTCTCTTCGTACGTACCGACTTCATGTTCAAGATGACAACGAGAGATTAGGCTTCTAACACATTAGCTTCTAGTTGCCAACTATCATCAAAGATTTGGGTTACACGGCCAACGAAGCCCAGCTTTGGTCGGTCATCCCTTATGCCGTGGCCAGTGTCGCTACAAGTGAGTCGTCACCCCGTATCTCTTGTCCGAGTATCGATATTGACTGTGTAATCAACTAGTCTGCACGGCGTACCTGTCTGACCATTTCCGGGTTCGAGGCATCATCATGTTGTGCTCGCTCCCTATAGCCATCATCGGATATGCGGTGATTGCGAACACGCACATCGCCAAGGTCAAGTATGGCATGACCTTCCTCATGGCCACGGGCTTGTATAGCAGCGTCCCGCCGGTCCTCGGTTGGCTCTCTAACGTAAGTATGACCCGAATGATAAAAAATATTGGCCACTCGTTCTCGTCGACGACCAGGCACCAAGATCTCTGAGGGACTCGTGTATACATATGTAGCTAACAATGTAATGTAGAACTCAGCCGGCCACTATAAGCGGGCGACGACAAGTGCCCTTCAGCTCGCCATCGCCAACGCCGGTGGATTCGTGGCCGTCTTCATTTATCCGAAGAGCCAGGGACCGCAGTATCATAATGGCCATACCATCATCCTCAGTCTTCTGACGGCTGGATGGTTTCTGTAAGCACAACCCTAATTGTCACCAATCGATAGGTAGAAGACCAGTTCACCACGATTCCCGTAACTAACGCGCGAGCAGTGTTCTTTCCAACGTCCTGTACTGCTGGAAAGTGAACCGGGACAAGGCCAATGGTAAATACGACAAGTATGCGGGCTTTAAAGACGATCGGCATCCCACATTCAAGTTGGTTTTGTAAAGGGGAAGTCGGGCCCGTCAGTCGTAGCGAAATCTTATATCTTGGTTATATCCGGCTTCCGTGATCGGAAGGTCTCGATAGAAGCACATATGTAGTTAATGGAGGCAAGCGAGTGGGAACATAGGCATCGTCCTTCTTTCGACTTTACGTCATATGGGTAAAGGCATCGTAATTAGAGGAATAGATAGCTCTGCACACGCACGCAAAACTGGGTATTTATCTATCTATAATATCATGCTTTTTTTTACGAAATGAGCGATGTTATTATTGGTGACGGACAACCGGAGAACGTGGCATCGTACGAGTATTCTATGAGCCACAAATGTTCAGCATGAAGTCGGTTCATCTCGCTCGGTAGTTACATGCATCGATGTACGCAGCAAGAGGTAAGGAGATTCTGCTCTGGTTAGCCCCTGGTGACGCTATTATGCGCTATGATAGCCAGGGGCTAGACAGGTACACAGGCACCCCCTCCGTCGTGGCGACCGAGTGTACTGTACATAGGCACTATTTTCCGCTAAAAGGCCCTAGCGCCGCGGCGGGTTATCGGCAAGGTATCGGGCATTTTATATGAGAAAATGGCCGAAACAACACCCCAATTGTCCTCGGCATTCATTCTCGGGACAGCATCGCAGCGAGCGACTTCGGGCGTAGTATTTCACCCATGATATAGCGTCGCTGTTTGTGTTATTCCCGTTTGTCGCACATGCGTGGGCTGTCCTGGGATGAGATCCGTCGCCGCTGGAGGGAAAAGTATTAGCGAAAGGGAAGGAAAGGAAAGGAAGCCGACGAACGCAGACGCAGACGCAAACGCAAACGCAAGCCACAAGCACAGAGACCCAGGCCGAGATCGTGATCAAGATCGAGATCGAGATCGAGATCGACTTGAGACCTCTCGTCGTCGTCCTCGCCCATCCTCACCATCGCCAGAGAAACACCAGGACCTATCGCCAACACCACCGCCCGACATGTCGAAGCTATCAGAAGCTGTCAAAGCCCTCATCAATGCCGGTCATGCACAGCCCGGCTATACTCGCGCCAGCGCACAGGTGAAGCCCGCACTCGAGCGACTCGCGAGCGATGCCCACGACAAGAAAGTCGGGCTGCCGGCCTGGGTCACAGTATCGGTATGACATACCACCAAGACGCAACACCGCGTTATGAGAGTAACGTGCCTGTCTGGCCGTCTATCGCCTGCACACCTCGCCTGAATAATGCTAACCGCCCCTCAATTCCTTGCGCGCAGACAGCCGTCTCAGCAACGCTCAACTGCCCCGAAGCCATGACGCAAATCTTCCACCTCGCCAACGACAAGAGCAGCAGCAACCCCCCGTCCCCGTCCCGCGCGCGCACGCCGGCGCAGAACGCCGAGCTGATCCGCGAGGTCGGGCTCAAGTGCATCTCGTTCAACGGCATCCCGCGCACCATCAACACACTCGGCGCCTTCTTCCGGAGCCTGCCCCCCGCCGTCGCCTCGTCGCTGTCCACGGCGCCCACGCGCGCCCTGACGCCCGGGAACCTCGAGGCCCGCAAGCGGGACGGCCTGGCGCTCTGGGACAGCGTCTACCTCGGCGTCGAGCGCAAGCTCATCGACAGGCTGGCGCTGTCCCACCCCGACCTGCCCGTGCACATCCTCCACGGGCACTACTCGAGCCTGCTGTCGAACCCGCGCGACGCGCGCAGGGAGGAGCCCGTGGGGCGCGTGCTGACGTCGCTCGTGGCTGTTGCGTGTCTGAGGGCGCAGACGGGGGTGGGGCCGCAGGTCGTGTCGCATGTCTTTGGGCTGCGCAAGGCGTACGAGAATGGGGATGCAAGGGCGCAGGGCGAGCAGCCCGTGGAAGGCGGCGAGTGGCTCGCTAGCGAGGATGGCAATCTGTGGTTGCTGGAGAGCGTCGATAAGTTGGTGCATGCGATTGGTGGGGGCGAGGGGACTACGTTTGCGCCGGGGATACGTCCTAAGTTGTAATGATGATATAATGGTAAAAAGTAAATGAGGATGCTGAATTATCAGATGGTGAGTTCTTTTATATAGTTTTACATGTTTTAAAGTAGAGAAGCAAGAGGTAACTAGAGTGCGAACTTATCTAAACATGGCTTCATTCATCTATAAAGTTGTGATAATGGTAAAACTCCGATAATATTAGTATCTACTTATATATAATTAATTATACATATAATAAAGTAGAGAAGAAATAACCAGAATTCTAGCTTAGTTGAAGATCGATGCATTCATATATAGTGTTGTGATAATGGCAAAAGTCCTTTAATATTAACATCTAGATATAAGATGCATGCATATGTACATCTGATATATGATGCTTTATAAGAACGACAACCCAACAAAATCCTACGCCGTTGACAGAAAAGAAGAAAACTCCATACTCCCCACCGCTCTCCATCTATCTATCTATCTATCCACCCACCCATCCATACCCCCATCTTTAAAACGTGCCCAAATCCTCTGCCACCACAAACTCCGCATCCGTCTTCGCCCTCACCGTCTCGACGTCCACGCCCTCCGCCACCTCAGTGAGCGTGAGACCCCCCTTAACCCTATCGACCTGAAAGACCGCCAAGTCCGTAATGATCGTGCTCACCACGCCCTTCCCCGTCAGCGGCAGCCGGCAGTCCTGCACGACCTTGCTGCGCCCATTCTTATCCACGTGCTCCGTCGCCACCACGATCTTGGTCCTCTCGGGGTTCGACACCAGATCCATCGCGCCCCCCATGCCCTTGAACACCTTGCCGGGGATCATGTAGTTGGCCAGGTCGCCCGCGGCCGACACCTGGAAGGCGCCGAGGATGCTCACGTCGACGTGGCCGCCGCGGATCATGCCGAAGGACTCGGCCGAGTCGAAGGTCGAGGCGCCCGGGATTAGGGTGACGGTCTCCTTGCCGGCGTTCACGAGGTCGGCGTCGGCGTCTTCCGGGGTGGAGGGGTAGGGCCCCATGCCGAGGAGCCCGTTCTCGGACTGCAGCCACACGGTGCGGCCCGCTGGCACGTGCGAGGCCGCGAGGGTGGGGATGCCCACGCCGAGGTTCACGTAGTACCCGTCGCGCAGCTCCTTGGCGGCGCGGCGGGCGATGCGCGTTCGCGAGTCCACGGGGCCAGGGGTGGAGGTGGATGAGGAGTCTGAGGCCGCCGCCGGCGCGAGCTTGAGGACTTCGGGTTTCTTGGGGGCTGTGGCTGGCACGATGCGGTCGATGAAGATCCCCGGCAGGTCCACGCTGTCTGGGTCGATGGAGCCGACGGGGACGATGTTCTCGGCCTCGACGATGGCGAGGCGCGCGGCCTTGGCCATGAGGCCCGCGTAGGTCTTGGTGGTGTATCTATTTTTGAGGGTGTTTAGTAAGTAAGGGGTCGCACTCGAGATGGCCGGTGGAGTTGTCTAGCAACCGGTTTCTTGTTGTAATGTATGTATAGGGGATGTGAGTAGGTTGATGGGTTAACTGACTTGAACACGCAATTGCCTGCCTCGTCGACCTTCCACGCCCGTAATATGGCTACGTCGCCCGGTAAGGCCGTCTCCATGAGATATGACTTGCCGTTGAAGATCCTCGTCTCTCGCGGCCGGCCCTTTTCTAATATCGCCTCGGGTGTGAACCGCGTGGGGATCTCACCGGTTTCTATGAATGTTTCTAGATACACACATTCATTATCAGCCAGCCAACCTCTCACTCACTAACTATAAGCATTCTAGCAATTTCTCATAGTCTTCGTATTAAAGAATGATAAAAGTGGATGTGATTATCCCTAAGGGTAAAAAAGAGAGCAACGTACTCCCACCGGTAGCAGTATAAAAAGCCGGGATACCAGCGCCGGCAGCGCGCAACCTCTCGGCAAGCGTGCCCTGCGGACAGAGCTCGACGGCAATCTTGCCCGTCAGGTATTGTTTCTCGAGCGACTTGTTCGACCCCAGATACGAGAGGATGATGCGGTCTAGCCTGCCGTCCTGCGTCAGCAGCGCGAGACCATGGGGGCCGGCGCCGGCATTGTTCGAGACCGCCGTCAGGTTTTTTAAACCCTTCTTGTGAATCGCTTGGATTAACGTCTCTGTGTGGGTTTCATAGGTCAGCTCGGTTCAACCCCCCTTCTCGTGGCTGTCTTATCATCCTAACAACATCAACCGGGTTCATGTAAGTCGCATGAGATGCGCTTCCGTAGATCAGAAATGCAAACGGGTAAATAGGAAACAAAAAAAAGGCATAGATTCATACCAGCTACCCCGCATAACCCAAACCCAGCACTAAGAATGACATCGCCATCTTTCACGTCCGCGATGGCCTCGTCGGCAGACCCGAACACTTTCGAGCCTCCTCGGGCCCTCGCCGGCGCCGGGCGTCTGTCAATTGAATACCAGCGCCGCCGCTGGGTCAATGGCGCTATCCGCCTGACATACTTATACTGCGGCGCGCTGGGGGCTGCGGCCGAGCTGCATGAGATGCGGACAGACGCACGCCAAACGACATTATGCAGTTGCGCCATGTTGCTCCGGTACTAGATCTTTACGATTCTATGAGGCTCTATCATTCGCATCACCAGCGTGTCTTTTAAAACCGGCTCTTAAGAATAGCTCTTGGTTATTAAGGGTTGAAATGTCTCTTTATTGTCTATGCACAGTGCTGAAAAGGGTACTTAGCCAGTAACTCGGCAGTTGATTTACACCCGTAATAACGTCACTCACGCTAGATTTAGGCATGTAGCTCCAGGTACTTAGCCTCGGTAAAAGCCATAGGTCGCCCTCTACAGAACACACTCAGCTGGTGATGCAAGTGAGAGAAGCGTTCGTGTCATCAATAGGTAATACACTATCAGCTACTAAAAAGACAAAGAAAACTTCGAATGACACCGACGAGAATATGATGTATATGATGGCTCCAAAAACCCCCGACGACAACTATCAAAAAAATGCCCGTCTAAAACACCAGGAATGCTAACTAAACCCACGGCCAATCTTCTACGAGAAACCGAGACAATGAAGTATCAAAATGAGCAACACCACATGATGCCTATTCAACCCCTCCCTCGGCGCCCAATGCTTTCAACGCGGACATCCAGCTTAGCCATCTCTTCAGGATCGATGACCCCCTTCCCATCAAACACCCACCTGGGTTTCCTCATGTGATACGCGATCCTGTGCCAGTCTAATTTTTGCCCGGCCTTTCCCCCGCTCGCCTTACCGGGCTCGCACTCAGCGCAATCTTCCGCGCAGGCGGGTTCCTCTTCATATCGCCGAAGAGGATCCCCTCCGCACGCAGATATGTGAGATGTCTGAAGGAGGAACTTATGGAGCGAGAGGATGTCCATCTCCGATGGCTCGCGCCGGGCAAACGGCCTCGGATCGAAAGCCTCACTTGGATTATGGCGATCCGGGAAGGGCAGGACTGTCGACTTCGTGTTTCTGAACTCGTCGCACTCAGTAGTAATGAGAACGGCATTGCTCTCCGCGCAGGCGTCGTAGACGTCAGAGTAGACCACTACAGGCCACTCCTCCCCACCTCCCTCGT